>BMAC01000382.1:16456-45902 GCA_014905375.1 Phtheirospermum japonicum
AAAAAAGCGCTGCAATAATATTAAAAAAGCATTGCTACGTTATTATAAAAGAACTAAAATATTGTAAAAATCCAAATTCTTACTCGTAAATAACAGTGCTTTTTTTTATACAGCAATGTTAGTGCTAAAATTAATCACATGCGATACTTTTTAATATTCAGGTTTTAAATTTAATTACTTTATTTATAAAATGATTTTTGTGATGCTTTTTGTATACAGTGCGTAGTGCTTTTTCTTTACCCATGTGCTTTCTAAAGAGCAATGGCAGTGCTTTTTCGAATTGCCTGATATATGTCCAAAATACCCTTTTAATTAAATTAATGCGAATATTTTACATAATTAGCGCTGTTGACGTGTCATAATCTCAACCATCAAGATTATTCGATCTAATGGTCAAGATGAGTCCCTAGGTTCACATATAATGACAGGGTTCTCATTTGAACCCAATCCCATATATATATATATATATATATATATATATATATATTATATATATATATATATATATATATAGTTGGTTCAAATTAGAATCATGGCAATATATGTGAACCTAGGGACTCATCTTGACCATTAGATTGAATAATCTTGATGGTTAAGATTATGACATGTCAGCATGGTAATAATTTAAAAAAATCCATTAAAATAATTAAAAATGGTATTTTGGACATATAACGACGTTTATGAAGAGCACTAAATTACTTTTTAGAAAGCACAACGGATATATAATTGCAAATTCAGAAATTTATAATAAAACTCAAATCTTCAACGAACCATAACTTTTTTAATTTTTATTCATTTTCAATGAAATATATATCAAATTAATCACATTCTCAAGATCTACGATTTAAGATACATATTGCATATTTAAAAATGTAAAAATAAATAAATATAATTAAATTTAAAAATCTGAATATTAAAAGTATTGTATATGACTATTTAAAGCACTACACAAGTCTTCAGCAATGTTTTTTCTGTATGTTGGCAGTGCTAATTTTTTGGAGTGCTTTTCTTAATATTGTTGCAACGCTTTTTTTACTACAATATACTGCTTTCTTAAAATTTTTGGAGTTTTTTTATAATAACGTAGCAATGTTTTTTTTAATATTATTGCAGCGCTTTTTTACTACACTATCACTGCTTTTTTCGATTGCCGAGGATTCTATGGTTTTAAGGCCGTCCGAAATCCGACCCAACAACCCCAAAAATCCAGAGCCGTCCGAATCAACCACGGCCCACATCAATTCTCCATCACCATCGTCATCACCCATCAACACACAATCAACAACCCCCAGCAAAAATCCAAAATGTAATGAATCTGAATGTTTGGTAAAAATCTAGGTTTTGCAATATCATGCACCTGCAAATTAATTTAATTGCAGCAAACCCAAAATAGATCTTCAAGAATTAATTCAATTTCATCGCCGCCGCCGCCGTCTAATTCAGCCGCGGCCAATCCAGTTCATCGTCACCCCCAGTACGTGGGCCAGCACCTCTCCGACGCGTGTTCAGGTGGAGCCTACCTCTCCGCCGCGTCCAGGTGGAGGTTCCCGTTCTCCGGCGCAAAAGCGTGGGCCAGCACCCCCAGTGGGCCGTCGAACGCCAGCCCGTCCCCCGTGGTCCCGTTGTACCACCCGAACCTGATGTTCGCATGCGAGTAGTCCGCGGCCTCCGTGAAGCTCACATGGATCACCGCCGACCACCGCGAGAAGGCCCCCCGAACCAAACGCCTCCTTCAGATCTGGCAGCCTAAGCCCCGTCATAGCCCTTGGTCCTCAAAACCTCCGATGCGATGTACGCCGGCGTCCCGCGCTGGGTGTGGATGAGCCCGTCGCTGCTTCGGTTCTCGTAGATTTTTCGATCCCTGCAGGTTTCTTGCGGTGAAGAAGAAAGGAAGAAGAAAAAGGGGGGCTGATTCTGAGGCGGCCGTGCTTGATAGGGTTGGGTTCAATGTTGGGGGAAATTACGGGAGGATTTGTAGGCATTTAACCTGATTAGGAGCATTTATAAAATTACATAAAAGTCCTTCTCCTTCCATATATGTAATTTAACGAATTTAAAAAATAGAAAAAATTTGGTCCATACATATTATTAGATCTAAGGTCAGGATTGGTTCATAGGTTCACATATATTGACGTGGGTTTCATTTGAATCTAATCCTATATATATATATATATATATATATATATATATATATATATATATATATATATATAATAGTAAACTAGTTTAATACCCGTGTATTACACGGGGTTTATCAAAAGATAAATATAAAAAATATTTGTGATAATTAAAAATTCTTATGTAAAATGAAAAATTCAAATGATGTATTCTCAACCCTTCCCTTGTACATGTCTAATTCATTTATTTATAATTATAATTATTAAAATTTTATTTTCATGTTTAGATTTAATTCTTTAATAACTTTATTTACACACCTATAATAATTCAAAAGAAGTCACATTCTATAATAATGATAATGATAATAATAATAATAATAATTTATTATTATTATTATTATATAATTTTATGTTTTTATGTTAGATTGAATTTATTACTAATATTTAGTTACATACTTAGATTATTTCAAATAAATTTTAATTTACCTATATAGAATATCTAAAACTAAAAAGTTAAAATTATATTAACTTTTCTTATGTAATTTATATTTTAATTAAAATAACTAACTTAGATCTTTTCTACTAATTTTAGACTTATTTAAATTTTTTTATTAGGAGTATAAAAAGAAAATATTGAATTAGATAAAATATCATAAAAGAAAAATATGAAATTGGACAAAATATAATAAAATGAAAAGATTAAATTAGGTTAGATACAATAAAAGGAAAATATTAAATTAAGTGATATTAGACACCAAAACTTTTTTATTTGCCAAACGAAGTATGCGAAGCAGACACACATATTATGCGGGATTTGGAAAAGAGTAATTTTCATTAAAAATACCAAAAGAATAATATTGAAAATGGTACATACAAATCGTAACATTATTTGTTCTGTTTTCACAATAAATAATTCATACACACAAATGAGAACATTGTTTATTCTAATCACAGTAAGATTGATTTTCAGAATAGATAATTCTCAAGTTTTTTTTTTACCTTGAGTCACTAAATTAGTTGTAAAGTATATAAAAATATCCTAAACTTGACGGGGAACCCGGTAGAAAATCGAGTTTGAAAAATAATAAAATATACAAAACTCGCGTGTTACATGTGAATATGTGATAAAAAAAAATAAAAATTTTAAGACACTGATAATTATATTGAAATAACGCCGTGCATCTAACTTGTAGTATATGTAATATTATTATTTTTTCTTTTTTTTCTGTGTAAGATACTAATTTGTTCGTATAGATATATAATATGTGTATCAATGCATTATATTGGAATTAGATAAAGAGATTTAGAATATATTTAATATTTATTTTTCTAGGCATAATAATTTATTATTAGTAGTAGTAGTATTAATATTATGTTATCTTTTTGTTTCACTTTGTTTTTATTTTTTGTTTGGTGTAACAATAGTTCTTCATATATATTTTAATGTTATTTTCAATTTATTATATTAGGATTAGATAAAAAAAAATTAAGTTTATATTTTTATATTTATTTTCCTTTTGTAATAACTTTATATAACTCATATTTTTCTTAAATAAATATTTAGAATTATAATAAACTCATTTCAACTTTTATTGTCAATAAAAATTAATTCAACTTATAGATATAACTTATTTATTTATATTAGGAAAATAAAAGTAAGATATTGAATTGGGTAAAATATGTATTAAAGTAGGTAACATGTAATAAAAAAAATTGAATTAAGTAAAATATAATATTAGGAAAGTATTAAATTAGGTAAAATATAATAAAAGGAAAAATACTAAATTAAGTTAATATTAGGCTCGGATGACACCGAAGCACCAAAAAAAATTCCAAAACTAACGAAGCGTGAGAAGCAGACACATATGATAGGAGGATTTCGCATTAATATATAGGGTTGATTGAGCTGCATAATCGACACGGGCACCCTTATTGAATCCCACAAGGGTGTGTATAGTAAATCGGGCTGCATAATCGACATGGGCAACCCTTATTGAATCTCACGAGAGTTTGCACTTAAGAACAATAATAGTAAATCGGGCTGCGTAATCTATGTGGGCACGCCTTATTAATGAATCATAGCACCCGCATTCCGAATATTAAAACTAGAGTCAGAAAAGTATTTTTCGGTATCAAAGGGCTTGAGGCGCTTTTGGTTTAAAAGTATGATATGGGATTACAGTGAACACAAGTGGACTTTGTTTTCAAGGTTGAGGGAGGCTGCTTTTGAGTCGTCTAATCAATATTCATGAATAGTTCTGTTGTAGAAATTATTCAGGATAATGAGAAGTCCACTATTGGAGCACACCAGCAGACAATTTTCCATGATAAGATGTAATTACTTGTGCATTAACACACACACATCCCACCCCACCTTTCTTTATCCCTCACAAGAGATGCATTAAATTCTATCACAATATTGGAAAAAATTACTAAATAACCATGATATCAATGCAAATATAAATGCCTAGGAACCAAGAAGAAATAAATTGTGCAAAATGCAACAATTTGAAAAACAATGGTAAAAACACTAGAGTAAACACCTCCGGTAGGAAAAAGAGTAACCCAGACTAGTCTTCATTGTCCAACATGCAATAAAATAAATATTGAAAGAGCAACATCACATATATTAATCAAGGGATTAACTGTCAGGAGGCTATTGAGGCTGTACTCCATGTTGCTGCAAATATAAGATAGATTTAGCGGATGGCTGGGGATGGTATGACTCATCGAACAGGCTTTCTCTACAAGAATAAAAACAAAAACATATGTCATGACATGTATCTTGATAAAATTACATGGCAGCAAAAAACAAAGAATTTCAAAAAATAAAAATAATAAACACAATAACTATTCAAACAAAAAGAACTGATGCTGAACATGTTTCGTAAACAGAATCAACCCTTTCCCAACTAGGTCAATAGCAAAAAAAACTACTCCAAATAATCCAGACAATACTATTATTTCCAACTTACTCACTAGTACACAGATTTGGATAATGATACCCCCAAATTAATATTAATTCTATCCAAAATAAACCACCCCCATGCCCGGCTTTCCACATTACCTCCCGCAAAATAAGCATTCAGATTCCATACAACCCAAAATCGGGACAACCAAGATCAGATTTCATATACAGATTCCACACAAATCAAGGAGATACAACCAAAAATCGGAACCACAGAAGCTTTGAGCGAACTGGAAAAATCAAGCAGATCCTGTTTTTCGAAGATAATCGCGTCATGCAATTTGGAAAATTTTGATTTTCTGGCAGGGGTTGCAAGCAAATTGAAGATTTTGACAGAAATCGCAACTCGTATTTCGATACAATGATTCAAAGAATCACTTAATTTAATGGGTGTGATTCGTTGATTCTCAACAGTACGATTCCCAGATTGCAATTCTCACTATATATACTAGTGTAGTAGGCCAGTTTGGAATTAGTACTGCTTGTTGCCAGGAAAATATAACAACTCCCCTTTCGTCACCAGCGAATGAAGATGACGACCGTGCCTCCCCCTTCATAAGTTCTTTGTTCATCGTTTTTTTTTCTTTTAACTGCTGATGGCTTGAAACGAGATGGGCTGGCGTTTGTGTAGTCCGTAATTGTCCTGCCTACTAGTCTGTAATTACAACCATTTTGTAGTGACTAGTCAGTATGGAATTCATCCCGATTAAAGGAATGGATTATATGCCTAGTTTGTAATTTAATTTCTGTCATGTTTATATGCAAATGAACAATATTTGCAATGGTTTGACAGAAAATACTAAAATCGATTCTTATAAGCCAAAAATATCAGATTCCTAATTTTGTAGGGCCAGAAGTATAATTATCTCTCTCTTTTTTTTTGTACCTGAATCACTGTAAACCATTCAGTATGGAATTCATCTCAGTTACAGGAAAGGGTTATATGTGTAGTTCGTAATTTAAATTTTAAGTCTTTTGTTCTTGGATGTGGCTATATATGTAGCTTTAATGCCTGTTTTCGTGATGTGTGATGCATGTACGATTTTCCCATGTTCCAGCAATAATAGCTTCGGGACTTTTAGTTGTTAACTAAGAGAACATGTTGTTTTTTATAGCTTGCTAGTTTATGACTATGTACTGATAAATGGAATTATCTCTATTCAGTTAACTTTCAAGTTCCTCTTCTTATATTGTGCCGTTTATAATCGAGAAATGATTTAAGACGTAATATGCAAGTGGGAAAAGAGAAAAAGCAACTGCCCAAGAGTATATATAATTCATAGTGTTGTTGTCCCTCTTTGGCCAAACCATAAAGTTCTCAGAGATAAAAAAATTAACCATTCCATGTTTCTGAATTCTGTGAACTATCCTTATTAAGATGTTGCAAACACCTAATTCAAATTATGTAAACAACTATTAGATATATAGTATGAAATTTATCCCGGGTATAGTACAGAATCATATACCTAGTACGTAATATTAATTCCGTCATGTTTATTCGGAGTATATAATTCTACCTAGTATATAATTGCTTGTGTAATATGCTTCTATGTATATAATTTCATGTAGTATATAATTCTCTATATATAATTGCTTCTCTGTAATATGCTTCTCTGTATATAATTGCTTCTCTGTATATAATTTTACATTGTATATAATTGCGTCTCTGTATGTAGTATGGAGTTTTATGAGCAGTTCGTATTTGATATTACTGCTTGTGTAATATGTAATAATATTTTGGAATCATCACTTGTGGGCTGGTATTTAATTATAGAAATTTTGTTCATGTAGTATGAAATTCTGGATTCTCTACAAAATTCTGTAGTATGAAAGAAACAATTAAACACTCATTCGTAGCTAAACAGGTGTAAAAGATTACGATACGAATCAACGGTAATAATTGCATGCCAAATTAAACACTAATAATGCTCCAAAATCCAAATTAGTTTCCAAAGTTAAATCTAGCAGCAACAGAACAAGGAAAAAAAACTATTAGAATTTTATTAAAATTTTGAATTCGTATAGCCACTAAAGTGTAGCTATTCAATAATACGAGGAGTAAACTAAAAACAAAAAAGGAACTTACTCCCCAGGTAAACAGCAAGGTGACATTCGCTTCCATCTTTCCCAAATTAGAAACCTGTTATAAACACAACAAACCCCATATGCAAGTGTTTTTACTTTTTATGAACAAAGTTAAGAGAAATTTATCTTACCGTAAAAGAAAAAACTGAGACAGGATAGCTGCTCTCCTTGTAGTTATGGGGGATAAATGGTAAAATCTGACGACACACTATTTTTAGAGCTGGATCAGGTTCACCTTCATCATTGAATATAAGAGGTGAATTGTATGAAATAAGGATATTATTTGCGTCACTAAGAGAATATTAAAAAAAATTACAAGATTACCATCGTATACAGTCCAAGACCTTGGAAACAATGCATGGTATGTGGAGTTTTGCCCGCTTAGATTCCAGTCCCAAGATCCTATCCCAGAAGATAAGCTGTCACTGTTTATCCACGTTACTTACGAGGCATATAATACTTTCTATTCAATAAACATGAGTTTACACAGAGATTTAATTTCTTTTTTCCATTTCTTTTCTCAGTGATAAATGTATTATCAACTGAGGAATTAGAAAATGAGTACAGTATGTTCGTGAAACAAATACCTGAAAAAGAGTAAATGTTAAACAAAATGTGTTGTCAGGGATCATTCGAGGTAAATATTAGAATCCATTTGTGGAATCGCAGAAATCGGTCAATCAAAGAGTAGACAATAATATATATGATGTAAAATATTCATAATCAAGACACAAGGGTTCGTTTAAATGTGGTTTTATTTTAAAATCATCAATATATAAGATCATAACTAGTTCAACTTACAGAAAATTGGTTCGACAAGACTGGTTTATCTTCACAGACCCTAGGAAATAGTTGCCATCGCATAAATTCACCTTTGCAGCTTCTTCAAATGCTTCCGGAGCTGAAACAATTAGAATGATTCGGTTAAATAAATAAATAATAAAGCTAAATTTAGTGATCAACTTATCTTCCCAATTTTAGAAGCATATGTATCATGATTTTCACGTCAGTAACAAACAAATGTTCTTTTAAAAAAAAATAATAATAACTAAAAATATGATCAAAATGGAGAAGCTAAGTCGGGCTGTATTATAAAAAAGAAAAAAGAGAGAGTACAATAGATATACCCAATAACACCTAGAGGAACCCCATGGCAAGATGATGTATGGCGCTTTGTAAAAAGGGTCAAGAAATACGTCCAGCAAAAACAAAAACTATCACATTCATTACAAACGGCATCTATCAATTCAAGTTCCGAATCAATAGTAGGAGAAAATATACGCTGCACGAGGATTTGTCCACTCGAAGGTGGCGCCACAGACTATAACCAATAGGGGCCTACAGAAACCAAACAAAAAGCAGAAATCTCATAATTCTAAGGCTCAAACAATAACTTGTATGAAAAGGGTAAAGGAATAATTATGGGACACGAGTTCAAAAGATTACCATGCTGAGTTTCTCTCTGAAAGTTAAACCGAATTCAGAAAGGGTATTATCGCCCGTAGTTAGTTTTCGACTCCAAGTTAGAGATGGAGGCTTCCCAGAATCAACTTTGACCTAGAAAAGTGCAAAGTCAAATATTGTTATAAAAATTGAAAGAAACACACACGCACAATAAGAGAGCCTATGGACTACCTTATCACTATGCAAAGATGATTCTCCTTCTCCTCCATCGAAAACATATCATAGCTTCAAAGCTATGAGCATATCATAGCTTCTTTCATTTTATTCCAATTAAATGGGAAATGAACAGGAAAATCATGTCCTCTGAGAAAACCGTATTAATAGCACATTAAAAGGAGAAAAAAATATGGGCCACAGAAGCAAAAGGCAACCAACAAAAGGTTGAGAGATAAAACAATAAAAAGAACAAATCTTTTTATCAGAAACTTTCGAATCAAACAAAACCCAATGTGGAATTAGAGCGGCATATCAAAGTATTTGATCACAGCCCACGAAAAGGACTGTCACTATAAGATAAAGCATTTAGTTAAACAAGATTCCTGATCATCGTCAATGTGATATAAATAGAAACGAAAGGCATCAAAAGAACAGGTAAGAAATTGTATAGAAACTAACCGGAGAGAAAAAGATGCGGATGCTATACTGCAGGGAAATAGGAATCCAAACACCAGAGATTGGTGGGAACTCTGTCTGTATTAGAGTTTCAAAGGAGGAAGGAATGAGAATTTATTAGAAATCAAATCAATCAACCATTTAAAGTCAACTTGACTTAAACAGCCAAATATCATTAGGATTTACAACCAAAAATTTATAAATTCACCCTATATTTTAAATTTAGAATATTCAAATCAAATTTTCAAACAGATGTTAATGTTTGAACTTTTTTTCTTTTGAAATGTATTAATTTTTAATGTATTCTAAAATTTCATTCCAACACCTTAAAATTTAATTATTGGGTAAACTCATAAAAAATTGAGGTGTTAATATTCGTGGCCTTTCATTAATTAGATGTCTTCAGGTTTAAAATAAAAAACGTTTTGCTTTAATAAACAACAAATATCATTAATGTTGCTCCAAACAGCTATCACCACAAAAAGAATCTACCAAACATAAAGAATGGAAACTAATGTAAATAAAAACCATGTGTTTAAGTTCAAAAGAAAAACATTTTTAAATAATAGACTTATGGTTCTCTCATGACATGTTTGTTCAATTCGAGTACCATACCAATTTATTCTAAAATTTAAGCCTAATTACAAAAATAACATAAAATAATCTTAGAAACCTCAAGGGGGGTATTCGGAAAGTGTTTTTTTTTTCTGTAATTAGACTAAACCTCAGGGTTAGTTTTGTAATTATCCCTAAATTATTTCAAGAGAAATAGTGAATACCAGGGCTGCAATCACAGGATGACAAACAGTTTGCAGGGACAAAGTTTAAGTTCTCTTGGCACACAACAGAACATGTGCATGTCCACTTGTTAGTTTCAGACTCTGTCGAAAGTCCATCTGGAAAATATTAAAACAAAAAGTTATTTTTAGCTTAGTTTCCTAATATCCCAACAGCACAGAAAAATAGAAGTAGATGAAGCTTACTAACCACAAAGAATATGCTGAACCCAGGCTGCATTAATGACGCAAAGAATTGCAATTTCCACGTGGAGACCCATTTGTTCGGAACAAACAGCAAAACTGAAATTGACAAAAAAAATAAATTGAAAATTTTAGCAATATATTTATCAACTTCAGAATGAAGTTAGTCCAATTAACTTTGTCATGTGGACCACAAAACTGCAATATCCAATAAACCGCGCTTTCAAATATTTTGAGGATAAAAACCATAAAACAGAACTTACTTGCATTTGTACACTCTCATCTCAAAGATAGATTAGAAATCGAACTTGTCGGATATCCATTCAGTTGATCTCTCGAAGCTTCAAATATTGTCCTGTAATTTTTATTTTTATTTATTAAAAATAAAAACAAATTGTCAGAAACCCTTCTTAACATCATAAACACACTAAAAGTTCACATAATATATAATTTATAAAGAGAGATATCTATGTAAAATTATGTGAGGCTAAATTAAAACAAAAACCACTCAATTGCATGAAAATAAAATTAGGAAAACTCACCATTAATGTATTCCAGGGCATAGTGGGGAGTAGGTCATTGAACAGGTCAGTGGCTCCAAGCTCATCCCTATTTCATCTTTATTGACAATTTAATCAATCCTAACACGAATCTGAAATTCATTAACCATAATCTAATAATCTATCACAAAGAATCTTCAGTTGAATTTCAAAGTAGTTGCAAAAGAAACAACTAAAAAAATCAAAAAACAAAAACAAAAATTTGAATCAGATTCCACAAAAAAAAAATACAGTGAACACACAAAATAATTAAACAAGGGGAAAAAATAGAGGATAATTAAACCACCTCCTTGGCTGGCGGGCGCAGGCTTCTTGAGGTCATCATCAACCGCCGCCGGCTTGGTGGGGATGGCCAGATAGCCCAGCTTCCTCTTGGTCGTGGCAACCTCATCGTCGTCGCCATCATCGTCATCGGAAGACGAAGAGACATCACTGAAGAAGCGGCTGGGGGAGTATAAGGCCCACACAAAGTACATGACGGCCGCTGTGAGGGCCCCACAGCCGATGCCGAAGAGCAGGGCTCCGACGACGCTCATGATGTCCTTGGTGCGCTCGCGAATCGAGCTGGACACGGAGGAATAGAACTTGAGGGGGAAACCGAATGACGTCATCTTCGGGTATGACTGGGAATTGCCGTCGAAGGAGGCTACGGAGAGGTCGGAATTAAATGGATGGAGGGGCGGAGGATATCGGAGAGCGGTGAGGTGGTGGTGGAGGTGAAGATCAGGGTGAAGTATTGGGGGTTTTGGTTGTCGAGGATGGAATTGGGGTTAGGGTTACGGGGGAGGGAATTGTAGGGGTAATAGGTATATGGTGGCGGCGGAGAAGTAGTAGAGGGTTTTGCAGGGGCGGGCGGAGGCGGTGGCGGCTAAGAGGGAGAGGAGGAGGGGGAGATTGGAGGTCGCCATTTTCAAGGTTCCAGAGAGAGAGAGAGAGAAGGAAATTGCAGAGCGTGAATGGTAAACGAAGAAGTGACGGGGCCGGGTTTATTACTTATTGTATTTATTATTTTTTAATACAATCTTTCACATCGGTTACTTCAAAAGCGACGTGAAATATTTTAATTACGTCCGTTTTTCAAAAACTGACATGGAAAATCACATATCACGTCGGGTTATTTAGGAATCGACGTGAAAAAGTTTACGCCGCATGAAATTCCTATTTTGTAGTAATGATTATTCTGTATAAAGAACAAAATAACGTGAGCTTCATGATAGAGAGAGGGGTGGAGTTATGAAATAAGAACATGAGATCAGTTATGAAATAAGGGTCTGCACCCCCTATTTATAAGATTATTGAGACTTGTCCACTAGCTAGTAGGATTCCTTCCCAAGATGGGATTAAATCTTCTAATTGTACTCAATCTTCATAATTAAAAAATGTTCTCATACTAGGATTCTTACTTTCCATAATTCGGTACGAAATTAGGTAGAATATAAAAAATAAAGATTTCATTCATCTGAAAATGAGTGACACTTATCTCATAAGAGCTCGCCACCTCACATAGAGCTCACCACTCTTATACGAGAGGTAGCTGCCCCCAAAAATAGCTCGCCCTCTAAGAAGAGGAATTGCACCTTCTAGAAGAAGAGGTCTCTTACTAAATCCACACAATACCTGCATGTTTACTGGCCTAGATATTTGTCAACTCATAACCATAAGAACCATAAACCATTGCCGACGCATTGCATAATGTTACACCCTTTGCACGACAACTCAGCAGGTCGGCAAGTCTGCAAGGTAAATGGTGTCAGCATGGTGCGATATCGTACGAGACAAGGGAGAGAGAGACACAAATTTAGAGATTTCTAGGCATTTGTGTTCGAGTATTGTTGAGAGATTACCTTGTATATACCTTGGTCTTATTTTGCAGGAAACTAGACATTGAAAAACCGAGGGAGAACTATTGCCTGTATAGACATGAAGTGTCTATCGGTGGGTCTTTGCATATTTCTAAGGCACATACTATAGGGGGAGGATCTGCGAAGCTCCAGCCCTATAGTGACCCAGGGGTGTTAGCCATGGCTCATGAGAGATGCTGACAGTCGGCAACACTAGTCATGGGAATGGGTCACAGGTCGATCCAGGTGTTTAATCTGACCCAGATCGGGTCAACCTGGTTCGTAAGCAAGCATAGTATTGCGTGCAGATCGAAGACGGGTAATTAAGGGCTATGTTAGAGATGGTTGATGGCTTGGGCAGACGGTTACGAGATAGACTCGATGAAGTGCGCAAGGGGCTAGGCACTTGTGCATATTCCAGTTGTTTGGCTAAGTAGCGATGGGCGGTTATGCGAGTTCTTTTGGCATATGTTGGTTGGAAAGGCGGGTTTACGAAGGAAGATAGTTGTCAAGCTTAAGACACGCAAGATTCATGTCGACCAAGCTGACTCAAGTTGTTTGATGCCATTCCTCGTTGCGAGCATGTGGGTTACGAGTGGTTATGGGTAACAACAGAGTGGGGCAATTTTCTACAGCGTGCGGTTGGAGAGCGGTTATGTCCCTACTTATATAAATAGGCGAGCATCCTTCACAAACAAAATAATGAGAGTGCAAGACTCAGATGCATATGAGGGTTTTAAGAGGAGTGCTACTATTCAGGCGGTGGTTACCGACAACACACGGATGATGTGTGGCTGATCGGACGTCGGCGAAAGAGAAGCATGAAGATGACGGATTTTGGCAGGGCTTTTCGGTGGTGGTTCCGGCCATTTGGACGACGGTGTGCAACTGTCGCTGAAAATATGCTTAGCGGATGGGGCTGTCATCCGATAGCTCTTGTTAGGCATGATCTTATTAGCCTTGGCTCGGCGTTGTCTGATTCGAGTTTGTCGGCTAAGGCCTTTCCTTATATATGAAATCGAGGCATAGTATATGAGGTTGGGGATGCGTCCCCGTAATATTGTGTGTGATGTGTTAAGTCTTTCGCTTGCGTAATTGTGCATACGACGAGATAACTCGGATCCTCCCTGAACACGAGTGATTGGGGAGGCAAACACGAGTGTTGGCGAGGGAGAAATAAGCTAGTAACCATAAAACCTCCCACCCTTATAAAGTCATACTACCATATTTTTGTCGACCTAATTATCCAACTCAAAAACCTCTGCTGACTTATACCATAAAGTCATCCCAATATATCATAACATTCACCACCGACCTAGGATAAGGTGGTTGAAAGAAATCACCATATACCAGACTAGGTAGAACCATAGTAAACCAGAACCATATAAAATCACGTATGACCAAGAAAACCATTCGATCCCCCAAGTTTAAATAAATTAAACAAAGTAAAACAGTTAGACCATACACAAGCCAGGTGCGACCACATAACAGCAACATAGGTCCGAGAAAACCATTCAGTCCCCCATGTTCAAATAATGCAAGCAAAACAACCAGGTCACATGAATAAAGCTTGACCATAGACGACTAAGAAAACTACTTAGTCCCCCATGTTCAAATAGTGAAAGCAGAATAATTTCAACCAGGTCGCATCAACATAATGAAAGTAAACCAAAGGTAACTAAGAAACTACTTAGTCCCCCCAAGTTAATGAAACTAAGTAGTCCAACCATGTTATCTATCAGCAACATGTTAAAGGAAATGTCAAGTAAACCTGCTTTTCGCATAGGTCGCAAAATCAATCAAACATAATAAACAGAGTCCGCAAAGAATATGTAAATCAAACATGCGCATTACAGCAAATGGTATACACTACAATAAAAAAAAAGCCGACGGATATTACCGACGGGCAGCCACCCGTACCGACGGCTTTTCTGACGACACAAATTGTCAATGGACTCCCGATGGAAACCTACCGTCAGATTATGTGTCTGTCGGCAAGTCCTCAGGAAGTTGGCGAAAAGCCCGCCAAATATGCCGACGAAAATTATCCGTCGGCCATATTTTAAAAAAATAAAATAAATCGAATATTAATTACCGACGGGAATATGTTCATCGGCAACGCCAATTTCCATTTTTCGACGGAATACTGTCCATCGGTATTGTCGGGTTTTGCTACCGGCGGCTTTACCAATGGATTTGTGTCCGTCGGTAAACTTAATATAAAGTCCCCTCGCCAGCGAACATATTCATTTCACCACTCCACAACCAAAAGTAGGGTTAGGGATCGCGAGAGGGGCCACCGCCGCCACTGCTGCCAGAGACGTCGCCGTCATCGGAGCACCATCGAAGCACCATCAACATCATATATTAAGGTATGTTAGCCTTTTAATTCAAATATAATTTTTTTTATTTTAGGTTTTTAATTTAATTTGATTTGAATTTAGGAATTAGATTTTGAGAAATTGAAATGGGGTTCAGTTTAGGTAATTATTCTTGATTTATGCATTTGCGGATAATTTTAGGTTTAGGGTCCATTTATACAATTAAGTTTTGTTTTAGGTTTAATTTGTAATTATTTATAAATTGAGTTCGATTATAAATATTTGTATAAGATTAGGGCTAATTAGGTTGTGTTTAATGTATGTTATTGTTTAATCTATGTTATTGTTTTTAGTTATATATATATTATGATTGATTGATGTTGTGATTGGTTGGGTAGACTTCGGTGATAACGTGGTGTACGACGCCGGCCGGGAGGTTTCGTCCCTCCAATAACGGTTTTCAATTTTTTTTAAATGATGGTGGTTTAAAAAGTTTTAATTTGTTGGGGATGGTGGTTTTGAAATGAAATGTGATGATCGGTATGTGGATGTTATATTTAATTAAACATAACATCCACATACCGATCACCACATATATTATGTTTTGTTGATATTGTGTACATGTGATTGATTGGTCGATATTGTTGATTGATATTGTTGTTTTTAAATTTTATATGATTAATATAGTAAGAACAATAGGGTGTTTGATTTATTTTGTTGTTTAATTCGATTTAGTATCAAGTATGTAGTTTGATACTAAAGTTTGAATTGTTTCCTTTTACAATACGTACCTTAGACCCGTTTGAAATTTAGTATAATATAAAGAGATTGCTCAGAGAAAAATAAAAAATAATAACGTTATAACCAAAAATAAAATTATTAATAATAATATAATCAAATTAATAATAATAATAATATAACCAAATTAATAATAATAATAATAATAATAATGATTATAATATAACCAAAAACAACAATTTAACATACTTAAGTAAAATATAATCAAACCTCCAATAATTTATAACAACTTTCCAAAATTCTTTGTTTTCACATACCAAAAAAATAAAATTAATAATAACGTTATAAAAAAATAAAAATTATTACTAATAATATAATCAAATTATTATTAATAATAATAATATAATCAAGTTAATAATAATAATAATAACAATAATAATAATAATACAACAATTTAACATACTTAAGTAAAATATAATCAAACCTCCAATAATTCATAATAATTCTTCTAAATTCTTTGTTTTCACGTACCAAAAAAATAAAATTAATAATAACGATATTACAAACAATAAAATTGTTAATAATAATGATAATATAATCAAATTAATATTAACCTTATAATCTTATTAGCACAGCCAATTCCTCAATCGTCTTAGTAGCATCCGATTTCTCGTGATTCAAATCCTCGATCTCTAAGCTCATTTTCACAATCATAGTGCCCTATTTTTAACGTTTGATCAGTTACCCGAGACGGATAGCAGTTCTCATTATTAATTAGAGATTCATAAATTAAATTTAATAACAAAGCTAGCATTTGAGACACGATTGAAAAATCTGATCATAACAATTTCATGAATTTATCATGGTATTTTTTTTAGTGTTGAAAAGCTGGGGTGAGATGGAAACAGGGTATATTGGTTCTTTTGTTGGACTTCTTATGATTAGTAGTGGCCGGTATTCCTAAAGTATTTAGGTTTCTTTATATAATCATTTATAATTACATTTCAACTAATTCTTCGACCTCAACTCATTGATGATTTTATTAGTCTCAGTCAATAATTCCTAGATTATCTTTTTAAAAGCTTTTTTTTTTAAATGTAAATGTAAACATGATAGTGCAAGTCCTGGGGTAGAGGCAAAGAAATAAATACCATGAAAAACACTTGTTGTGCTTCCTTTTCATGATATTTACTTTTTTGTCCGTACCCCAGGACTCGCATTAATATGTTCACATTTCTATTTTTCTAATTGTTTTTTTTAAAAAAGGTATTTTAAATAGACGATCGGGGAATTGTTGACTGAGGCTAACAAAAGCATCAATGAGTTGAGGCCGAAGAATGAGTTGAAATGTAATTATAAATGATTATACAAAGAAACCTCGATACTTTAGGAATACCAGCCACTACTAATCATAAGAAGTCCAACAAAAGAACCAATATACCCATGTTTCCATTTCACCCCACCTTTTCAACACCAAATACAATTCCAGGATGAAATTCATGAAATTGTTATAATCAGATTTTCAATCGTGTGCCAAATGATAGATTTGTTATTAAACTTAAATTCTCATGTTTATGAATCTCTAGTTAATAATGAGAACTACTATCCATTTGATGCTCGGGTAACTGATCAAGCACCAAAAATAGGGCCCTATGATTGTAAAAATGAGTTTAGAGATCGAGGATTTGAATCACGAAAAAATCGAATGCTACTAAGACGATTGAGGAATTGGCTTTGCTAATAAAATTATTTTTATTTACCAACGGACATGAAACTCGTCGCTAAAATTAAATTACTATTTTTATTGATTTAATTAATTACCGACGGACATGGTGTTCGTCGGTAAATTAAAAAAAATTAAGATTCCCGACGGCATCTTACCAGCGGTTGTACCCATCAGAAATGTCGTCGGCGTTTGCCGACAGCCTGATATTCCGTCGGCAATTGCAATTACCTACAAAGGATTCACCGACGCTGTTTATCCATCGGTAAGCCGACGGTAAATCACTTACCAACGGATTGTGCCATTGGCAATCCCGGGTTTTTTTGTAGTGATATAAATCTAACATACCCATAAAAAGGGATGTTAAGAACATGTAAATCAAACATGTCCTTCACACAAAATTTTATTAAACCAATAAGACAATATGTAAGTCAAACATACTCACAAACTAAAAGAAAATATGCAAATCAAACATGCTCCTTTCATCCTAGAATATGTAAATCAAACATATTCAAGGATATGCAAAAATATGTAAATCAAACATGTACTTACACAAAACCATCCATCCATCTATTGCCATATCCATAGAATCCATCATCGACCTAGTAAAAGCATCGAGCCATGACCATGTCCATAAACCATCGTCGACCTAATGAAAGCGTCAGCCCATAGTTCGTGAAAGAGTGTATAAAAAATCTCAATCCATCGCCGACCTAAACAAGTGTCGGGCCATACATAACCATAAAGTCATATATTGTTCTATGTAATGAGGTCGCATGAGGTCATAGCTAAGATCGTAATAATAAAGGCGAGGTCACAAGCGAAGTCTGCTACTGATAATAAAACTGAGATCGCAAGAGTAAAGCTGAGATCGCGAGGATAGAGCTGAGGTCGCAGCATGGAAAATGTGGTGTATGTGTTTGTATCCTTAGAGTATTTGATAACTCAAGATCCGAGAGTTGTGCGATTAGGCCGCCAGGGACCTCGACGCGAATCATGGCGTAAGAGGTATGAGAGGCAGGCCGAGCCCATCGAGAAATTGGGCCGATGAGTGAAGCGCTTGCACCAGTCCATGGATCGAGACGCATAACGAGCCGGCTTGCTTTCAGAGGCGGGCAAAAATCTCGGCGCTTAGCACCATCAGCCCGGTGCCCGAAGGTCTGAGATAGAAAATCAAGTAAGGTAGATGAAGAAAATATAAAACCCTCCCTTTATGATATTTAAATGAACGTACGTGATATGTAGTCATATTGATACCATAGAAAGATTTACCCCTCCTCAAATATTCAACTGTACATCTTTAGTTTAAGGATGCAAAGCTCCACGATCACATTTCCTTTGAATATGTGACATCGTCGTGTTTAGTTGAGTCGATCATCCCCGCGTTAGATGTTGGGCAACTCATAAATTAATCCTTCAAAATTAGGATTAATACGAACTAAACAGGTAGACCTGCACTCAATCCGTTAGTATACGATCATAAAAATAATCGATAAGTAGGATGCGAGCATCGCAACCCTTACTTGCGCTCATAATTATTAGATTGACCTTTTAGGCCCAATTAATCCTCCATGAATCTGTACATCAAAATCCATATAAATGCTCTACTCTATAAGGTGAGCTGCAGGCGGGCCAATTTTCAAAACTATTATTATAAATTTGTCCCCTAACATCAATACAAAACCATATACCATATTAATCCAATTAAACCACATTAAAATCTATCCATATTTTCCAGACTTATCCATATAGACTAGTAACCAATCAAGTAAAAAAATATGTTAATCAAACATATTCACATAGGCACAAAACCAACCAAGAATAAGTTAATCAAACATATTCACAAGTACATAACCAAACCATGAAAAATATGTTAATCAAACATATTCGTTGCAAATTAAATCAAGTATTGCCCTTTCCCATAACCATAAACACCATATCACCATATACGTCGGATATACCAAATTACCCTATAGAAATCAAATAGATCATATCATATACCAAGTCATATTTTCATATGTTTGATTTAAGAAGAAAGGAAAATAGAAATTTATCTTTCACTTTGGTCGTTTGTAAGTCCCCCTTTACCATCCATAATTATTGATGAACTGAATTGTGTGATACCTCACGTCAAGGACTTGATGTCTCTCGTATTCCCACGGACGGCGCCACTTGACGCAACCAAAAAGATTGGTTCACCAAGAAAATAGAGTGCTAACCTCGAATATGTGATCAACGACCTGATAGATCTCCAGAAAACTCCAGGCAACCTGATCAAACCTGCAAAATAAAACCCAAGTCGGGCAGCCTTGGCATAGGCCCTCCGATGCTTAAGTCAGATATTGTTCAAGATATATGTGCGAGAGTTCAATAGTGTGCAAGAGCTTGAAATATAAGATAAAATCAATGTAGAGTAAGAAGTGAGGCATGTGTCCTCTTTGTATAAACAAGAGATAAGAGATAAGAGACATGTTCAGAGACGTGTTCCCAATCTAGGGTTCCCGTATCCTGTATAAGAGCTTGCCTCTCTAAAAGAAGAGCTCGCCTCTTCTAAAAGAGAGGTCACCATAAATCCATAAATCCGTAAGTTCCATGATCCATGATATTTAGAGATGATAGAATTATTCCATATAAAGGAGAGAATAACGTGAGCTTCATGATAGACAAAGGGTGGAGTTATGAAATAAGAACATGAGATTTAGAGCATGAGATCAGTCATGAAATAAGGGCCTACACCCCCTATGTATAAGATTATTGAGACTTGTCCACTAGCCAATAGGATTCCTTCCCAAGATGAGATTAAATCTTCTAATTGTACCCAGTCTTCATAATTAGGAAATATTCTCATACTAGGATTCTTACTTTCCATAATTCCTTAATAACCATAAAACCATATTACCATATACGCCGAGATCTAGAACCTTCTATTTCTTTCGTTACTTTCTTACCATAAGTCGGGTTTTTATTTCGTATCAAGAAGGTACAACCTTTAATGAAGGAGAATACGATTGACATAAAAATATTCCAAATAATCTTGGCAAGCACGAGGCAACCCTCTAAAAGGATGGAAACAAAAGAAGAAGAGGAGAAAGATCGTTGAAGAGGAAGATATTACAATTTTAAGCAATGAAGATGACACCATTACCAACCTCAATAAGAAGTATACTATGAGTAAAGCCTCAAAACTAAAAAAAAGGACAACTACACCAATGATCAATATTAAACAAGAGAAGGATTAACTTTAATGTTTTAAATTATAACCATATTTATGTATGTAGTTCTATATTCGTTCATGTTTTTATATCATAGATTTGTATTTGGTTCAATTAATAAAAGAAAATTTCTTTTTCATTACAAATAGTTCAACAACAAACCATTTTTTTCTTTTTTTACACTCATTAGGACTTCAATGTGACAATAAAATGGTCGTTGCTTCACATTCAATGACTATGAACGATTTAAAAATCTTGGCCGAAAGGAGTTAAGGTTTTATAGCTTCAACATGTTTTACTTTTTTTTCCAAACCGAGAAGCCCAATAAGTTAATGTTCACAAGTTCTTTTTATTTTATGTGTCATGTAAGTAAAGTCACCTTTTCCAATAACATAGAGCACCATCATAGGCGTCACGTGCAACGCACGTACACTTTACTAGTTCCTTAAAATATCAAGATATTCATTAGAATCGTTTTGATATTTTAGAACTCTTCTAAAAAAAGCATATACATTTGTGTATATATACTGAAGACGAAGAACTTCATGACTTACGATTTCAAAGGGAGAAAAATAAAGAGCTATACGAGAAGCTAGTGTTATTATCCTCTTGTTCTTCACACTTGTGTTTGATCAAATTTTAAGGTTATATGGACTAGCTGATTCAAACGAAGATGATAGATTATTTAATATTTTTTATAAAAATGTTGAAATATTTTTCTAATAATATCTTTCTAGCCTAAGGCCATAACCTATGAGTTTATTACTCATAGGAAAATTAAACTTTTGTACTCTTGTTTATTTCCAATGTTTAATTCTCTAAATGTTAGTATTGATATTCCAACATCTTGACGAATACTTAGACTCTGATATATTTACTTTAGTATATGTGGCTTTCAAGACCTTTTACACATTACCTCAATAAAATGACAAAGGCAATGGCATATGATCTATACTAATTAATACTTAGCAATTTGACATGTATTTATAAGGTCATCAATAAAAAGCAAAATACCATATTAAAATAGAAGATATATACGAAACGATAATTCCTTACTTATTTATTAATTGTTTGAAATTTGTAAGGAATTCCAACATAGAAAATGTGTATATCTTCGAAACACAATACTGACGACTCATAAAGATAAATACGACATACTGAAGAAGACTCCATAGAAATGTGGGCAAACCCTAAAATCCACCTAAGCGTAATTGTTTATTCATGTCACAAATTAGTTGATTTGTAGTCAACCCCATTGTTGGTCTCCCAGAGAGGGAAACAAGTAAGATCCAGGATAGCCAACAGAAGTTTGATCGAGGACGGGATTGTCGGACGGGAAAGTAGAGTTACTCATGGGTAGAAACATAGGGTTTTGATCGAGGATACCGCCATTGAAGTTGTTATGGAGCATTGGATTGATGAGGCCACAAGAAGTGAATGAGATTGCTTCGTCGACATTTGGAAGATAGTTAATTTGGGTCCGGGGCACTGAGGAGGTAATTAAGGTGGCAGCAGGGTTCACAGTCTGAATGTCATGGATGCTGGGGCGGCGCCTGTCGACTGGAGTGGAGCTCGTTTGACGTCTGAAATACTTTTGAGCATGGCTAGCAACTTGAGTTGGGGTTTTGGTTATGACATAGTACCTTGAAATGCTCCTCCAGTCTCCTTTCCCATATTTGTTGAGTCCCATAAGAAACAACCTGAAAAGATTTTCATTCTAAGTCAAGATGAACCCGAAAATGCGGCGAAGAATCAGGTCACGACGTTAAAGATGAATTGATTACATGCATGGGAGGGTGACACATAAAATCAAAATGTAGTAAATGCTATTAGAATCTAATTTCCTTTACCAAAAAAAAGTAAAATAATTATTAATAAAAAATAGAACGTATGGTTTTTATCTTTATGCATATGAATGGAGTTATGCCTAAGTATTATTTGTTTATGTAATTATTTTCTGGTAACCATTATTTTCTCTTCACTTCCATCTTACAAGACCAGAAACCTAGAATCACATTCATGTCAATCAAGTAATTATTATTGATGAATGGCTTAAACAATCAACATATTAATGAGACGTGAGATTTTAATGCTTGTATGAATTAAAAAGGAATTAAATTATAAACACACACAAACACACACACACACACACACACACACACATATATATATATTTATATATATCAAGCCTTGGAATGGATTAATGGTGTTTAGGATTTTAAAAGTCATATAAAATAAACCCCAACTAACTTTAACTTGATTAAAAGAAAATAGTTGGATTTTGAAAATTTAAGGTAAAGAAAAGAGATGGAAAGCATTAAGAATAAAAAGAAAGTATTTAGGAATAAAAAGAAAGTACTGATGTTCCTCTTCCGTCCATGGGACCCCCCTGCGCCGTTGTTGGCCACTTGCTGTTTTAGCTTCATTTCCACCCCCGTCTTTAATATTGTTGGCCTCCATCTCGTCTTGTTTCTCATGTTCATCAACAACCTGGTAGTCAGGAACTGGAAAGTTGCCTGTCTCAATCATATTCAAATCGTCAATCAACGCCTGGTAATGGTCTTTGATCTCTTCGACCGATCTCCAGGGAATCTTTGATGCAACGCTCTCAAAGAAAGCTGGAGAGCCAGTTGGCTCTATTTCAGCCAAGGCATTCTCAAACAGCTTGTTCTCTTCATATGTCCATCCTCCTACTGCTGTTTCTTGCTTCTCCATTTCAAACTCATTGTTTGAAAAGAATCCATGCAATGTTTCTTCCAAAGGAGAGTAGTGAAAATCTGGCCATTCCATTGTTATGTGTTCTAATTATTTGTGTGTTTGTGTCAAAAGGGTGGAAAATGGCTCATATTTATAAGGAGAAAAAAAAACCCTTTTATTTTAAGACCAATGTATTTGGTCTTCTCAAAAGTGAAAACCAAAGTCAATTGATGAGGTATTACATCTTTTATTGTTAAATCTAGAATGATCCTTGCAGGTATTTAATTTTGCTGGATTACAGATACACCATTGCTACAAATGGTGAATTGGTGTGAAAGTACTCTTTGGCTTTTTTAGTTTTTAATTTTGTGGAAAATTAGACTTCTTTGGTGTATGTTCTTGGGTGTGAAGAAGGGTTGTAACAGGAACATATTTGAATTAAATTACAACAATGCATAGCAATATAAGGCGATGAAACTCCATTTTAATTCAAACACAAATCAACTAAGTAACAACCATTTCATATCTATGGTGTAGCCGCATTTAAAGGTAATTACATGGCAAGTAAACGTACATCTCCTAACTGATATGTTCGTACACTAGGACAAAAAGTCACGTACATCGCAATAAGTTAGGTGCGACGCACTCACCATACATTTATGTCTTTCATATTTGAGTGTCGAATTTAAGCAAAAGTATGATAATTTTTTTGGATAGAAATAGGTTCAAAATCTACGAAACTTTATGCAATGAAGTGCGACACGTTTAAAATGAAGAAAAATCTATTCATTGAAGAAGTATCGTGCAAAATCATTCATCAATGACATTTAATCTTTTTAATAGTTGTAAGCGGAGTGCGTGAAAATGGTAAATAAAATCAAATAGACTTTAAGATACGCGGATCGAAACTTGATAAATAATATTTAAAAAAATAAATGGTACTATTTGAAAATAGATTCTCATGGTCATTAACATTTAATCTTGATTTCCATATTTTCAGTATGGAAAAACTTGTCTACCTAAAGTGGCCCACACATAACTAATAATAAATAACAATAATTTATGGCACCATCTGTATTTTGACATAAATCTCATTACTTGATATTAAAAAAGCCTTGTATTTGCATGACTCCAATAGTTGTTCCTAAAGTCGTTATACTTCAGAACACAATTGTTAGACCAAGGTGGAAATTCAAGATTTTACATGATTTTTTTAAAAGAAGATTCCTCTCATTCATAGATTATACAAAATTATGACATGTGGCCCATCGTTGACGAAGAATTTATCACCATAAATATTAGGTTCAATATAAAAATAACCCCAAAAGAAGAAGATTCTAATTTTAAAGGCATTACAGGCGTGCTACCTTACCCTTACTGCTTGTTATCAAAGTTCATTCTGTCTCACAAATACAGTCCATTATTTTATTTTCGTTAGCTCCATAATAATAGTCTAATTGCTATATTTAATATATTATTAACTTTTTTATTTTCACATATATCCTTAATTAATATTTCTTGGAATACCAATTCGTCTCTTGGTAAATGGAATATTGATGACAACAATACAAATTTTTTATATTTCAATACAATATACTAATTTCAACACTAAAAGTTTCAATTATTAAGTCATATCAATAAATTCAAAAAGGACATAATTAAAAAATAATATATAAATTAATGTTACAAAAGGAGTAATTTACTAATTTATAATATGAGTAGAAAATGTAACTAGTTGTCAAAAGTAACAAAGCTAGATTGTGATGGATTTAGACATGAGACCGTCGGATATAAATTCGTTAGAAAAAACCAGCATCCAATTTTGGATCTAAATTCCCTTTGGTCTCTCTCGCTCACTCTCCCCTTTCTCTCCCTAAATGAGGAAACTAATATTTCTCAAAGTTCAATTAATATATTTAGTGTAACAATTAATATTTATTTAGAGTAAAAATAATTATGTACATGTAAAAATTAAGGTCATGTATGAAAATCATTTTCTTCCCAATTTTTTAGAGTTCCAACTAGTAATAAAAGTATGGCCTTTTACACTTATTCATGGAAACTATTATTTTCATTTTTTAAATCAAAATATTTTAAATATATTAATTTTATCTCAACTTTTATAATGTGGGTCTACTATTACCATCAAAATGTACTTAAAACATTACTAATTTTAAATTGTATGTATCAATGGGGACCACCATATATAATTTTATTATATTTTATAGTAAAAGTAAAATATTAAAAGTGTTACCCCACCACTAAAAATTTTCAAATTCTTATATACTTAAACAAAACTACTAATTTTAATTTAATTTAAATTTCCATATGAAAATCAATAAAATCTCAAATCTTACTTCCAAAATTATAAATTAAACTTGAAAACATATTCAAAGAAGATCTAATATTTTGCTCTTTTCAGGATGAAATATTTTCAGAAATAAACAGTAAGAAACGACTACGATGTCGTGAAGTTACCATACTCCCACCCCCTGTATTTATATCCATTGATCTGCCAATTTTTATAACTAATTTCTAATCAAATAATTTTAATAAATAAAATATATTGTCGTTAATACACCATATAAGTTCCCTAAAAAGTAATACTTTAAAAAAAATTATCTAGGTAATACTAATAATTTCCGGTGGGACTACTAATACTTCTTTCTTCCTGAGAAAAACTAATATTTCTCATGGGGTTTCGAAAATAATTATATTGAAAAGTGTCTACTAATTATATATTTTTTGGGAAAAGTTTATACTCTGTAACTTGAAATTATTTACTTTCAAATGAACTACTAATACTTTAAGTGTAATCTACGAATAATTTTGCTATAATTTAAGAATTAATACTATTCAAGAGATCTAATACTTTTGATATATTTGGAAATTATTATTTTTCAGTTGATCTATTGATATTTCTCAGTGAATA
Organism: Phtheirospermum japonicum; assembly: GCA_014905375.1. NCBI lineage: Eukaryota > Viridiplantae > Streptophyta > Magnoliopsida > Lamiales > Orobanchaceae > Phtheirospermum > Phtheirospermum japonicum. Next base: position 42,707 of record BMAC01000382.1, read on the forward strand.
ATAATGCTTCTTAAATACTTTTCGGTGTAAAAATTAATTCTTTTCAGTGGAAAACCAGTACTTCTCTCTTAAAAAAAAACCTAATACTCGTATTTCGAAAAGGGGAACATTTGCACCTTTTCTCCTCCAAGTTTATATCCTATCTTGGCTTGTTACCAATAAAAATACACGAAGTTTCAATTTCTTGTTCATTTAATCTTTTTTAGGAAGGAATTCATAATTTCTGCCGCAAATTACTTGCATGGCTAATCAACTACCTAAAGTGTAGATAATAATTTCAAATTTTGGGTTTCGCTACTTGGAAAAATCATAAAAGAAAGAAACAAAAAACTTTATCCAGTACAAATAAGACTCTGGGTTTATATAAAGTGACAATCGGAGGGTTTGTTGTGCTTTTGTCATACTTTCTTCTTAAGGTCTACTATTGAAGCAGCTCTACTCTAATTTATTTTTCTTATTTTTTTTTGGTCCGACTATTTGAACCCCAATACCTTCTAAAAATGCCAAAAGCGTAGGAGAGCTTGTTCGGACTGAAAAACTTCAACACTATTTTCACTGTTCGAGTTTTGTGTTGGAACGCTTTTAAAATAGACATTTTTGCCGCGTGTTGTTCAAAATATATGGTTGTATAATTGTTAGTGTATCATGTTGTCTTTTCCAATCAATCTTTTTATGTCAATCATAATCAGATCAAACACAAATTGGACATTGAACCCTAATGAACAAAAATAAGACGCGAAAAAGATGAAAAAAGAAATAAGTAAACACATTATTCATCCGTTCTACTTTAATTTTCAATTGTTGATTTTTGAGGTTTGCAATAGATGTTTTGGGATGTGGTTTGCGGAAGAAACTATGTAGGTTTTTTTTAAAAAGTTCGAGCCGATAATAAATGGGGGGATGGGTGTTGATTTTTTATTGTTTCAATTATATTTAACGTGAGGATTATTTTGGTAATTTCAATAGAGCTTATCTTTGTCAAAAAAGGATTTGGGTTTTAGAAAGTCTTTGGGTGGATATAGTTGGGTCTTTATTTAATTCATTTTGTCCATTTACCATTCAAAAAAATCTACTCTTATCTTTTCTTCTTCGATTTTCTGCCATGTAATTTTATTTTATTTTTATTTCATGTGATTTCATATATTCTCTAAAATTTCATGTACTCTATTAATTTTTTTTAAATAATTCTATAAAATATTATATTATGCAATTAGGTGGATTTGATAGAATTTGTTAATATAATAAAATTATTGTAAGTCTTTTTTCAAAAATAATTATCACAACTTAAAAGGCATATACATTATAATAATAATATTCATTTTTCAAGATTATAATTAAAGAATATGAATTATTGGAAGAAAATACATAATATTATCTTACCTATTGTTTACTTGATTTTTTTCTTTATTTAGCTAAGTAATTTTAAAGCAGTACTTGTATTATATTATTATCTCTGAGTTTATATATTTATTAGTAATATATTTTCATCTTATATTATTTTTATTAATATGATGAATGTTATTTTGAAAAATAAAATTGAAAAATATATTTAACTTCATATTTAAGAATTAAAGAAAAGAAATCGAACTATGCTGCTAAAAACATACATTTTCACATTATTTTTTATGTAATACAATGGAAGAGTATTTCATAATTTTAATATATCATTATAAGAAAAATTAATTCCTCTCTCACACACTAACACACGCTCAAAACACACACTTGCAAAAAAAAGTGTAATGATATTTTCAGAGCCAGAGCTCTTCTCGTAGCGACGATCTTCGCAATCATCGATCAAATGCTCAGCAACGCAAGAAGGGATGTCGGCGCTTGCTCCTACACTGTCCGCCAAAAATTACATTGCCATCAATTGAAATGGTAATTTATGGCTTCTCAGGTTTATCTATTTAGATCTGTTTGATAAGGTTTTGGAAAAGTAAAACGAAGTTGCAGAAAAAGATTTAAAGGAAAAAAGGAAAAAGGAAAAAGGAAAAAGAAAAAAGAGTAAAGAGAATAAAAAAAAGGGATAAAATAGGTAGTTCAGTTATTTATTTGTAACGCCCCGATTTCACTTTAGTCGGAAAATGATTTATATTTTTAAATAATTACGTGGAGGAATCTTGGCGTCACAATAAATGTCTAATTTTCACGATTTTAAAGTAGCATTTGTTTGAAGTACCACTTTTATTTAAAACAGAAAAAAAATTTAGAAAGACATAAATCCAACATCGAGAGTTTTTATTCCCCTCCTCGTTTCCCTTTCATTCGATATCTTCATTTGTACCTGAAAAACACGTCGTTGATTTGGGATGAGCTCAACGTACTCAATAGTTACACCGACTTAACCCATGCAAAATCATACAACTCAAAATATAGCACAATTGATCATAGAATTCGTAGTTTTATCGTAGAAAATAAGTTGACTGCAGKWAAAARGCGCCGGGATATACCCGATGACCCTTTTCCCCGGTCACAGACACATTTGGTCTCTGGTTTTAATTCGTGGTTATAGCACGCCGGGATATACCCGATGACCCTTTTCCCCGGTCACAGACACATTTGGTCTACGGCTATATTAGTTTTTTGTAAACATAGAATCGCATGATACACATAGCACATAAATTTGAGTACATAAAATTTAACACAGAAAAGTCGGTGGTCCCTACCTTGTAAATATGTCGTGGAAAATTGAGTGGTATGCACGTAGTTGAAATCCTAAGTCCCCTTAATACTCGTCACCTAATCAATTGGAAAATATATTTAAATTAGTATTTTTCATATTAAATTTCATAATAATAATAATAATAAAAAAAATAATAAACTGGACTAAAAAGGAAGTTTTATTAATGTTTCAGGGGCTGGATCGAGGTTTATGTGATTTGGAGGGCTGAAATGGGGTTTCTGGTAAGTTTGGGGTTAATTCAAAAGGATGGCAGAAGTTCCGGGGGTCAATCGAAAAGGGCTAAAGTTTCTAGGGTCAATCTGGAGATTTGGCAAAGTGGGCTGGAATAAAAGGGGAAGCCCAACCCATTTAGCCTCACAACCCGTCCGTCTCCCTTTCTCCTTCTTCCCCAAAATTTCAGAAAAATCGGCCACGACAATTAGCAATCGGTGGTCGCCAAGGCAAGGCAAGGCCGCGCGGCGACGGCATCGGCGATTGGGCGGCAGCGCTCAGGCGTCTCTCTCTCTCTCTGGC
>BMAC01000382.1:81193-110658 GCA_014905375.1 Phtheirospermum japonicum
ATAATGTAATTGCCACTAAGACTGAAGACTATCAGCAATAGGTTGCAATTGAACCACTAAAGAAATATATATATCCCATTATCATGTCTATATTTCAATACATGCATAACCTATAAATGCAACTTTCTGATCACTTCACATTGAACAAATAAGTTCTCAGCTATATATTTCTACACTAATTTCAGACTTTCATATTAGCACAAGTAAAACATAAAAATGCAATCATAAAAAATTTGATAAAAATCAACTAACACGGAAATTTCAGGCTTTCAAAGTGACCCACTTCAAATATCAATTTCAGAGATTCAAACCACCACCGGAGGCACCTCAACACCGCCTGACCGGAACCCAACACCAACCCACGAGAACCGGCCCGAGCTCGCCTCGCCGACACCCCACAGCTGCCACCGGAGCTGCCGCTACCGGCCCAAGTCCCAAATCCTCCACTGCCAGCAGTCCAAAACCCAAACGGCGTAGCCCCAAATTTCCCGATTTCAGAAATCGGCAACCCGCGGGCTCGGCGAACAAGACGGCGATGGCGACGGCTCCAGTGGTGATGGCGTCCGGCGTCTGCACTTTAGCGCCGCCGATTCGCCGGAGATGCTGAGCCGTCGAGGAGCAGAGGAGGCTAAATCGAGCCATTCATCGGGCCCATCACCGCTGCCACAGAATCTCTACCACCATCTTCGCCTCCGTTTGTCGATGCCGCTATCGCCATCTATGAGTCAGAGAGGAGTGGACGCGGCCGATCTCCTCGCTGCCGTCGCAAATCAGTCGAAGGTTTTTGGTCCACCCGAACAACCATTTCACAAATCGGCCGAACTCTGGATGTTGGAAGAAGGATTTCGCGAGGCTAGGGAGAGAGGGCCGCAAGGCGGCTGGCTTGGTGGACAGCCTTGCAGCCGTGCCACTTGGCCACCGCCCTTCTTCGCCGCCCAGCCGCATCCAAACCTTGCCGCCGTCGCAAACCAGTCGAAGGTTGGGAAGAAGGATTTCGCGAGGCCGGGGAGAGAGGGCCGCAGGGCGGCTGGCTTGGTGGAGGGATGGCAGCGCGGCGGCTGGTTTAGTGGAGAAAGGATGGGTGGTTGGCCGAATTCTGGAGAAGAAGGGTTTGAGTGAGAAGAATCGACAAACACGGCTGCAATTTGGGGGTTAAATTGATGGATTGGGTTTATGTAAATTTACATAAACCCCCTTCTGTTTCCATATATATAATTTAATTAATTTAAAAAATAGAAAAAATCTGGTCCACACATATTATTAGATCTAAGGTCATGATTGGTCCCTAGATTCGCATATATTGACGTGGGTTCTATTTAAACCTAATCCTATATATATATATATATATATATATATATATATATATATATATATATATATATATATATATATATATATATATATATATGGAGACCGTAGATTTACATTTCAGTGAGTCATTCAATTCTCCATTTCTAATTGCATGGTTGACACAACCTAAAGTAATCTACATATTTGCATATAAACTATTCATATATTTTAATTTTTTAAGTTATGAACCAACACACTTGCATTTGATAGTGTTTAAGTTGGTGAAGAATTCACCACGTGCTATTAAAGAATTATATGTGGACTCGGTGTAATACCCGAATTTAAATTAAAACTATTATTATTATTAATTTATATTTTTTACTACGTTTTCATTATCATTATTATTTTTAAATATTCTCAACATGGGTCACATTATTTCTTTTCTTATGGACCTGATTTGTACTTTTTGTACACTTTTTTGTTACCTTTTTGTGTCGCATTCGCGTGTGTTTTGCTTGCATTTACGGGTTTTAGGAGTCGTCTTTGCCTATTTTGTTAGTTTTAAGATTTTATAACTTTTGTGCGGTTTTTAGTAATTTTTCGTATATTTTTAATTTTTTTCGTACTTTTGGCCGTAGGATGACCAAGCGGAGCCCGCGCACGTTTGGAGGCATCCCACTCGACTCGGATTGGAATGGACAAGCAAGGGAATACAACGCGAACGAGGAGCGACAACCGACGGACGTTTAGAGCGGAAACGAGAAAACCGAGCCGGGAGCAGCCATACCAGTTGATCGACTGGACCTCTCCAGATCGACTGCTCGGCAGTAGGTTTGGCAATTTTGGGCGAAGCAGTCGATCGACTGCAACGCAGGAATTTTTGTGGTTTTTGACCCGTTTTGACAATTTTGCCCCTGCATTTTTTTGTATATAGACCCAACTACTCAACCTTATCCAACCAACTCTCCTTGGTGGTTTTGGACCTAGTTCCATCTCCTCCAAGCATTTTCTTTCTCTTGTAATTTAAAACCCTAGCTTAATTCTTAGCTTATGTAGTTTAGTTAGCTTAGTAGTTAGTTTAGTTAGGTTAGTTTTAGTTGGCAAGTGTTGGACAGGGTGACAATCTCCTATACTTGTTGCTCCTTGTTGTATTGAAGATTTGGATTTGCTCTTGTGGATGTAATCTAGTTTTGAAACTTCGGTGTTCAATTCAAGTTGGTAGTGTTTCTTCCCTTACTTCCTTATGTTGTTATTGTTGTTGTTGTTCTTGTTAGGTTAAAATTTCTATGTTGGTTATTTGGTTTTAGATTATGTTGTCTTTCTTAACATTTCAATTCTTGAGTGTTTGGTTATGTTGCTTTTGTTGTTTTTCTCTTCTTGCCAAACTCCATTGTAGCATTTTCAAGCTTTTTACTCTTTTTAGCCAAGCAAAATTTAGGTAGATAAAAGCCAAATGGGACTTTCCTCTTTGGGGTATTTTGACTTTCTTTTCAATTTAATGCTTTTAATCAATTTCAATTTCAAATGCTTTGATTTCCCCTCCATGAATTCTCTTTTAATTGTAAGCTTTATTAGATGCAATTAGTTTATTAATTATGGGTTTAGGATTTAGGTTCGTTTAGAACCATTAATCGGATCTTGTCGAAAATTAGGATTGAGGACCCCTACACTTGGTCGACAATTTGGGATTGACAACCCCAAATCGTGGATTAAGTGCTCGGCAAAAATGATTAATCGCGGAGACAAACCGAACACCCTACACCTTCATTTTCATTATTTTCATTTAAATCATTTTTAATTAAAGTCTCCTTTTAAATTCAAGCTTTAGCGTAAAACTCAAAATCCAAACCAATGATTAATGCTTTTGTAGATTTAGATTAGTGTAATTTAGCTTAACAAGAGAGTGACTAAAAACACCGACCGCTGATTATATCTATCCTCGAGAGACACGACTCGGGAAAGCTTACCGCTCGACAATCGACTCCGTACTATTGCGGAGAAGATTTCTTAGAGTGCTAAGAATTCTTCGATCAAATTTTGGCGCCGTTGTCGGGGATAGATTAAGGAAAATGGTGTTTTTAATTATTTCTCTTGTTATATTAGTTAGTAGTTAGTTTAAATTTTTGTTTTACTTTCGATGCTCGTAATCCTTTGTTGAGTGTTGTGTTTGCAGGGAACTCATTCGGGAAGCCCGATGCCGTCCGCCCACACTCACGACGATCAAAGGATGCCTCCACCGCTCGATTGATCCGGCCGAGGATGGCAAACTACTGAGCTAGTTTGTCATACGACGACCCTTATATCCAAACTCCCAATTATCCAAACCCTTAAATTCAAACTCCCGAGTATCCGAATCCGTACACCACTCCCCCAAGCTACCGGGTCCCCTCGACTTACGATGACCTGTACTCTTCGATCGTTGAAAGATTGAGCCCCCTCTTTCGATTATTGCGGCCCAAGCCCTTCTTATTCTCCACCGATTTCGTATTCCCACAACCCGAGCATGGATCCGTATGCACCGACTCGTGATTCTTATGATCCGGGTTTTGACGATCCATATGCTAAACTCGCCCCGCCTCCTTCTTACCCGAGCTTTGACTCGTATGCTCCCCAAATTCATGATTCATATTCTTGGAGCTAAGACTTTTACGACCTACCCACCTCAAGTTCGTATACTCCGAACGATGACCCGTACACCTCAAATAGAGCAAATTGCCAACGATGTGGACGATCTTAAACAACCTTGGGTTGACGAGATGCCCATCTTGGATGTGGTGGGTTCCACTTTCGTTTATGGCAATTCGAGCTTTGACGGTCTTGTGAAAGAGGGGTGCAAGGAGGTGGAGTTAGAAGGTGAGGAGAAAGGGTCAGAGGTTGGCGTTACCCCTCTCGTGCTTCTTGAAGACGTTGTAGTGGAAATTGAGGGGGAGTCACTTTTGGGGTCTCCAACGGCACTTGGAATGTCGAGCCTACTTTCTTTTGGCGAGGATGAGGAAGTTGTGCCGGTTTTGGAGGATGTGGAGTTAATCGAGCCTCTTTTGCCGCCACCCGATGCTTTGTTGCTACTTGACCAAGTGGAGGTGGAGGAGGTAGTGGGGGATGTGTTGGATCGAGAGTAGGATCCAACACATCCAGTCTATCATTCCGCGTTAATCCTATGATCACCTAACTTGGGTTTGCTAACGCTCTCGCTCCAAATAGGCTCAAGATCTATGAATTTACTTTAAAAAATTACAAAATCAAGAAAAGCATAATATTTTCCAATAGATCACAAAAAATAAGAAAAATTTCATAACAAGTATACGTTTAGCTTATAGAATGCTATGAAATATTAAAATACGTAATTTTTCATGTGAACAAACCCCCAAACTTAAATTGTTGAGTCCGAAATACGTGTTGACATATTGGATGAAATTTATCTCCTTATTATTTTGTCTAAATTATTATTTTGAATTTTTTGCCAAAATTAAATTGTTTAGGAAAGATATGATATTTATCATCTTGAAAATTATCATGTATATTATTTAGTATTAGATTAGGTTGTAATTTTCTTTCAATATTATAGGATTCCTATGGCTAGTCAATATTATTTAGAACTCTAAGATTTGATCTTATTTCCTCACTAATGATATTTACTTACAATATATTATGTATATCTCCTTTTTTTCTTGTCGGTCTCCTTTACAAGCAAGGTGTGCCTATATAAAGTTGAGGGGTTGCTCACAACATACTCATGAATTTCAGAGAGAAAATCAAAGCAAGAGAATTTGAGAGCTATTTTATTCAAGCTGAAAATTCTTGAAATTGATAGATGTGACTATAAATGCTTTCGGCATCTATGATAATATCCTCCAGTTTAAATTATTTCTTTCTATTGTTTTTTTCAGTTTTCATTAAGAGCCAATCTTGTGGTTGTGAATCTTAATTTTTGGGAGAGTCATACTGATTTAAATCCTTTTACTCTTTAGGGGTTTATTCATTTATCTTTACTTAGTAGATTACTACTTTTTGTAATATTTATATTGCAAGTTTTAATTAATAAAGATTTTTGACCTGTTGGCTCGACTATAAAAATAAAACTTATTCTTATACCCAAAATCTTAATACGTGTGTCTTTTACTTTTCACTACCTATTGTTTACACTCTTCACAATACACACGTGTGTTATTGTTTAAACTTTGAATCAAGGTATGCAACTCTTTCATAAACATTAGTAATCCCGACCAATGCACTATAAATCAAAAAAAAAAAAAATCACCTAAAGCTAAAGAGATTAGAATCAAGATACAGCCAAGGAATAACCATGAAATTCTCAGCCAAAAATCGAGTTACTTAGCATACAAGCCTCATAAAAATCCTCTAAAATTTGAGCAAATCTCACCAAATTCATAGACGATGTCATTCACGATTCTCAGAATAGATCTATAATTTTGCTCATCACTCATGTATAAGTACTTGTATATGCTCAAATTAACTTAATTACACACTTACCCCATAAGCTTGCAAATCGTCCCTGATCACTACTAGTGCCAATGACACATGTACATGCACATGATTTGTGAACTAAAAATGTCTTTCTTTCTATTGTAATGTAGGCTCTTTGGTAAGGTAGGGAAATCTAGATAAAGTGATTTCATACTCAAGATATATAAAACTTACAATTCAAACAAAAATCAGCATCGCCCTCGGTAAAATACGTGAAGCTTCTAAACATCAAATTACATCACAAGCTTCAAATCAACCCAAAACCAAAATAGAATAAAAAGTCTTTATAATTTAGGCACCTCAATGAATCCTATCATCAAAGTCCCTTATATATATAATGATTGATTTTTTTTTATTGTCCATTTTTTTTGGCTTGAAACTCGCAAGCTATGTCAAGTGAATACGACAATCTGATACTTCAAAGAACCCACAAGTTCAAAAATATTATTATCAATCCTCAACTCTATTACTAGACTCTCCAATTTTCACATCAAGTAAATGCAATAATCTCCTCAAGTTGGTCCTAAGATTCAAACATCTCCACAACATCTGGTCGAATCACTAAATTCTTTTTTTTAAAGCAATAAAACCTAACATGCAACTATATGAATGCAAGATAAGGTACGTATTCTAACTCAACTAGACATCCTAACCCCAAAAGTTAAACAAGATTATATGAGAAGCAATGTAAGAGAATTGAATATTGAAACAAGTGTTAAAATGCGTACAAGACACCTCAATTAAGAGGTTATTAACTCTTCGAGCAAAAACATGAGCTCTCATCCTCATCTTTGAGTCGAAAAGATTTGCTTCTTTCAAATTTAAAAATAAGTTAAACAATGCGCGTCTACGTTTTGAAAGGTATTAGTTCACCCGCAAGAGAATAGGGACACTGTAGACTCGCAAGTTAAACCGAGTCGATCTTCTCGAGGAGTGGAAATACGGAGTTGACGATGTTTATTATATCGAAAACCAAAAGTTCTAATTCTAAACCCACGATCGAAAGGGGTTTTTGGATTTGATTTATTTAAGCAACTACAATTTAAAACTAATATTACAAAGAGGGTGTCAATCTCAATGTACGAACTTAACAACGAATTTAGAAAACTAATTTATGAACTATTTGAAAACTTAAGAATATTAAACTACAACTAAGAGATAAAGCATATTATCGAACACTTGGAATGCATTGACAAGACATACTTCTAAAAATAACTGAATCGAACTTTCTCGCGTTTAAAATTAATGAAAAGCTCGTCCGCAAGAGAACGGAGCTGTTGTATGCGATAAGCTGATCTGAGTCGAATCACGAGGAATTACAATTAGCGTCGATAAATATTTGTTCACGATTTTTATAATTAAACACACAATCCATTTCAGTTCAAGGGTTCTATAACTATGAATTCAAAAACGAGCATGCAATTATTAAAAACCTAATTAACTAATTAAACCTAATTGGAAGCATGAAAATTCAGATATTTAAAAATGAGAAGCATCATCATCAAACTAGTAAATTGAAAACACTTGAATTACTAAAATAACATAATCGAACTAACAATCTAATAAAGGAAAATACAACTTATGAAAGTTAAATCCAAAGCCAAACTACTAGAATAGAAAGTACAACTTATAGTTCATGAAAATCTGCAGCAATTGTTCAAGCTTCAACAATAAACGATGACAAGCAACGATGGTAAGCGTAGAAATGAGCCTTCGATGCAATCTCCGAACGAAATCTTCAAATATGATGTAAAATGAAAGGGGAATATATTTCTAAGTGATATGGACCTTGCCCGCATGTCCAAGAAAACTACGAATACCCTTAACATTCGTGGGAGGTGGCAGACTTTCAATAACATCAACTTTGGCCTTATCGACCTCCAAACCATGACTCGACACAACATGACCAAGTACAATACCACTTTTAACCATGAAATGACTTTTTTCCCAACTTAATGTTAAATGACTATCTACACATCGTTCAAGCACTTTAGACAAATTCTCAAGACATAAATCAAAAGAAGAGCCAAAAACTGAAAAGTCATCCATGAATACCTCGAGATAGTCATCTATCATGTCCGTGAAGATGGAAAGCATGCAACGTTGGAAAGTCGCCGGTGCGTTGCATAGTCCAAAAGGCATCCTCCGGAAAGCGAAGGTTCCAAAAGGGCAAGTAAACGTCGTCTTCTTCTGATCTTCCGGCGCTATGGCAACTTGATAATACCCGGACAACCCATCGAGAAAACAATAGTATTGGTGTCCGGCCAACTTATCAAGTAACTGGTCAATGAAGGGTAATGGGAAATGATCTTTTCGTGTGGCGGCATTTAGCTTTCGGAAGTCGATACACATCCGCCATCCCGTAGTCAATCGTGTTGGTACAATTTCCCCTTTGTCATTCTCGATGATCGTAATCCCGCCCTTTTTTGGAACAACATGGACGGGGCTCACCCATTCGCTATCGGGTGCAGCGAAGATAATCCCTTCGTCGATCAACTTAAAAATCTCCTTCTTCACAACCTCCATCAAAGTAGGGTTTAAACGGCGCTGACCCTCCCGAACTGGTTTTGCACCATCTTCTAGCACAATGTGATGCATGCAAGTGGCCGGGCTAATTCCTTTGATATCCCCCAAACTCCAACCAATCGCGCCTTGGAATCGTTTAAGAACTTTGATCAATGCTTCCTCTTCAGCTGTCGTCAACTCGGCAAAAATAATCACCGGCTTCTTTTCGCCTTCTTCGAGATAGACGTACTTGAGATGATTTGGAAGTGGCTTAAGTTCGGATTTTGGTTCATTATCCGGTTTTTCCGCAACAATCTCAAAAAGGTCAATTATGCCCTCAGAATTTGCTTCGGACCAATCGTCCTCCTCGGACCCGTCTTCAAATTCAGCTTGTACAATTGGCTCAATGGAATCAACAAACGAACAATCAGCATTCATTGACGACGATGGAGTAGCGTGAAGATCATGAATGGAAAATGTGACCGACTCATCCAAAACGGACAAAGTCATGCTTCCGTTCTTCACGTCAATCAAAGTATTTGTCGTAGCCATGAAAGGTCGTCCCAACAAAATCGTATGCTCCCGGTTATCATCTTGAACGTCTCCCACATCAAGAATCACAAAGTCAACAGGCACAATTAAACTCCCGACTTGAACCAACACGTCTTCAACAACCCCTCGCGGGTAACGAACCGACCGGTCGGCTAGTTGGAGTTTTCATCCTCGTCGGCTTTGAGTGTACCTAAGTCAAACTGCTCAAAAATAGACGAAGGCATCAAATTGATTCCCGCCCCAAGGTCAAGCATTCCCCGAGTTTCTTTACCATTTCCCAAAGTGATTTTAATACAGAAACTCCCAGGGTCACTCTCCTTAGGGGGAAGGGGATTTCGTAAGATTACGCTCGCCGCATTTGAAATACAAACTTTTTCATTTTCGGAAAAATTTCTTTTTTTGGATGCCAAGTCTTTGAAAAACTTAACATATGCGGGAACGTTTCTTATAACATCGAGTAAAGGTAAATTAACATTAACCTTAGAAAGCATATTATAAAGATCAAGAAATTGCTTATCTTGCTTTTCCCCTTGAAGACGACTTGGATAAGGAATGGGAGGCCGATACGGATTAGAGGCCTTGTGAAGAGTCTTCTTAGGTTCGACGTCTTTTTCAACATGATCCGGTGACTTGGTAATGGTTCCCTCGACTTCATCCTCATGTAGGTTGTTGTTTTCGCCAGTTAGAGATTTCATCGGGAGATGCTACTTTATTATCCACAACACGACCACTCCGAAGCACTGTTACTGCTTGGGCTTGTGAGGATTGGCTTGGTAACTTCCCTTGCTCGTTCTTTCCCACTTGCTTGGCGAGTTGGCCAAGCGCCGTTTCAAGCTTATCCATCCGTTTGTCAGCTCGTAGCAAATTTGATTCAGTGCGTTGGAAATTTGAATCAGTGCGTTGCATAAACGTACGCAACGTCTCTTCGAGTGATGGTGGAACTGGTGCCTGAGCTGGTGGTGGTGGAGGCAAAGGTACTTGAACTTGCCCATGCGGTTGTGGAGGAAACGGTGCTTGACCTTGTCCTTGTGGTTGCGATGGTTGCATTGGTCGAGTTGCAAATGAGAATTGGCCTTGTCCCCATTGTTGTTGATATGGTTGTTGAGGAACAAAATTATTTTGCGGCCTTTGATTCGGTATCGGATTCGCCGCATTGTGAGGGTTTGACCATGAAAAATTTGGATGATCTCTCCACCAATTAGGTTTATTGTTGCGTGAGTTATAATTTTGATACCCCTGCCCGGTTTGATTCGCTTGATATCCTTGAATAGCAAGTGCTTGTTCGTTGGTTCCATCACCTTGCTCGAATACTGCTTGACATAAATTCGCACCATGTCCATACACACCACAAATTCCACACGTTTCTGGTGAAGAAGAAATGCCTTGAGATAATTGCAAAGAGGCCACCTGCCTCGTTAACTCATCAAGTCTAAAGGAATCGTCATGTGCCATCTCGATCTCATGTACAGCTACCTTCTTTCGATCGCGAGCTTTTCTGTTGAGAATTGTAACTTATCGACTCGCAAATGTCCCATACTTTCTTGAGCGGTACGTGATCCAATCTCTCCCCCTGCTGCATTATCCACCATATACTGAAATGTAAGAATAAGCCATCATAAAAGAATTGATTAACGAGCTCGAGTGGATAATGATGATGTGGGCATTGTGTCAACAATTCTTTAAAACGTTCCCAAGCTTCGTGGAACGTTTCATTTTCTATCTGGTTGAATGACGCTATCTTTACTCGGAGTTGAGACGTCGTTTGATTTGAAAAATATTTCCCCATGAAGCGATCATACACCATGTCCCAATTTGTAAGAGAATCGGGCTCCAACGACAAAAACCAGGTTTCCGCCTTATCCTTCAACGTATACGGGAAACATCTCATCTTCAACTGATCTTCATTAAGTCCTTGCAACGGAAATGTTTGGATAATCGAGTAAAATTTCCGAATGAAGGTTATCGGATCCTCGTGTAAACGCCCGTAGAAGGAAGGCAAAAGGTTGAAATGAATTGCCTTAAGCTCATAATCTCGGGCCGCTGGGCCTAGACGAATGCATGATGTAGATGGGCCAATCACGGGCCGAGCAAATTCGCGCATACGAGCCGGTTGAGGCTCGTGTTGATGAAACGGCCGGTTAAATGGAACGTACGGTCCTCGAGGATGAAATTGTTGTTGTTGGTTGAACTGTTGTTGATGAAAGAAATAAGGCATCTGTTGTTGATTCAGTTGCATGCCTTGATTGTTGACGTGATGATTGAATTGATCTTGATTAAACGGTGGTGGATTGGGTATATTATTTTGTTCATCTCGAGTTTCCGGTTGGATAGGTTCCGACGTATTTGTTCCGGATGAAGCCATTGATGATTCAGCTATTGACGTCAATCGTGCTCGATTCACCCGTTGGATGTTGTCTACTAAAGGTAATATTTCTCCACCCAAGGACCTACGTCCTTGCATTCACTAACAAACAAATTAAAACAGTCGAGACACAATAACACAAACTTAAACAAACTAAACTACACATATACGAACAAACATTTTTGGACAGCCTTTGTCAATTCCCCGGCAACGGCGCCAAATTTAACTGATAACATCTTTTCAAATTCAATACATGGAGTATTAACGTCTCCAAAATAAAAATAAAAATTACATAAAATCCTATAGAGGGTATCGGAAAACGGGGCTAGTAGAGAGTATTCGACTCTTAAGAACGAAACATGAATAGAACAAGAGACAAGACACTTCATAGATTATTTACACTTCATTCCCCACAATTACACTATTGTTCGAACGGAAGTCTAAATATCCTAACCAAAGCATCTAACCACGTCACTTCGTCAAGGTTCCAATCAATAACAATACACACAACTCAAATCAACCACAAGCAAGCATACAAATAATTACCAACCAAAGGACAATCCCCCCACACTTAGCTCATATAATGCCCACATTGTATAAAAAATTAAGCAAAGGAAGATAAAGAGAGACGTCCCTGAATTCATGCTTGTGATAAAGAGTCGATGTCAAAAACCATCCACGGGTCTTAAAAATGAAGGGAACCTGAAACACACAACAAACAACAAACACACAAACTACAATAAGTCTAAAGACTTGGGTTGCCTCCCAAGAAGCGCTTGTTTAACGTCACTGAGCTTGACGAAGCCTCCCCTCTATGCCAAACAGGGGTCAATGAGAGTCACAATCTCCTTRTCTTGAAGCAATTTCGAACCTTGAAAATACGGCTTCACACGATGGCCGTTCACTAGAAAACTCTCTTTGGTTGTCTCATTTACCAAACGCACGGCTCCATATGGGAAAACTTCGGTAACAAGGAATGGGCCACTCCAACGTGATTTGAGCTTCCCGGGAAATAAACGGAGGCGAGAATTAAACAACAACACCTGCATGCCAACTCGGATATCTTTTTGAATAATCTTCTTGTCATGGTACGCCTTAACCTTCTTTTTGTAGATGTCCGCGTTTTCGTAAGCTTCATTTCGAATTTCATCAAGTTCTTCCAATTGCAGTCCTCACTGATTACTAGCTTGTATCAAATCAAAATTCACCACACGAATCGCCCAATATGCCCGATGCTCCATTTCCACCGGAAGATGACATGCTTTACCAAAAACCATTCGATAAGGGCTGGTCCCCAAAACATTTTTTACGCCGTTCGGTAAGCCCATAGAGCATCAACAAGCTTGGTCGACCAATCCTTGCTACTCGGTTGAACGGTTTTTTCCAAAATCGTTTTGATTTGTCTATTACTCGTCTCCACTTGGCCCGACGTTTGTGGATGATATGCCGTAGCCACCTTGTGCTTCACCCCATACTTTGTCATCAGCCTCTCAAAAGATCTGTTACAAAAAAGTGCACCCCCATCACTAATGATCGCCCGCGGAAATCCAAACCTACCAAAAATATGCTCTTGAATGAAATTGAGCACTACTCTTGCATCACACGTTCTCGTGGGAATAACCTCGACCCGCTTGGACACATAGTCAACGGCAACCAAAATGTATTCATATCCGAATGATGCCGGAAATGGCCCCATAAAATCGATGCCCCACACATCGAAAATCTCCACGACTAAATTGCTTGTTTGCGGCATCTCGTCACGTTTGCCAATATTTCCCAAGCGCTGGCATCGATCACATGTCTTAGTGAACTCATGTGRATCTCGAAACAACCTAGGCCAATAAAACCCGGATTGGAGGACCTTATAAGCTGTTTTCTGACCTCCAAAATGCCCTCCGCACTGCTGGTCATGACAAAARYAAAGAATYCRCTTCTGTTCGTCCTCAGGGATACATCGTCGAATAAGTCCATCCTTCCCGAACCGAAACAGGAACGGGTCATCCCAAAAGTAATCCCTGCACTTAGAAAGAAATCTKTTCCTCTCTTGGAAGGATAATTTGGCACTCAAGTAGCCYCAAGCAAGAAAGTTAACAATATRGGRAAACCATGGAGTATTAAACGAAGAAATAYCACATGTTAACTCATATGGAAAAACATCATTCAAACAACCAAATTCACACACTCCCTCTCTATCTAGTCGGGACAAATGGTCCGCTACTACATTTTCARAACCTTTACGATCTTTTATTTCAACATCGAACTCTTGTAACAAAAGTATCCAACGAATCAAACGCGGCTTGCTTTGTGTTTTATTAAAAAGATAACGAAGAGCCTCGTGATCACTATGGACGACCACCTTTGAACCAATAATATAGGATCGAAACTTTTCCAAAGAAAATACCACAGCCAAAAGTTCTTTCTCGGTGGTTTTATAGTTCCTTTGAGCCTCGTTTAACATAAGACTCGAGTAATAAATGACTCGAAGGAGACTATCCACACGTTGACCCAAAACGGCCCCCACGGCGTCATTTGACGCATCACACATAATTTCAAAGGGAAGGGACCAGTTTGGGGCAACGACCACCGGAGCCGTGATTAACTTTTTCTTAAGCAAATTAAAATCATTTAAGCATGATTCATCAAAAACAAATGGAACATCACTACTTAACAATGACAAAGCGGGCGACTAATTTTGGAAAAATCCTTAATAAATCGCCGGTAGAAGCCCGCATGTCCAAGAAAACTACGAATACCCTTAACATTCGTGGGAGGTGGCAGGCTTTCAATAACATCAACTTTGGCCTTATCGACCTCCAAACAAGGACTCGACACAACATGACCAAGTACAATACCACTTTTAACGATGAAATGACTTTTTTTCCCAACTTAATGTTAAATGAATATCTACACATCGTTCAAGCACTTTAGACAAATTCTGAAGACATAAATCAAAAGAAGAGACAAAAACTAAAAGTCATCCGTGAATACCTCGAGATAGTCATCTATCATGTCCGTGAAGATGGAAAGCATGCATTGTTGGAAAGTCGCCGGTGCGTTGCATAGTCCAAAAGGCATCCTCCGGAAAGCGAAGGTTCCAAAAGGGCAAGTAAACGTCGTCTTCTTCTGATCTTCCGGCGCTATGGCAACTTGATAATACCCGGACAACCCATCGAGAAAACAATAGTATTGGTGTCTGGGCAACTTATCAAGTAACTGGTCAATGAAGGGTAGTGGGAAATGATCTTTTCGTGTGGCGGCATTTAGCTTTTGGAAGTCGATACACATCCGCCATCCCGTAGTCAATCGTGTCGGTACAATTTCCCCTTTATCATTCTCGATGATCGTAATCCCGCCCTTTTTTGGAACAACATGGACGGGGCTCACCCATTCACTATCGGGTGCAGCGAAGATGATCCCTTCGTCGATCAACTTAAAAATCTCCTTCTTCACAACCTCCATCAAAGTAGGGTTTAAACGGCGCTGACCCTCCCGAACTGGTTTTGCACCATCTTCTAGCACAATGTGATGCATGCAAGTGGCCGGGCTAATTCCTTTGATATCCCCCAAACTCCAACCAATCGCACCTTGAAATCATTTAAGAACTTTGATCAATGCTTCCTCTTCATCTGTCGTCAACTCGGCAAAAATAATCACCGGCTTCTTTTCACCTTCTTCGAGATAGACGTACTTGAGATGATTTGGAAGTGGCTTAAGTTCGGATTTTGGTTCGCTATCCAGTTTTTCCGCAATAATCTCAAAAAGGTCAATTATGCCCTCGGAATTTGCTTCGGACCAATCGTCCTCTTTGGACTCATCTTCAAATTCAGCTTGTACAATTGGCTCAATGGAATCCACAAACGAACAATCAGCATTCATTGACGACGATGGAGTAGCGTGAAGATCATGAATGGAAAATGTGACCGACTCATCCAAAACGGACAAAGTCATGCTTCCGTTCTTCACGTCAATCAAAGTATTTGTCGTAGCCATGAAAGGTCGTCCCAACAAAATTGTATGCTCCCGGTTATCATCTTGAACGTCTCCCACATCAAGAATTACAAAGTTAACAGGCACAATTAAACTCCCGACTTGCACCAACACGTCTTCAACAATCCCTCGCGGGTAACGAACCGACTGGTCGGCTAGTTGGAGTTTCATCCTCGTCGGCTTGAGTGTACCTAAGTCAAACTGCTCAAAAATGGACGAAGGCATCAAATTGATTCCCGCCCCAAGGTCAAGCATTACCCGAGTTTCTTTACCATTTCCCAAAGTGATTTTAATACAAAAACTCTCAGGGTCACTCTCCTTAGGGGGAAGGGGATTTCGTAAGATTACGCTCGCCGTATTTGAAATACAAACTTTTTCATTGTCGAAAATTTTTCTTTTTTTGGATGCCAAGTCTTTGAAAAACTTGACATATGCGGGAACATTTCTTATAACATTGAGCAAAGGTAAATTAACATTAACCTTAGAAAGCATATTATAAAGATCAAGAAATTGCTTATCTTGCTTTTCCCTTTGAAGACGACTTGGATAAGGAATGGGAGGCCGATACGGATTAGAGGCCTTGTGAAGAGTCTTCTTAGGTTCGACGTTTTTTTCAACATGATCCGGTGACTCGGTAATGGTTCCCTCGACTTCATCCTCATATAGGTTGTTGTTTTGCCCATTAGAGATTTCATCGGGAGATGCTACTTTATTATCCACAACACGACCACTCCGAAGCACTGTGACTGCTTGGGCTTGTGAGGATTGGCTTGGTAACTTCCCTTGCTCGTTCTTTCCCACTAGCTTGGCTAGTTGGCCAAGCGCCGTTTCAAGCTTATCCATCCATTTGTCAGCACGTAGCAAATTTGATTCAGTGCGTTGGATATTTGAGTCAGTGCGTTGCATAAACGTACGCAACATCTCTTCGAGTGATGGTGGAACTGGTGCTTGAGTTGGTGGTGGTGGAGGCAAAGGTACTTGAACTTGTCCATGCGGTTGTGGAGGAAACGGTGCTTGACATTGTCCTTGTGGTTGCGATGGTTGCATTGGTCGAGTTGAAAATGAGAATTGGTCTTGTCCCCATTGTTGTTGATATGGTTGTTGAGGAACAAAATCATTTTACGGCCTTTGATTCGGTATCGGATTCGCCGCATTATGAGGGTTTGACCATGAAAAATTTGGATGATCTCTCCACCAATTAGGTTTATTGTTGCGTGAGTTATAATTTTGATACCCCTGCCCGGTTTGATTCACTTGATATCCTTGAATAGCAAGTGCTTGTTCATTAGTTCCATCACCTTGCTCGAACACTGCTTGACATAAATTCGCACCATGTCCATACAAACCACAAGTTCCACACGTTTCTTGTGAAGAAGAAATGCCTTGAGATAAAAGCATGTTTTGAGTTTGCAAAGAGGCCACCTGCCTCGTTAACTCATCAAGTCTATAGGAATCATCATGTGCCATCTCAATCTCATGTACAGCTACCTTCTTCGATCGCGAGCTTTTCTGTTGAGAATTGTAACTTATCGACTCGCAAATATCCCATACTTCTTGAGCGGTACGTGATCCAATATCTCCCCCTGCTGCGTTGTCCACCATATACTAAAATGTAAGAATAAGCCCATCATAAAATAATTGGTTAACGAGCTCGGGTGGATAATGATGATGTGGGCATTGTGTTAACAATTCTTTAAAACGCTCCCAAGCTTCATGGAACGTTTCTCCATCTATCTGGTTGAATGACTCTATTTTTACTCGGAGTTAAGACGTCGTTTGATTTAAAAAATATTTCCCCATGAAGCGATCATACACCATGTCCAAATTTGTAAGAGAATCGGTCTCCAACGACAAAAACCATGTTTCCGCCTTATCCTTCAACGTATATGGGAAACATCTCATCTTCAACTGATCTTAATTAAGTCCTTGCAACGGAAATATTTGGATAATCGAGTAAAATTTTCGAATGAAGGTTATCGGATCCTCGTGTAAACGCCCGAAGAAGGAAGGAAAAAGATTGAAATGAATTGCCTTAAGCTCATAATCTCGGGCCGCTGGGCCTAAACGAATACATGATGTAGATGGGCCAATCACGGGCCGAGCAAATTCGCGCATACGAGCCGGTTGAGGCTCGTGTTGATGAAACGTCCGGTTAAATGGAACATACGGTCCTCGAGGATGAAATTGTTGTTATTGGTTGAACTGTTGTTGATGAAAGAAATAAGGCATTTGTTGTTGATTCAGTTGCATGCCTTGATTGTTGACGTGATGATTGAATTGATCTTGATTAAACGGTGGTGGATTGGGTATATTATTTTGTTCATCTCGAGTTTCCGGTTGGATTGGTTCCGACGTATTTGTTCCGGATGAAGCCATTGATGATTTAGCTATTGACGTCAATCGTGCTCGATTCACCCGTTGGAAGTTGTCGACTAAAGGTAATATTTCTCCACCCAAGGACCTACGTCCTTGCATTCACTAACAAACAAATTAAAACAGCCGAGACACAATAACACAAACTTAAACAAACTAAACTACACATATACGAACAAACATTTTTGGACAGCCTTTGTCAATTCCCCGGCAACGGCGCCAAATTTTGAATCGAACTTTCTCGTGTTTAAAATTAATGAAAAGCTCGTCCGCAAGAGAATGAAGCTGTTGTATGCGATAAGCTGATCCGAGTCGAATCACGAGGAATTGCAATCGGCGTCGATAAATGTTTGTTCACGATTTTTATAATTAAACACACAATCCATTTCAGCTCAAGGGTTCTACAACTACGAATTCAAAAACGAGCATGCAATTATTAAAAACCTAATTAACTAATTAAACCTAATTGGAAGCATGAAAATTCAGATATTTAAAAACGAGAAGCATCATCATCAAACTAGTAAATTGAAAACACTTGAATTACTAAAATAACATAATCGAACTAACAATCTAATAAAGGAAAATACAACTTATGAAAGTTAAATCCAAAGCCAAACTACTAGAATAGAAAGTACAACTTATAGTTCATGAAAATCTGCAGCAATTGTTCAAGCTTCAATGATAAACGATGACCGGCAACGACGGTAAGCGTAGAAACGAGCCTTCGATGCAATCTTCGAACGAAATCTTCAAATATGATGTAAAATGAAAAGGGGAACGTTTTTATAAGTGATATGACCTTTCCCCCTCGAAGTCTGGTCTTGCAAATGGAAAATCAGCCGGTTTTTATAGATTTCTTCAAAAATAACCGCTCAACCGCTGGAACGTCGACGGTGCGTCAGTCGACGCGAGCCAGGTGCACGCGTCGACCAGGCAGAGCGTCGACTGACGGGGTTAAGATCGATGCTTCAGAGCATTTGCATCGACGGTGCGTCAGTTGACGCGGGTGTAGCGTCGACAGTGCGTCAACCGACAGGCCTAAGATCGACACTTCAGAGCATTTGCGTCGATGGTGCGTTGACGGTGCATCAGACGACGTGGGCGTAGCATCGACAGTGCGTCGACGGTGCGTCAGTCGACGCACCTGCATGGCTTCGGCTCGTCGCTCGTCCCGTTCTCCTCGTTTTGAGATGAGATATTAACATTAAACAAAGTTACATTATTTCATACAAAATAAAGTAAAAACACATTAAACACCATAAGAAATGAAAAACATAAAAGGGGAAGAAAAACGCTAAAAAGATAAACTTAAAACACATAAAAGCACACAACATACGATGCAAAAACACACGAAAATCACATACAAATATGTACAAATCAATAACAAGCACACATCTAGCAACTATAGAAAAACAAGAACATGATCAACTGAATTATCCCAAGCAAAGTTTGCAAAAACAAATGACATCAATTAATTATAATCAACCTAGGATTCAAAACCAAAACTATTATTCCATAACTAAGTTCCAAATAAGAAATATTAAACTGAAAGATTATAAACTACAATAACGGTAATAGAGTTTAGGAAGATACTAATTCGAACGAAAGGATGATCAACTTGAAAGGTGAAAGCTATACAATCTCCAGCGATTCCAGAGAGAAGATCCTCTATGCAATGAACCCGGGAGTCTGTCACGAACTCCGACTTATAAGCGTTCTTGAATGGTAAACTAACGAACCGATTGAACTTGTATCGAATTGCCGTAAGGGATCTATGTCATAAGATCTCTCCAAACAAAGGTACCTTTCCTCCTTCTTCTTCTGGTCTTTTTGTAGCATCAAACCCCCTCATTTATACTTGCGTAATTGAAAACCTTTTGAAAATCTGAGTTGTAATGCTTGCATCGGGCCGGATGGTCTGAAGAATCTGACCGGATGGGAGTCCTTGTCATCCAATTCGGTCGGATGTCAGATCCATCTAACCGGATGTTAGTCCAGTAGGTTAATCCAGTTGGGAATACGATCGGTTGTGATTTCATAGGTCAATCCGGTCGGATGTCAGATCCATCCGACCAGATGAGTGTCCTTGTGGCTACTTCTCGGCGCTGACTTTCTCGGTCTTGTCTCTTGATTCTCGTAATGGCTTACGAGCTTAAATTCTCTTAAAATCCCAGAATCGTTAAGCACCCTAACTACATGAGAAAATACTGAAATTATCTCAAAAGGACCAATTAATGGTCGAGAAATCAGAAAGTTAAGTAAAAAGTTGTAGAATGCAAAATAACTTAATCTTAACCCGAAAAAGATAACAAAAAGACTCAAACATGACTCGAAACATTTAAAAATACATAACAAATACGTACAAATCAACCACCCCCCTCTTTATTGAGTTGTTCATCCTCGAACAAATAAAAGAATCAAAACCACATAAGCATGAAAGTAGCTAGATCAGAGAGTCATGTTGTGCATAAAATATAGTTTTGAAAATATAAACACTTTTGTCAAAAACTGTTAAGCTAAGCTCGTGTTACCTTTTCACATTAAAATCAAAAGAATGCATCCTCATAAAAGAGAAAGATATAATAGTGCACTCATTCTCTTGTGTTTTTAAAAGGTAAGTGTATACGCTCGAATCAACAAAAATGCATTCAACGACTCGTGAAAATCAAAAACTCATATATCGCATATGTGTGCACATTTAGTCAAGAATCAGATGAGTACTTTTAGGGTTGTAACGTAGGCTCTTTGGTAGGGTATGTCATATATATAAAGATGTGTGGCTAACTTGCGAACAAACGCAATCAATAACTCACTCAATCAAAACTCTAAGCATAGAGCAATGTTTGATCCTCATTCCTCCCAAAACAACCATGTATCACTATACTTAGCCTTTAGTAACTAAGGCTATATCTCACCCCAAACCCGAATTAACTCGTTTTATTCTAAAGAACGTAAGTAATAGTTCCCTTTATATTACTTTTCCTTTATAAATAGGCTTTATTCTAATCATCTAGATGCCCTTAAGCACCCTTAATAATATTTTTTTATCCACTAACTTCCACCCTGCAATTGTCATATTTTTCCAGCCCAAATAGACTCTCATCTCACAAACTTAAATGAAATAAGAGCAATAATTATGCTCGTGGATAAGAAAAAGATGGGATATAAAGCTTAAGGGGGACTCATTAGGAATTATAGTGGTTTTTATTTCTGAATAAGGCTGGAATCGGGTTTTATATGTGCCTATCGTCATTTTCAAAACCAAATGCACACATGAGACTTTAGAGGCTTCTCAAAACACTTATCAAATCAAAGCATAAGATGTTGATAAACACACAAGTCTCCTTACTAGGGTTTTATTCAAACTTTTGAAAACAAGGTGATTGAGTTTTAGAAAGCTTCGCAAAATTGCTAACAACTAAGTGTTGTTTTAAATAAATATATATATATATATATATATATATATATATATATATATATATATATATATATATATATATATATATATATATAGGGTTGGGTTGGGTTCAAATGAGAAATTGTCATTATATGTGAACCTAAGGACTCATCTTGACCATTAGATTGAATAATCTTGATGTTTGAGATCATGACACACGTCAGCATGGTAATAATGTAAAAAAATGCATTAATTAATTATAAAGGGTATTTTGGACATATATGAACGTTTACAAAGAGCACTACATTGTTTTTATAAAGAACAATAGATTAAGAAAAACACACACACTACGATTGTATACAAAAAGCATCGCAAATTTCGTCTATAAACTGCAAATTCAAAAATTTGAAATAAAACTCAAATCTTCAACAAACCATAACTTTTTCAATTTTTATTCGTTTTGAATGAAATATATATCAACTTAATCACATTCTCAAGATCTACAATTTAAGATATATATTGCATGTTTTAAGACGAAAAAAAATATAATTAAATTAAAAAAATTGGATAGTAAAAAGCATCGCACATGACTGATTTTAGCACTACAATACTGTATAAAAAGCACAATGAATCTGGACATAATTGCACTGTGTAATATTTGGAGTGCTTTTTTCTTATATTGTTACGGTGCTTTTGAACTACAATAACCACTGCTTTTTTTGAATGAAAACCCCCAATCAGCAGCAACCCGATCGAGACCCGTAATCCAAAACCACAAGCCAACCACCGGAGACATCCCCACGACCAACATGCCAAGGCCCGAGCCAAACCGAGACCCAAAACCCACGTCATCCATCGCCACCCCCAACCAACCTGGAAACCACCTCCGGCTAGCAAGCCCGAAGCCACCAATTTTCCGACCCAAAAACCGGCAAACCCACAAGTAGGAACCACCACCCCGAACCCGTACGCCAACCCATAGCTCGAGCCTGCCTCGCCGCTGCTGTCCATTCGCAGCCCCGGGGGAGAGGTGAAACAAGCCAAACCTCCAACCTCCGTTCCACGTGATTCAAGATTTTTGGCGTTGCCTACTTATAAAAAATGTGTCAAAAGTTCAATAGCTTGCCCGCAAGAGAACGGGTCCGCGCGTCAGGTTGGGCAATTTGACTCGAGTCGTCTCTCGAGGAAACATACAACCGGAATCTTGAATAGTTTGTTCAGTAACAAGTTAATGTATACAAATGGGGGGGGGGGGGGGGGGGGGGGGTTGTTTTGAATTTTTAATTAACATTTACAAGATTACAAAAGCAAGACTTTAAAATTTAAATTCTAAATTAACTATTTTAAATTACCAACTAAATTAACTAAACTAGATTAATTAACTAAATGATTAACTAATTAATAATTCAACACTAAATAATAAACTAAGTTTCAGGAACTAATTAAACTAAGAATCTAACTTTCAGAAACTAAAAGTGATAACTAAAGATTAACCAAATTATTTGACTAAAGTAAACTAATTTAAAACCTTAATTAATTAAATAAATTAACTAACTGAAACTTAATTAATTAATAAACTTATTATAAACTCAGAAACAGAATACTGAAACTAAATAAATAACCTAAACTAGTAAACAGCATGCAGCAAATTGAAACTAACCAACTAAAAACTAATATTTCACTACGGTTACTAAGAACTAACCGCTAACGGTTACTACTCTACTGTTACAGTAACGGTTAAACTAACGGTTACGGTAACAGTAGACGAACCTGAAACTAAAACAAAACGTAAACCTGCATGCAAGAAAGTTCCTCAAACAAACGGATTATCAAACTTCCAACAACTAATATGAGAAACTGGAACTAAACTGAAATTAATAAACTAAGCACGTTCAACGAATCCAAACGAAAATATGTACGCAAATATCAATTATCAAAAACTTGAAAACTAACAATTCAAAACTACGAAAACTAATTATGAGGTTCAGAGTACTTGTTTAACTACTGGAATCTGAATGTTCTTTGGCTACTCCGAAGAGTAAACGCAGCAAAACGAGCTTCTACGGATGAACGGCGTCGAACGGCTTCAAGAACTCATCGTCGTCACTTCTTGGTCTTGCTCCTCGATTCTTGCGTTTTGATGTTATTTTCCGTCTCCAAACCCTAGGATTAGTCTAAGGAAATATTTTAGGGTTCAAAAAGCACGTCCATAACTCGGATTCAAGAGGGGTTTATATAGAAATCGCGTGTCTTGGGCCGCAAATCACACAGGTCAGTTCCCGGGCCCGTCCACGGTAGCAGTTTACGGTTACTAGCTACCGTAGACATACACCGTAAATGCTTCTGAAGCCTCCTTACGGTTGTTCGTACGGTGAGAAATATAACCGTAGAACCAACCGTAATGCTCTCTATCCTTCTTCTACGGAGATGCGTACGGTTACTCCCCTACGGTAAAGCAATCCTAAGGCTAACCGTAAGCCTCCAAAAATTGCTACTTCTTCGCCGGAGTGCTCGATTCTTGTTCCTTAATCATCATCCTTCATCTCTTGCACGTTGAGCCCTCCCGGTTACTTAGCTGTAAAGTGAAAAACTACAAATAATCACTTATTTTCATCAATCTAGCTCAAAAAGCGGTAAACTAAGTTGGAAGTACAAATATACGAATCGACGCTCAAACTATCTAACTTATACCAAAAATAATAAGAAAAAGCAACTAAAATAACTAAAAATGAGCGTAAATACATGTTAATCACCACGCCCCCCGATTCACAACGCAACCCAAACAACCCACGAGAACCAGCCATCAAATCAAACCGCTGTTCGCCGAACCCTTGGCCAAATCAGCCCCGATCCGCGGACGCATCACCACCACCTCCGCGGTTGCATACAAGGGGAAGTAGCACGGCCTCCTGTTCGCGAAGGTCAGGGAGAGGGAAGGGTTCGACCAGAACGTCGGCATGAAGTAGGAGGTGAAGTTAGCGTTGCGGCGCGGCCAGGACGGCGCTGTCCGCCAGCGGCGTGGCAGCGAGTTTGGCGATGTCGTCGACGAGCACGAGGTCGGAGTCAAGGTAGACAATCTTCCTGATGCACACCGGGAGGAGATCGGCGAGGTAGTTGCGGGCATAGTTGAGGGGGCAGTCCAGGGCGGCACGGATGGAAGGTCGATATCAGGCCGGCGGAGAAGGGGTATGATTCCATGGCCGATTTGGGGTAGAGATAGGGATGAGGCGGCCAATTTGGGGAGAGAGGGAGAGATAGGGTTTGGGGGTAGAGATGGGTTTGGTATTTAATATGATTAAGAGACTTTGCAAAATTACATAAAAATCCTTGTTGAAGTTGAGGTTTTTTGTGGTGGTTGAAATGAATTCAACGAGTTCATGGCTCGGTATTATCGGACTTCAATTCAATTGAAGGATTCAAAGTGTTTCAAGCTTGGAAAATAAAGGGAAAATGAAAATAAAGCAATTAAAATAGCTAAACTATCCTAGGAATTGAAATTGCATGTTGGTAGGATGCCTCGTCGTATGCCTCAAATAGAAAATGCAAAGCAATAAAGGAAATAAGCAAGAAAAGGCATTGTTTCACCAAGTACAAGCATGCATGCACAAGGTACAACTATGCATAAAATCCTAAATAAAGAAAATTAACAAAAATTGAAAACACCAAAGTAAAGAGCAATAAAAGTTGACGTAAAAGTTCAAATCTTTCGGAAAAATAACGAGAAACGAAGAGTAGATCTAGAATTAAATTTAAAACTATGCATGGAAATTTAATTCAAAATAAAGCACAAGTAAAACTCAAAGTCATGATGATCAAGGACCCGATCTATAGCCTAGGTGTGTCACTCAACGAGAATCTATAATCAATTCACAAGTTTCATCATGAAATCAAGTAGCTAAGACAAAAAGCATAATTGAAAAACATGCATGGAAATGAAGAACAAAGCTTGAAATTAAAAGGAAAGCTTACTAAAATAAAATGGAGAATCCCAAAGCTTGAAATACAATGAAAGTGCTAATCCAAAGGAGTATTTGGATTCATATTGAGCTTACAAACCCAAGGAAATGCTTGAAAATTAAATCTGAAACCTAAGAGAGAGAAGTAGATCTAGAGGAAAAATGAAGAGAAAATTAATCCCAAGGCTCATGCAAGAGTTGGGGAATGAGTGGATGCCTTCCTCAAGTCAAGTGGAGGGTTTTTATAGTGATTTAGCAGGGGCAAGCTCGTCCAAACGCTTTAATTCCCGGACTCTCAGTCGATCGACTGAGGTCCAGTCGATCGACTAAGGGCAGTCGATCGACTGCTTATCAGAAAAGTCCACAACTCTCTGTCGATCAGTCGATTTTTGATGGCTGTAGTTGATTTTCTCAGGACCAGTCGATCGACTGCCCAGTCGATCGGCTAGTTGCCAGTCGATCGACTGCCTCGCCAAATTGCAGCGCTCTCTGATGGTCAGTCGATCCTCCAGTCAATTTCTTGGCTAGCAGTCGATCGACTGAGGGAAGTCTGGGCAGTCGCTCGGGCAGTCGACTTGGCTCGATTTTCCTCTTTTCGGCACGGTTCCTTGAGCTTCAACGCCTCGACTCGCTCCTTACAGCTTTTAACATCGGTCTAATATCTCGTGCCACCTACAATATACGAATTTAGATTCAAAACCCATGGCTCGTCATCAAGAAACGCATATATCAAGTCTCAATACTACAAATGGGGAAATGACCGAAAACCTAACGAGAATGACTCAAAACGACTAAAAATAATGCTAAACCCTAACTATAAAAACTAAGAAAAACACAACAATTACATGCAAAATAACTACCCCACACTTATCGGTTTGTTCGTCCTCGAACAACAAAAAGAATCGAGAGTGTACATGCAATAAACATAGTGTGAAAGAAAGAAAAACCTTTGTGCTTATCCTTATTTATATGATGGAAATATCAACATTCACTCGCTATTGTCAAGCATTGCTCGTATTACTCTTTCTCAAACGCAAGCCAAATCGATGACTTCCTCACAAATGGAGATTTGAGGTGTTCACTCAATTCGATCAAGTGTTTGATAAGGGACGTGTATACGCTCGAATCGGACAATGCATGCGTTCGTCAAGATTTCACAAATTGGACGCTAAAGATTGCTCGTAGCACATGACCAAACAAGAATCAAACGAGTTCTTTATTATGGGTTGTAATGTTGGCTCTTTGGTAAGGTATGGAACATTTGGATATAGTGGCTAACACACGACCAAACGTGATCAATAACGCACAAAATCCTACTTTCTAAACCCGAAGCTTATAATCGCTTCACCTTCCCAATTCACCCAATCTCTCATTCGAAACCCTTTCTCTTTCACACTCTTTCCCGACTTTTATCTCACAATACTAAGAAGCTTTATGACTTGCCCCTTTTTACTAAACTTAGCTCTTTTTGAATTAGGCTTTTCACTTGAATGCACGCTTAGTCACTTTTCGTGATTTGTGTTGGAGTATTATTCTTTTTTCTTTGTATAAGCACTCTAAAACCCGAAAACTCTCATTTGATTTCCCACATATTTTTTTTTGTTAGCTAACAATACACTCCCCCGCCTCACATTTATGAAGACATAAGAGCTAAAATCGAGTTCGGCTAACAAGAAACGGGATAAAGGCTCAAGGGGCTCATTTGGGGTTTTTTAAAGTAGCTTACATATATGGATATGGTCGGAACAAGGGTGATATATGTGCCTTGAGGTCATTTTCAAATTCAATAATGTGCGAGCAAAATTAAACCTCTTCAATGCAATTTCAATAAAAACACAAGCAAGCCGATAATTCACACAAGGCTACTCATTAGTTTGCATCGAATTTGGGAGAAAAATCAAAAGAGCTTTTGGAGCTTTGCAATCTTTTCACAAGAAAATGTTGATTATATATATATATATATAAAGGCGGTTTTGGACAAAGCACAAAAAAATTCAACTCCTTACACAAGATGCTTAAGACATGCAAAAACTCGACAAGTAAACTATTTAAACTTCAAAGTATGAGGAATTGTTCTACCATGTAATAAAGACATAAAAACGACACACAAAAGACTCACAACCGACTCAACGATGACTCAACCATATAATAGCGCAAATAGTAAGCGTCACTTCGCCAAGAATGCGTCACTTCGCCAAGGCTCGATTTAAGATTTACAAAACATGCTTAATTAAAACCGGACCCTAAGCACCTACCCACCCCACACTTAAACCATGCAATGCCCTCATTGCATTTTAATGAGAATCAAGTAAAAGGGGTGTGAATAGAAACTCCCTCAACCGAGCAAGTTTGGGTCGAGCTCGGTGGGGTCCACCTAAAAATCAAGCAACCCAAGTAGCATCCGAGCATGGTTAGTGTCACCCGACTTCATGAACGCTACCAAGCCATCCATTCGCCCAAGGTTGGAGCCGATAATCGAGATATATACAAAAACAATCACATCAAATTAACATCCAAGAAAATTATATACATAACTCACAAAAATAAGGAACAAAAGCACAAAACACTATATTTTGGATTTTTAGTTTTTCAAATTTTTTTTTGGATTTTTCAAGAATTAGATGAGGAACAAAAGAACATAATCGAAATAAAGATAATACAAACCGAAATATCAAGTCTAAATAAAACAAAATAGCCGAATAAATATAATAGATATAGGAAGGATCAATGGAGCCTCCGACGTCAGTGTTGGAGGTTCGCTTCCTCGTCCTCTTCCTCTGTGAGCTTCTTCTTCCTCCTCGTCCTCGTTATCTTCTTCGTCGTCGTCGTTTTCGTCCTCCTCGTCAACTTCATAATCCTCGTCATTGTCGTCTTCATACCGGGACAAGCGGCTTTCGATTAGCAAAAGGCAGCTATGGAGGGCGCGGTGGGCTCTAGCTTGCCCCGCGTTGAGCCGATCAAAATGCTCAAATACTTGGTGTTGAAACTCGTGCCAATCCGTGTTGGGACCCGGGCCGGTGCTCGGGCCCACATAAGGCGATAAAGCCCCTTGGCTCGTGCTTGCGTGAAACGGCGCCCCCAAACCAGTGTTCGGGACGTCGTCGGCATCGACACCCTCGTTGTGCCGCCTATCATACTCTTCCTCCTCCCGTTCTTGCTCTCGGTGGCGCGTGCGTTGGGGATTCGTCGGTATCTTCGGCAATTTCCACCCCAATACCATCGGCTCGATCCTCGTCATCCGAGCTGCCTCTGGGTCGAATCCAAAATGCCGGGCGATCATGGTAATCATCGGCCCCATTCCGACCCGGGCTATAATTCCGCCCCTCGTCTTCATAATCGCTCGTATCCTGGCCCGGATGAAAGGAAAAAATGGAAGTCGACGCCCATTTTCCAAGCTCCAAAGTACGTAAACCTCGTCAAGGGTGAGGTTGGAGCTCTCGTGTTTGCCCATAACGACGTGGGCAAAGAACTAGTAGACATTCAAAAGGGCAAGGTAGGTGATGGCCGAGGCTTGATCACGAGAAGTTCCTCGCCCACCCGTGATGGAGGCCCAAAATTGTGTCGGGGCAAACTCTCTTGGCCGGTCGTCCCATAAATCTTCACAATTGAACCCAAGGACCGCTTGGAGCGCTTCCCATGTAACCCGACACTCCCTCCCTCCGAAATAAACCCGGAACTCCGAGACATCACGGGACTCGTATGTGGTAAAGAATTCGAGCATCAACTCCTTGTAGGCCGGTGCTCGAAGGGAGGCGAAGTATCTAGCGCCCAACACATCCATTAGGGCGAGCACCCGGGACCCGACCCCTAGGTATTCCCCGCCCGCCACCCACTCGTCAAGGCGATCGAGCGTTACGAAATGTGGAATGGCAAAGTTCCTTTGGGATAGGTTTTCGAAAAGTTCACCCTCGAACGTAGAATAAATGGGAAACGGGGCGGAGTAATTGGCGCCGAGGTCGGGAAAGTGGTTGTAGTAATTAGTCATGGAATTGGTGAGAAGGAACAAAGTATGTGGTCTAAGAATTTCGAGGATCAATATGAACGCTCAAAACGGAAGGAACGGGGAAAAATCAACAAAGGAAACTCATTGAGGCATTTCCTCGAACACTTGGTGGGCACAGTTTTTGTAGTAGAAATTTTGAAGAATTGAAACCCCAAAAACCCCTAAATCACAACCAATCAACCCAACAATGATCCCAAAGAATTGGTTTCAGCGAATTACCTCAAAGAACGGCTTGAATTTCGAAGAGAAAATCGAAGAATCAAAAATCCCCAATTCCTGTGTTGAAGACAAAAGAGAACGAATAATTCCCGCGTGAAGGACCCATAGTCGATCGACTACCTTCTCTCTTTTTTTTTTGTTTTCGTTTTCTTTTTTTATTATTTTATCTCTCTCTTTTTTTCGTTATTTTTCGTTCATGTAGTCGGCTGGGGGAGAAAGGGATCGATCGACTGGTTTTTATAACCTTTCCGCCCAGTCCGCGTCAGTGGGGCAGTCGATCGACTGCTCCTCATTCGATTCAACTGGAGGCTGTCGAATCGACTGCTCTTCAGAGAA
>BMAC01000382.1:111023-161662 GCA_014905375.1 Phtheirospermum japonicum
TATGCACATAATTTCAAGAAGAAAGAAGAAAAATGAAATAAAATAAAAGTGAATAATAATAAGAAAGATAAGAAAGAGATAGAAAATTCATGGGTTGCCTCACATGTAGTGCTTGTTTAACATCATTAGCTTGTTTAACGTCATTAACTCGACGTTTCCCTTGTGAATTATGCAATGAATGAGACGGGAGGATCCACCAAAGCTACCACTTCCTCGCTGGGTGGCAAAAGGAAACCATGCCGATAGGGTTTAACTCGATGCCCATTTACTTGAAACTTCTCTTGAGTCTTTGGGTCGATCAAAGTCACCGCCCCACTTGGATTGACGAACTCAATAGTGTAGGGTCCCATACATTTTGATCTTCACTTGCCGGGGTGGAGAGCTAAGCGGGAATTATACAGTAAAACGGGCACCCCAACTTCAAGTTCCTTCGGAATTAACCTCTTGTCATGAATTCGTTTCGTCCTCTCCTTATAAATACGAGCATTGTCATATTGTCTATCCCGAAGTTCGTCCATCTCTTCCATTTGCAACATCCATTCAAGACCGACTTTCTTTAAATCCAAGTTAATGGCTCTCATTGCCCAAAACGCCTTATGTTCTATCTCAACGGGCAAGTGACAAGTCTTCCCAAAGGCCAAAGTATAGGGGCTCGTGCCTAAAACCGTCTTATAAGCCGTCCGAAGGGCCCACAATGCGTCGTTTAAATATCTTGACCAATCCTTCCGGTTAGGTTGCACCGTCTTCTCTAGCACGCTCTTAACTTGTTTGTTGCTTGTCTCGACTTGCCCCGAAGTTTGGGGGTGATATGGCGTAGKYATCTTGTGCTTGATCCCGTAGATCCTCATAAGTTTCTCAAAAAGCTTGTTGCAAAAGTGGCTACCACCATCACTTATTATGACTCTCGGGAAGCCAAAARYAGCACAAATGTTCTCTTTCARGAACTTGARGACAACCTRGGCGTTATRKTTTCTTGTGGGYATGGCCTCGACCCATTTAGAAACGTAATCAYCCCCRACAAGGATGTACTCAAAACCATCAATCGACTTCGGAAACGGGCCCATGAAGTCAACTCCCCAAACCTTGAAGATTTCAACCACCAAATTTCCCACCAAGGACATTTTGTTCCTCTTCGAGATGCTCCCCGTTCGTTGACATTTATCGCAAGTTTGAACGTGGACCTGAGCATCATGATGGAGAGACGGCCAATAGAAACCCGAACTCAAGATTTTAAGTGCCGTTTTCCTTCCCCTAAAGTGCCCTCCGGCTTCATGGTCATGACAAAAGGTTAGTAGAGCTTTTATCTCATTCTCCGGCACACATCTTCTAATCATTCCATCCTTCCCCACTTTGTACATGAAGGGATTATCCCAATAAAAGCTTTGGCACTTAGCTAGGAAGCGTTTCTTCTCTTGCCAATTCATATCCGGCCGGAGTTCTTCATTTGCTAAATAATTCGCATAGTCATCATACCAAGGGGCTTGGGCCACTTCTAATAAGTTTTCATGTGGCAAGTTTTCGCCAATTGCCATCCTTTCTCCTCCCTCCATGACCAACCTCGAGAGGTGATCGCCTACCACATTTTCGCACCCCTTTCGATCCTTGATCTCAATATCCAATTCTTGTAGCAATAGGATCCATCGAATGAGGTGGGGTTTTGCTTGAGGTTTAGAAAATAAATAACGCAACGCGGCATGATCGCTATGCACCACGACCCGTGAACCAACAATATAAGCTCAAAACTTCTCTAAAGCAAAGATCACGGCTAGTAGCTCCCTCTCGGTTGTCGTATAGTTCTTTTGGGCATCGTTGAGCATCAAACTCGCATAATATACCACCCGCAATAACTTGTCTACACGTTGGCCAAGCACGGCCCCCACCGCTTCACTCGAAGCGTCACACATGATCTTAAAGGGTAAGCTCCAATCGGGAGCCACGATGATGGGGGCGGACACTAAGCTCTTTTTGATGGACAAGAAGGCCTCCTCACAAGCCCCATCAAAATCAAAAGGCACTTCATTACTTAGTAAACGGCACAAAGGGCAGGTGATTTTAGAGAAATCCTTTATAAAATGATGATAAAACCCGGCGTGCCCAAGAAAGATTCTTAGATCCTTCACGTTGAGGGGAGGGGGTAACTTTTTGATAACTTCCACTTTGGCTTTGTCCACCTCAATACCCCTTCCCGAAATTATGTGCCCTAGCACCAAGCCACTCCGAACCATAAAATGGCTCTTCTCCCAACTTAAGGTCAAGCTCGTCTCCTCACACCGGGCTAGCACCTCCTCAAGATTCTTTAAGCACTCATCAAATGAGTCTCCATAAATAGAGAAGTCATCCATGAAGACCTCAAGATACTTGTCTATCATGTCGGAGAATATAAAAAGCATACATCGTTGGAACGTCCCCGGGGCATTACATAGCCCAAATGGCATCCGTCGGAAGGCAAAAGTCCCAAACGGGCAAGTGAACGTCGTTTTAGCTTGATCTTCGGGGGTGATGGCAATTTGGCAATAGCCCAATAATCCATCTAAAAAGCAATAAGAGTGGTGGCCGGCAAGCTTGTTGAGCATTTGATCGATGAATGGGAGGGGGAAATGATCCTTCTTCGTAGCCGCATTCAATTTTCAAAAATCGATACACATTATCCACCCCGTCGTAGCTCGTGTAGCCAACAATTCTCCCATATCGTTCTCCACAACGGTTATGCCGCTCTTCTTTGGGACCATATGAACGGGGCTTACCCATTCACTCTCGGCTATAGCAAATATCAAGCCCTCCTCCAACAACTTAAGGATTTCGGCCTTCACGATTTCTTTAAGGTTCGGATTCAAACGCCTTTGGAATTCTCGAGATGGTTTGGCATCATCCTCCAAAACAATCCTATGCATACAAGTTGATGGGCTAATTCCTTTAATATCGCCAAGACTCCACCCAATGGCACCCTTATGAGCTTTAAGCACCTCAATCAACCTCGCTTCTTCCTCTTCACTCAAGTGGGCAAAAATGATCACCGGCTTGCTCTCTTCCTTTTCTGAAAAGACATATTTGAGGTGAGATGGGAGAGGCTTTAGCTCGGGCTTGTGCCTCCTCTCAACCTCGTCGTTGGATAGCTCAAACAAATCCACTACTTCATCAAGGTATTCGTCGAATTTTGTACTTGGCTCAACAACTCGTTTCCCATCAACAATCTCCACCTCCCCTCTCAAAAACTCGTCGTTTCCCTCAACGACATGAACACAAGCACTCTCGTATAAGTTGGTTGCATCGGGAAGAACACAAGAGTCAGCACGAACAATAAAGGTTTCATCATCTATCAAAGCAACTCGATCATCTTTCGGCTCCACCACCTCAACGTACTCATCCGTCAAGAAGACTTGCTCGACCAATTCTTGTATCTCGTCAACAAGAAGGCAATCCGCATGATAAATACTTGAAGGAATCGATGGCAAGTTAGTCATCGAGAATGTGATCGATTCACCCGCAACGGACAATGTGAGGTTCTTCTTTCGAACATCGATTAAGCATTATGTTGTGGCCATAAAGGGACGACCATGCAAAATGGACCATTTGGGTCGAGTTGGGATCGATTAGCTTGGCAAAATTTCAAGGTGGCTCGACATGGGCCGAGATGGCTCGGCGCTGGCGGACTGGCTCGGTCGTGGTCGGCAGCTGTCGGCAGGAGCTTGCGGGCGTGGTCGGCAGCTGTTGGCAGGCGCTGGCGCGCGGGACTCGGCAACTCTCGGCGGCACTCGGCAGGCATGCGCGCAGTCGATCGACTGCCCTCGGCAGGACGGGCGTGGATGGAACACTCTCTGAAGTTCAGTCGAGCCAGCCTTCGGCAGCCGATCGACAGGCTCGGTAGTCGATTCGACCGCTCGGCAGTCGATCGACTGCGCTTGGCAGTCTCGGCAGGCGTGGCGCGCAGGACCTGGCAGGCATGGCGCTGGCTCTTAGCAGTTGCGGCAGGCATGGGCGGACACTGGGTAACCCAGTGTCATATCACGTACCCAGTGTCAGCCATATTTCTTCAATTCGAGCCCCGATTCCGCTAAAACTCCAATCGTAAGCCCATGCTCGACCATCTCCAGACTAGAATACTTCAAATACCTAATTTAAATATAAAATTAATTAATTAAGATTAAAATAATCATATTAAGTAGAAAATCAAAAAGAAATACGAAAAACTACAAAACGAGAAAACAAACGAAAAACCTAATAAAACTCGACTCAAAAATTACTAAAATCAACATAAAATCCTA
The DNA here is from genome assembly GCA_014905375.1 of Phtheirospermum japonicum. Classification (NCBI taxonomy): domain Eukaryota; kingdom Viridiplantae; phylum Streptophyta; class Magnoliopsida; order Lamiales; family Orobanchaceae; genus Phtheirospermum; species Phtheirospermum japonicum. The sequence goes on from BMAC01000382.1 coordinate 115,286, forward strand.
ATTAAAAACACAAGGAAAATGCAACAATTACATGCAAAACACCTGTCCTTCCATATTAATAATTTAATGAATTTTAAAAAATAGAAAAAATCTGGTCCACACAAATGATTAGATCTACGGTCAAAATTAGTCCCTAGGGTTCATATATATATTGACGGGGTTCTCATTTGAACCCAATCCTATATATATATATATATATATATATATATATATATATATATATATATATATATATATATATATATATATATATATATTAGTAGGTTTTGAAAGATTTTGCACTTAAACAAGCTCATAAGACTCTAATGACAGATCATACAATACATGATTCTGACATGCAAGCCAGTACAAACATAAATAAGCATGTGAATGATTTCAACGTACTTCGACATAAAACAAAGACTCAAACATAACTATTCGACCAAAATGACTATGGATGCATAATATACGACTACCCCCCCCCCCCCCCCCCCCCCCCCCCCCCCCCCCCCCCCATAAAGGTAAGCAATGTCCGCATTGCTATCATACAAATCAACACAAGAAAAAGGAAAAAGTTGAATCAATTATCATGCGAATAGTTAGTCAAATGGTTTTGAAAGGTTTTAGTTAAATAATTCACTTAAAAATTAAATCTAGTTAAACAATGCACGTCTACTTTGAAAAGGTTTTAGTTCACCCACAAGAGAACGAGGTCACTGTAGACTAGCAAGTTAACTCGAGTCGAATTTCTCGAGGAAGGCTAATAGGGGGTAGTTTTTGTGTTCGTTTTATGAACGAGAAAATGATAAGAAAAAAACCAATCTAAACACGCGAACTAAAGGGTTTTTATTTGATCGTTTGTAATAACTAGGATGATGATTTAAACTACAAGCAATGAAATCAAAAACTTTTAAAAGATTAATAAAACGAGGGTATAGGGCCTTAGAATCGTCTCCACGATCAATTAGTGTTTCATCGAGCACTTAGTCTACGAGTTGGGGTTGTCAATCCCAACGTGTAGATCAAATGGCCGACAATCCCAATAAACGGTTCTAAGTGATTATAGGCACTAGACCCATAAATCCTGACTAACAACCATCGAAAAGTTCAATAATTCAATATAAAACTTAACTGACAACGCAAGAACATCACAATAAAACAAGAAACACATAATCGAATGAAACATAAATTAGAATAATCTAAGAAAAGAAACTAAAAGCTTACTTGAAATTAAAAAAAGATATCAATGTACAAACTAGGAAATCCATGAATCACCACTAATCTACGTCTGATGTACAAGCAATGATTAACAATCTAACATATACTAAAGTCTGAAAAACTAAAGTTTGAAACTGGAAGGGAAAATACAATGAAGAAAGATTCAAGAACATTCTTGGGTTGTCTTCCCCAAGAGGTTCGAAAATATCTTCTCGACCCAATCTGTCTTAAACTGGACGATAGATAATGGATCAATCGATGAATGCCGCTTTGGTTGAGGTTCTTGGTCTCTTTTGTAGCCTCCGAATCCCCTTTCATAACTGTAAAATCTTTTCAAATCCGAGTTTGTAACGCTAGCATCTGGCTGGATGGTCTAAGGAATCCGACCAGATGTGAGTCCAGTAGGTCAGTCTGTTCGGGACATCCAATCGATGTGAATTTTGAAGATCAATTCGATCGGATGTCAAGTCCATCTGACCGGATGAGTGTCCTTGTAGCTACTTCTCGGTGCTGACTTTCCTCTCCTTGTCTCTCGATTCTCATAACTGCTTACGAGCTTAATCCATTTGAAATTTGAGGCTTGTTAAGCGCTCTAGCTGCATGAGAAAACACAGAAGTCATCCCAAAAGGACCAATATATGATCGTAAAATTGGAAAGTTAAGTAAAAAGCTGTTGAATGCAAAATTATGCAAAATAACCTAATCTCAACCCGAAAAAGATAACAAAACGATTCAAACATGACTCAAAACATATACAAAAACCATAACAAATACGTACGAATCAATCTTCTGAATACAACATAATCTCCTCCATATTTTCTTCTTCGCAATATCTCTTATTTGATTGTGCTTCATCCTCTTCTCGTGGAATCACTTGAAACAGTCTCTTTTTCTATTAATACTAATTGAACATAGTCTAATTATTATTTTTTGTAGTCGTTACAAGTTCTTTATATGGAAAGGGAAAAACTCACACTTAACTTTAGTGTCATCAAAATGCAATCACCAAGAGTCGTGTTGATATGTCGAGAATTTGGACTCTTACAATACACCAATATTAATGAAAACCTTATAAATTACCATAACCCAATCTTTTATACTCAATCCAAAGTACTTGACAGTCAATGTGATTGGGCCACCAATATAAATATCTACTCATTTCTATGGCGACCCTCATAACACTCTCTATTAAAAAAATCGACTAAAGCTTATCGTCCCACTAATGAGCACCTCGCGAAGTACCTCCATCTTCCGAATAATGACTTTATCAATATTTGAATGATCGAAGAGAATGCTCACTACAATCATATACGTATACCTCAAAACGAGACTGTGTGTCAAAGTTTCCTTGGTCAAATTCGGATTGTCATGTCTTGCTTTTATCTCCCGGCTTAGGCAATAATTTCCAATAATCGAGCCAAAAGGACTACGGCTTGGCCTCCTCTATATCCATGGAATCCACCAAAATTCTGGTTAACTTTTCTTCAAGTCATTCACCAATAGATAACATGTCTTGCCTCCTAATTGGAAGAATATTTTATCCGCCTAACTTGGACTCATCCTGAAATATTGCACAGTACACAAAAATCCATAAAGCGTTTAAACATATCACAACTCTTTGTAAGGAAGGCCTTTTAGTCCTATCTTATCAAACAAACACTCCACTGCAAAAAAAGGTTTAATACCAATTTCCTAACCATCAATCAACCCGTCAGTAGTGGATTTACTAACGGGTTTAGTGACAGTAAAGGCCCATCAGCATTTTCTTCCTCGGTATCTCGATGCCGCTGACTACTCTTGATAGTTGGGGTTTTACCAATGGGGTGCCAATGTAGAAGTCTTGTCGGGATATCCCATGGTCGCCCATTATTTATACATCAACATACACTGACGGGAAGCTGACTACAAGATGCCACTTTTAAATTCCCAATGACCTATCGACATCGTGATTAACAATGAGTCATTACCATTGGTAAATACCAACATACACTAGCCCGTTAACATTTGAAGTATTTAAAAGATGTCGAAGACCATATGCCCATTGGAAATTTTAATAATTTTTCTGATATTTCTATTTATTGTATTCGTTATTCATATTTGAAGATGCCAAAATTAAAAATCAAACATCAAGCATAAATTCCTGAAATATATACGGTTTACATCAAATATCAAATATAATTATTCACAACCAATTAAACGTTTTTAATATCTAACACTATTGATTTGGTGGAGGAGGCTGCTGAGATGGAGGCTATTGAGGTTGAGGCCGAGAAGCATACTCGACCATCGCTGCGGTGATCCCATCCAACACCTACTACCAGAGCATCGCGTGAAGCTGTAGACGCTCTCACTCACGAGCCTCGCATAGCTCTTGCTGTCCCTACTTGTATGCATGTCTCTGCACTTAGAGCTGCTCCTCATAGGCCCGCTTGCACACCTCTCTCTGAAACTCGATTTGATCTCAATAAGTCTGTAGATGTGTCTAGAGCTGCGTAAGACAATTATCATGATGAGAAGAAGCATTATTTTATCTAAAGATCTTTGAGTCCACAATTCTCCTAAAGCATCCCATGCCAAAATGTCGACCCTTGTTCACCCTAACAACATTTAGATAGACATCGTCCTCGTCAATGTCGTCCGGTTTCTGTAAGGAAGCACGTCTCTCATCCAGATGTCTTAGAAAATTTGTGTATATATATATATACTTACAGATTTCTGCTTTGATTTTGGGCCAGGAATGTGTCGCGACACTTTAGTTCATAGTAAAAAACAAACTCTTACGCAGTGGGTTCCCTACCCCTTTCCTCACGTTGTATTCAATATTAATTAAATAGTTTACTATTAATTATCAAGTAGTTAGTTACTTACGAGACAAATTTAAAAATTTAAATATTAATTTATTTGTGAGCATGTATGCATGATCAATCGTAGATCGAGACCCACTTTTGTGCTTCAATATCCCAATACTAGGGTAGTCGGGCTCGCTCATTCTATTCTTGTTGGCCTTGCTGGACCGTTCCTTCCCATCGGGCTTATCCCACTCAACTAGCCACCTCCTCTAGATGTCCTCGCCTATGAATGTGGGCGTCACCTGGGCCGGGTCCTTCTCCTAGATTTTTCAAAAATAAATACACCCAACCTACACCCGACCATGTGGTCGTGTCTGAGATTGTGTGGGACACAACAAACTTCTATTAGGGGAAACCCGGGGCAACCCTACCCACACCCGACCAGGTGGTCGGGTATGAGCTCAAGTGGCTCGTAATAGACTTCTGTCTGAGGCCCACCCGACCCCTGCACTCAACCTTAGGCTCGGGTGCCAGCTCAAGTGCCTGAAACTAGGCAGTTATTTTTTTTATGCATGAACACAAAATGAAGCTTATTCTATCAACTAAAATAAAATAAAAGCAAGTAAGATCCATTACACAACAGAAAAACTAGAGAATACCGATGGATCATTCCATCAGAAAAATGCCCAAAATCCATCGGTGGATGGATTTCATCATTTGATAAAAACTAGTTGGTGATCAAATTACCGAAAAAAATTAATGTAGGTCGGTAAATTACCAACATAACTTTTTTCGCTGGTATTTCATTTAATTAAAAAATTGAAAGCTCATTGGGATTCCAGCCCACCCACCCTCCAGCCAATCGACACTTTAACTCCCCCTGAAATGATGCCAAGGGGAATGGAACCCTCGACCTTAAGGGTGAAGGGGATTTGTCTTAACCGCCGACCCAAGGATGATAGATGTATGGTTTTCTTTTTTATTTTTTTTATTATATACATCATTTAAAGTTATAAGAAGTTATATTATAATTATATATTATTATTTAAAAGCGTATTATAACTATATTATATATTAAAAATCATATTATAAATTTTAAATTAAAGAATTATTATATTCATAAATAAAACTATATATTTAGTTTATATATTATATTTTTATTTATTAGACATATCAATTAAAATTATAAATTATATTTATAAATAATTATAATATAATTATATATTATTATTTAATATTATATTAAATAAAAGTAATATTAAATTTAGACAATAGAACATAAATTGAAGAAAAATAATACAAGATATAATTCCATAGGTTATTGTGTTGATATTTATTTACCTATAGAATTTAGATTTTTTGGTATTACTAATTGAATTTAATATTCATAGGTAATTATCGACAAACATTATATATTGGTAAATTATCGACATATATAAAACTTTGTCTATAAAATGGAACTCGTCAGTATTTTCCTCTTTTTTGTAGTGTTTGGTTGCCTCCCAATAAGCACTAAATTTAACGTTTTCAGCCAAACACTTATAAATTCTAAGGGATGCTCAATTCCAAGTGTTTTGTGTCCATTCCATTCTTGCGTAAAGTTTCTTCATCTCATCCCTGAATACCAACATCCGAAACTTAAGTGACCTCACAAGACTCATCAATATCGTCAAAATAATCATAGAAAAGAGCAAAAATGAATTTGCTTATTGAAATAACGAATAGTAAGAACTCTTTTTTCCACATCATCAAGGCCCGTACGGTTTAAAGAAATTGTCTTCCAAGTATAAAAAGTACATACCATCATCCTTCATATCGAACACTACAAATCAACCAAAAATTTAAGTTGACCAATATTGATGATCACATCTTTTACAACTCCCTTAGGATGAACACTAGATTGATCTATCATCCTTAATGTTATGAAAACCAACCTCATTATAACAAGGCACAACTTATTAAATGTTGCCAAAGACATGAAATTAAAACTCGACCTTAAATCAGAAAGAGCCCTCATGGCACTGAGATCCTCTATATTGCATGAATCATAAAACCCCTAGGTTCCTCCTTCATGAGCAGTTTTCAATGTAGATATATATTGCATGGCTCATCAATTTCCCTTTTATCAATTTTCTTGGCTTCCTTTACCTCAGGCATTATCAGTTTATTATACATTATATCACTACTCAAAGTGATATCATTACACAATTCATTTGAGTTAATAGTCATTTCACTTGGAATCTATTGTTTTCACTTGGAAATCAACCTTCTTCACCTAGCCCACCATAGTGTTTGCCAATCACCCAACTTGGGTATCTAGATTCTTCAAATGCGCTCTCATGGTCTTGGTCAACAATGCCAAATGATATAAAATACCATCCAATTTTGCCTCATTCCTTAGAAAATATAGTGACACATCCTTCATAAAAATACTCAAAATTACTTCAAGCGATTGATTCTTTTGTTCGGTAATTTCCCCATTCATAACCTTGAAGTATGAGGGAGGTAGAACCATGTTCTTCATATTACCAAAAGATAAGTTCTCATAGTTGCGATAATTTAGATAGATACCCCCTTGATTATTATTATAGTATTGCCCACATAATGTGCATCCTCTAACGGGTCCCGATGGTAATTCTCACTATTACATTGCCATCCTTCACTCTTGAATTCAATTTATTCGTGAAGATTGTTAATTGTGCTGCAATTTCCTTGATAGGATCCAAATTTCATTGAACATTAGACCTCTCAGAAGTCCATTAATAATTGGTTGTATCCATGTCTTCAATAATTTCATACACTGATCCAACACGCTTGGAAAGTAGAGAACCTTTAGCGGCCGCATCGATCAAAGCACGAGTCTATCCCCTAATCTTATTGTAGAAGAAAAATATTTTTTGTGTGTTTGAAAATACGTGTTGATGACATTTTAGAGTGATCTCATGGAATCTATCTTAAGCTTCATACAATGGCTAAGAATTCAATTGACTAAATTTTTTAATATCGCTCATTAGATATATCATTTTTACTAACAGGATTTCTTTTGCAAGAAATTCATCCTTTAACTTATCAAACGTCTTTATGCTCCCATCATCAAACAATTTCAACCAATCTCACACCTTATCTATTAAAGGGAATGTGAATAATAGTATTTGAAAAGCATCTTGAGTTACGCCATTGATCTTTTGTAAATCGCACACTTGTAGGAAACGTGCAAGATGTTGTGAGGGCCCTCCACCATGTTGCCCCTAAACTGCTCTTGAAAACCACTTGAATCAAGGAATGCTTCATTTAATAATTGTTAGCTTGAATTGGAATATGGTACATCCCTCCGTAAGTTTTTTCCTTGTTTGACGAGAATCATCATGAACTGGAGGATGACATCGGTATCACTCGACCATTGTGGCCTCGTGTTTCTCGTCTTGGGCACATCTTTCTCACTCTCGATTGACTCTCGCTCTTTCTCGTTCCAACTCTTCTCATTGTGCTTGCTCGTCTTATTCTATCTCTTATTCGACTCTCTCCTTTGGGTCCAATGGTACTATACTCGGACCGCGAATTGTATTATCATCAGCAATGATGTATTTGATGACACCGTCCCACACCTATTGTTACTTTTGGTCATATCTGTACCTGCCGCCTTCAATTTTCTAGTGGTTGCTTAAAAGTTTCATGATCGAAAGGTGCTAATGGTTCCTTTTGAGAACATGTGGAAATGCACACAAACAACCAGAAATACCAGTGTAATAAAACAAATAAAATAACACTCTAAATTAAAATCTAAACTCGTTACCAAAATATTAATACTAAATAAACTAATCCCAAACATCGGCACCAAAACGTTTTGTCTAATTTTTAACACCGCAAGTATACGTGTTATGAAATGCAATAGTGGCATTCAAGATTGTATTCCACTGAGACTAATTACCTTAATTATAATAATTATGACTTATCTATAAAATAATGAGATTAAGGATACTTAATTAAACTAAGAGTAAAACAACATAACATAAACTAACTCAAATGAGGGAGAAAGCATGGGATGGGAATGATTCCAAACAATGGTTTCGATTGAAAACTTTTTAATTTATTATAAATAGTGTTTAATGATGTCCATCTTATAAAGTATTACGAAAGTCATCTAGCATCCTCGCTAGAGAACGCATAATTGTAGACTTAATTACCCATGTATTGACCTTTCAGTAATCAATATCATGTAATTCAGTTGGAAAAGGTTTTAGGACTATAAACCATTAAATAATTATACGTACTTTCATTATATATGAAAACTACTTTCGTCGAGTTATCTTATATCTTATATTATTTCTTCCACTATCATTTTGATTCAATATTGCAAAGACATGTCAAAACAGTGATCAAATGAGAAGCAAACATTCAAACAAAGATAATTGAGTAGGAAATAAACATCAATAAAAGAATATTTTGATATCATAAAATAAGAATCATCAATATACTCCCATATCGGTAATCGAAGTGATTTAGTCGAACATGGTTATAACAAATCACATAATCATGTTCGTATAACTCATAATCAAATTAAGTTAATGTACAAAAGAGAAGAAAACCTGCCCCAAGTCGAAGGACTCTTATTAGACTCCATCATCTCTCTCCGTGGATGGATAGATGGTTTTCTCCCCGCTATTAGGCTCCCAAGTGTATTGTATATTCTTCTATATGATATATTATGGTCCTTTTTTAAGTATGGGCATGTATAGGGTGTTTATAGGACTCACAAACCCTAAGTTTGACCTAACATCTGCAGTTGCTAATATTTTTGGCCCCCCAACACCCGACTTCAACCCAACCAGAAGCTCGAGTGCCTGATCGGGTTCTCTCTAGTGCTCATTTATTTATGCACCTGACCCACACCCAACCGAAGGTTCAGGTTTGAGCTCGTGTCGTCATCTATTTCCTCAGTTTTCACGCCACACTTGACTTGGCTCGGGTGTCACCTTGGGTGCACCTGTCCAGGGGTCGAGTGGTCCTCTTTTTATGTCCATCTTAACTTCTTTTCGCAACTCTATCATTCCTTGTGCATCCTATGATCGCCTGACTTTAGGTTGCCAACTCTCGCTCTAAATAGGTTTAATAAACCTATCATTTTACTATAAAAACAATAAAAATGAGAAAACGTATAATGTTTCCTAATAAATCACGAAAATAATAAAAATCACATGAAAAGTATATTTTTTAGCCTACAAAACTTTATTATATATACCCTTTAAAATATGTAATTTTGAATGTAAATTACAAGATCCAGCGTAGAGATACAATACATACCAATGGCTCAAATAGCATGTGAGTTGATGCGGGTGAAACAATTCTTGGAGGAAATGGGATTTGCTAATACTTGTCGCACGAAGTTGTGGTATAACAATCGAACTTCCATACATATTGCATCAAACTCAGTATTTAATGAAATGACAAAAAAAGTTGAGGCCGTTTGTCATTTTACTTGACAGAAAATCCAACATAATCTTATGCTTACCTCCTATGTCAAGACAGGCGACCAACTAGCAATTGTGTTTACAAATTCTTTATATGGAGTGCGTAGTGGTTTAATTAACAAGATGGACATGATTAACATGTATATGTTTAGAGTTATTTAGAATAAAAGGGCTTTAGTATTATGTATATGGGCGTGGCCATTTAATTATATTCTTAACACATTGTAGTGTACTCAATTACAATAACCTCATATATATATATATATATATATATATACAAGGTAGGTTCAAATAAGAAGACAAATTATTAAGTACACCTGGGTGTACGTTGTATACACCCGGTGGAATGAACATGCTAAATGTGATAAATGTAGATTTCTGTCAAAATAAATTCTTATATTTGATGTGATAAATGTTCATCTTTACTATTTACATATTTGTGAACATATAACATGTATAAAAATGTTCATATTCTTTGTTAAGAAGCTGTCCATGTCTGTTCTGATAAATGTTCATCTTTATTGTGATAAAAGTCCATCTCAATTTTGATAAATATCAATCTTCATTTTTGTAATATTGTGATCATTTTCAATATGATAAACATTAATTTCAATGTGATATATGTCTAATCTTGCATAATATAATTGAACACATAACAAGAGGTATGTGCAATCAAAAAGTGTCCATCTCCATTGTATTAAATGTTCAATTGAGTATATGGTATAACGTACAAATAGTTGTACCTAATAATGGTTAAAATTAGAACCTCTCCCTTATTTGAGATCTTAAGGGCAATTGTGGGCCTTAGATTTAATTAATTTGATGGACCTTTTTTTTTAAATTGTATTTTTCTTTATTTGATAAAAAAACATTAAGATTATATACTAAAAGCATTGTTGGTATATACATGATATGTAATAAAAGTACTAAAATAATATAATAAAAGCATTATTGTTATATACTTCTTTCGTCCCGTTCTATCTGTTGCAGTTTGAATTTTTTTTGTCTCGTTCTACTTGTCGCATTTACATTTAATTTTTACTTTTCCAATGAGAATTCAAGGTTACTTTACTACATTTACTCATACCTTTATTATTACACACTTTTAGTTATTTTAAACAAAAATATATTATGGTCATTTGATACCTATATTTATAACACTAATCATCTTTCTCAATTTCCGTGAAATGGTCAATTGTGACAAATAGAATGAGACGGAAAGAGTAATAAAAGCGCTAATCACAAGATAATAAGTTGAATTTCCATTGGAAATTAATCATATATATATAGTAAGGTTGGGTTCCCATTGGAACTCTCTCTCTCTCTCTCTCTCTCTCACACACACACACACACACACACACACACACACACACATATATATATATATATATATATATATATATATATATATATATGTAGGGTTGGGTTCAAATGAAAACCATATCCTTATATGCGAACCTGCGAACTAGTGCTTTTATTATACAATCACAGTACTTTATTAGTATTTCAGTTATATACACCAGTAGTGATTTTACTATACAATCCTAATTCTTTTAATTAAATAAGAAAATACACAAAAATCTAATCTATCCATTTAATTAGATCTAAGGCCCATAATTGACCATGCGTTCACATATAGGGACATGGTACTCATTTGAACCTAATCATATATATATATATATATAAATTTTGATTACTTATTTGATCAAAAGTGTAATTTTTAATAACTCATTAAATAAAAAAGGAATATTTGTCAAAATGTCCACTATTGCAAGGTTATTAGTCTTACACTTCAACGAAAGAAACTTTTTGGTAAATCATCATTTTTCTCCCTTTGATGCCACCAAAAAGATTGACGCTTCAAGAATATGGGGTACTGACCTGAAATACGAAGTCAGAGACCTAAATAGCTTCAAATAACTTCACAGCGACCTGATTGATCTCCAAGAGCCTCCTGGCGATCTGATCGATCCTGCAAGACAAAACCTAAGCCAAGGCGGTGGTCGGCCCCGACGTAGGCCCTCCGATGCTTAAGTTAGTGATAGATTCGAGAGTTCAATAGTGCGCAAGATCAAATCAACTTAAAATAAAAGAATGAGGCCTGAGTCCTCTTTATATAGATCAGAGAAGTGTTCCCCAAGCTAGGGTTCCCCTCTCCTACTATAATACCATAAATATCAAAACCGACTTTGAATTAGGATTTCTCTTGTATGCTAAGTTCCCATAAATAATAGATCTCTCGCTAAATTATAAGAATAGTCCTGGGCCAGTAATTCTTTCTATAATATAGTCCACTGGGACCCCACAAAACAACACATATTCGCCTGTTAAGGCCCAAAAACCATAAAGCCCAACACTCGATGCTAAGCTTCCACTTGGCATCGAGCTGGTATAATGAAACCCATGCCATAAGTGCCCACTACCCAGTATAAGACTAACTACTCTCATACTTCAGGTCATGGCTCCTTAGAATAGCTCGCCCAGCTCTCAGAAAGAATGCTCCTTCCGAGAAATGAGGTCGCTTACCCAAATTACCATAATAATTGCATATAGCCGATGTGAACATTTGATTTTGTATAAGCTAATCCCCATATTATGGTCGATTGAGGTACGGAATCAAGTAGAATATGTAAGAAGTAAATGATACTTCGGCTGGAAACCATACATCACTTCATTAGCTCGCCACGACCTCATACCATAATCTATAATAACCTAGCTCACCAACCCTATTAAGAGCTTGGCCCTCTCCTACGAGAGGTCGCTACTCTAAAACCAGCTCGCCCACCCCCGAAAAGGATTGCACCTTCAAAAGAAGAGGTCGCTCATAAATCCCCTTCAAGACGTATGTGATTGACCTGGATATCAACTTGAACCCATAATAACCATCCATTGTCGACCTAAAATCATAAACTCTGCACAATAACCAACAAAATGTAATCATGCGTATTTAAGAAATCAAAAACACGCCACCCCTGGCCATCGCATCCTTATTAAGATCATTAAATGCAGTCTGGCACTATGTCGGTCACGTGTCACTTCCCCATATCCTCGTAATATATTTAATCTGGCGGGCCCAAAATGTAAGGCCCAGAATAAAAACCCTACCAACTTCCCGCCTCTCGAAACCCTTTCTGTCCTTTCAGCTTTTCATGCCGCCCAACACATAATATACCCTTTCAGATTCATTTACTTTCATTTCATCACAAACACAAGCAAAAACACCATCTCTCTTCTACAAAAACTCCCTCTTGCGAAATTCTGCAAAAACCCAGAGTGCATCAGCATTCATCTTCATAATCATCGACTGTAATAATGAGTAAGTCCCCCTAATCCTTCATCCTGTTTATTTTAATTTGTTCTGAGAATCATTGCATATGCTGAGTGTATTTTTGTGTTTCCCCCTCCCCATTAATTGGCTTATGATGAACATAGTGCCTTCAAATTCCTATCCTTAAAACCTTATCCCCTCAAACCCACATACTTCCTCTAACACTGAACCCATCGAAACCCCCTTAACATTAACGAGAAGATGAAAAAACCCTCCTTCACCCCGACCTGGTTTATATGATGAACTATAGGGTGATATTAGTTGGACCGAAATCGGGGCCCAAACTAGGGCTTATATTGAGGCTAGAGCCTTAGTCAAAATTATAATAGAGTACCCCTCTTCACCCCATCCCGAAATTGAAAAAATCCCAAAGGGCATACCCTTAATTGAACCTGATATGCCTTCAAACTCTCAATCTGAACACTTCCTCAAGAATCCAGTAACTGTGATACCCCCCTCGGCCATTGCCGACCTACTTCCTTTACCTCAAACCACCAAAGTAGTTGGAGACAACTACTGGTTGCTTCCAAGTTGGGAAAAGCTTGATGAATTTAAGCAAGTACTTAACCTTTCCGATACTGCCACACTAGTCACTTCGAATATCCTTCAGACCGACCCTAACCACCTTCCACCTGATCATATCGTATTCTTCGACGAGCTCCTCAAAGCAGGCTTTAAGTTCCCTGCCCACTGGGTTTTCATTCATACTGCGAATAAGTTCAAAGTCCACCTCCTCCAGCTGACTCCAAGCTCAATAAGATTCATGGCTGGATACATAATTTTATGTACATATTACCATGTCCAGCCCGATCTGTGATTTTTCCATTTTTGTTTTCAAGTAAAATACCAAAGGAACTTCTTCTACCTCTCTGCCCGCCTCGGGAAACCACGCTTCTTGGTGAACCCATCATCAAAAGTGCCCGATTGGCGGAAAAATTTCTTCCTTATTCACAAAACCGAAACCTGGCCTTTCAATACCGATCTGCAATACGACACCCCAAAACAAGACAACCCCTACCTTAAAAACACGTCCAATGATCTTCAAAACATACTCTGATCATCTCACTGAATGGAGTAAGCACCTATTCCAAGTGGTGCAACTTACCAGGTGGGAGAGGCTTTTCTCATATGTAGGTCTTGACTTGCGACCGAATGAACACCCTCTAACCAGATCTGAATTTGGTAGGTCCATTGGTTGTAAATTACATTTTCCTTTATATCCATGATAGATTCTTTAAGTTATTCGTGTTTATTTTATAGATGCCCTCATCATTACATGTCTCGCATCGAGCTCAGAAGGTGCTACTGTTCAAGCTGATCCGAGCCCAGCGATGACCTCAGCACCACGAGCTCCCGCTGTTGATGTGGATGAGGAATTGGGTTACGCCATGGCCGCGAAGGATGGGCAAGCAACACCCAGCGACCTCGAAGATTAGATGCCCCTTCGAAATGTCGTGATCAAAGGAAAGGGCAAAAGATCACCCCGAGAGTGGCCATCTTCACAATCCGGATCTCCAGCCAAGAAACACCGACGTCTCCGTAAGACCTATACCCCCGCATCGAGCTATACAAATTTGGAGAAGGATTTGGCACAGTGTGATGATGCCAACAAGATAAAGGCCCTTCTGGAGAAGCGAGTAGCGTCACAGGTAATTTGACATCCAAGGCCATTTATTCCGACACGCATAATGGGTTCAATTTATGACTAAATATCTTATTTGACACAGATGAAGACTTTATTGTCCTCTCTATCCACCCACCTGTTGAACTCATTGCTATGGAGCGACCTTTAGAAAACCTGCGATGAGCTATCTGCCCAAGCCGAAAAATAGTCTCAACAACTCTCTCTTACACAAGGGGAGTTGGACGAAGCCCGCCGCCAATTGGCCGCACGCGAGGAAGAGCTGCACATTCTAAAGAGACAAGTGGAAACCTTGAAGAACGAAGCAGCACGTCTGACCGATGAGTCAAGAGATCACGTGCAAAAAATGGAAGAGTTGCTGCAGACGAAAGATAATTAGATACATGAGGTCGGCCACCTAGCCCATGAGCAAGGCGTTGCTGAAGGTCGCCGCATATTTCTGAGGAGTGAAATGGGAAAACAATTCATGGATACAGGGATGAGCTGATGGCAGCCTACAAGAACACAACCCTTTGCCTGGGTAAGATGGTGAGAGGAGCCGAGAATGGGTCCGTCATGCCGCAGAGCGAATCCAATCCCAGGTCGCTGCAGCAACCAATATCCCTTTCAATCCAGGCGTAGATGGCATTATTGATAACCTTCCCACTTTCACCTTTTGGAAAGGTGACCCAAAACAACCCCCAACAACCAGATGGTGGTTATCCTGCAAGAGCAAGGCGATTGTCCGAGCTAGACTTGTTGCTGAGTTGGAGGCTCCTCTTGACGACCAAGTGCCCGATTATAATACTGTTTAATCCCAAACCTGTATTTTCTTTGCTTTCCCTTAAGTAACTTTGTGTGAACAATCTTACTCAATATGTTTATTATGTTTCACCTGCCATAACAAATCATCCAAAAATACAAACAATCCATATTTTAGACAAGTAAATCAATTCAAAATGACAGTAATCATCAAAAGACCGTAATCCTTCCAATCCCCCAAGTTTTTGCAAGCAAGGCAGAAACAACCTGTTACCAAAGCCCCCATACTCAAAACTATAACTTCAAACATTCATAGGTCGCGTAAAGCACTTCATAACCTCATCTAGTTTACTCAACATGTAAGTCAAACATGTTTATATTTTAAAAGAAGATATATAAATCAAATATACCTCCTATATAAATCAAACATATCCAAGAACGCATATAAATCAAGCACAAAAAGTCATTTAAGACCTAATCGATTCACACAAGATCAAGTACGACACAAAAAACCAAAGCCAAACATATATCACGCAAACAAAAGCTTGAACAAAACATGTAAGTCAAATATGTATTCTCCAGAATATCCTCGAACATGTAAACCAAACATGTTCAAGGACATCTAAGAATATGTAAATCAAACATATTAAAAGAATAAGTAAGAACATATAAGTCAAATATGTTCCTACACATAACTCAAGAACACACATAAACTTGCACAAAACACAGTGATTGACAAAAATATGTATGTCAAACATATATTTCCCAGAAGCGACCTCAAATATGTAAATCAAACATATTCAAGGTAGTGAAAGAACATGTAAGTCAAACATGCTCTCCCACCAAACCATTCATTCCCATATCCATAGAACCATAAAACCATAAGAATGCCGCAATGTGACCCAAAATTTCCATTATTCATTATAAATAGGTGCTCCCCCATAAGTGTTCGAGAAAATCCATCACCGACCTGTAGAAGCGTCGGCCCATATAAGTAAATCAAACATATTCAAAGAATAAGTAAGAACATATAATTCAAATATGTTCCTACACATAACTCAAGAACACACATAAACTTGCACAAAACACAGTGATTGAGAAAAATATGTAAGTCAAACATATCTTTCCCAGAAGCGACCTCAAATATATCAATCAAACATATTCAAGATCTTGAAGAACATATAAGTCAAACATGCTCTCCCACCAAACCATTCATTCCCATATACATAGAACCATAAAACCATGAGAATGCCGCAAAGTGACCCAAAGTTTCCATTATTCATTATAAATAGGTGCCCGCCCATACGAGCTCGATAAAATCTATCACCGACCTGTAGAAGCGTCGACCCATAACAAGAATAAATAATAATATGAAAGTAGGAGCCCGCTATCCAAATAGCTAGGCATAATACTTTTTCAAGTGACAGATATTTCAGCTTCTGGGTAAAGCTTTCCCTTGAGCCTTTTCAAGCACATATGTCCCACCTCATAATACCTTGATAACTTTAAACGGCCCAATCCAATTTGGATCCAGCTTCCTGGTATTGTATATTGCATCATCTCGATTCCATACTAGGTCTCCGATGTGGAAGTACCGATGTTTGACATGTTTATTAAAAGCTGCCTGAATTTGCTGCTTATATCATTCCACTCGCGCTGCAGCCTTTTCCCATATTTCTTCAATCGTTTCAATAGCGCCTCTTGCTAACCGCTCATTTTGTTCCGCATTAAAGGTCGATAATCATTGGGACCCCCCACTATTTCGGCTGGAATGACAGCCTCCATACCATAGACCAGGCTAAAAGGTGATTCACCTGTAGAAGTTCGAGGGGTTGTTGGATATGCCCATAAAACCGACGCGAGCTCTTCATGCCAAATTCCTCCCTCTTTTTCCAGCTGTGACTTACGTCCCTGTACAATAATGCGATTAGTAACCTCGACCTATCTATTAGCCTGGGGATGCACCACAGAAGTGAATCTCTACTTCATCCCCATCTCCTTACACAAATCTTGAATTTTTTGCCCATTGAATTGGGTTCCATTGTCCGAGAATAACACCCTCGGGACACCATACCTGCAAAAAAATATTGTTAAAAATAAAATCCATTATATCCTGCTCACCTATGACCATCACCGCCTCTGCTTCCGCCCATTTCGTGAATTAATCTACCGCGACCACTAAATACTGTTTGTTCTCAGGTGTCTTTGGAAAAGTTCACACTTTATCAATCCCCCATTGTGCAAAAGGACAAGGCGAGCTCATCACCATCATATCTTTTGACAACACATGAATGAATGGTGTATGCATCTGACACTTCTTGCCGGTCCTGACCAGGTCGCTCGCCATACCTTTCATTCCTGGAAAAAACAAACCGGCTCGCAATATTATCCCAATCAGTGATCTGCCCTTCGCGTGATTATCGCAATAACCCTCATGTATTTTCCGCAATACCTCCAGCCCCTCTTTTTTGGCTAAACACTTTAGATATGGGCCAAAACGCGACCTCTTATATAGGTCTTCATTCATTAAACAGAAGCGAGCTGATGTTCTAGCCTCTTTAGTAGATAATCACATCTCTCATGCCGTCGCCTTATCAAGAATCCCTCGAATCAGCATTCGCCAATCATCCTTTATTTCAATTTCCATCATCTCCATTCCTTTATCCACGCTACTATGGCCTAGTTCCATCAAGTTAATCTTTCTTGTATCACAAATGCCCAGTGCTCCTGCCATCCGAGCGAGCTGATCTGCCGGGTATTATCAGCCCGTGGTAAATGTTCCATCTTAACTCTTCAAATTGCAGAACCTCATGCCGTAGCCTTTTTAAATATTCCAACATACGTTCTTCCCTTGCTTCAAAAGATCCGTAAAACTGATGAGCTACCAACTGGGAATCTGTATAAGCTTTAATATTTCTCGCACCCAGGTCACTTGCCATCTTAATGAACAATGCTTCATACTCTGCCTCATTTTTAGACACCTTGACCCTAATTTGATTGTGAAATCCAAATTCTCCCCCTTCGGGCTTGTCACCACGATCCCCAGCCCAGCTCCTGAGGCCATAGTTAACCCATCCGTATGAAAAAGTCAAGTCTTCTGTTCCTCCGCATGTTCTCCTGAGCTTGACATTTCCTGTAAGAAGTCCGCGAGCACTTGTGCCTTGGTGGCTGTTCGAGGCTCATATACCGCATCTTACTCACTTAATTTTACCGCCCACTTCACCAGCCTTCCCGACACATTTGGATTACTCAATACCTGCTTGAGAGTCAAGTTGGCGCGTATTTTCACTCTGTGGCCCAGAAAATAAGTCCATAACTTTCTTGTCGTATAGATCAGTGCAAAACCACTTTTCTCCAGGTCGGAATAATTTAGCTCGGCACCCCTCAACATTCTGCTAATGTAATAAATAGGTTTTTGCATGCCTTCTTCCTCCCTGATGAGCACCGAACTCACCGCGGCCTCTCCAACAGATATATACAAAATCAGGTCTTCTCCTGGCATTGTCTTAGTTAAAAGTGGTATTTCCACTAAGTATTCTTTAAGCTTTTCAAAAGCTTTCACAGCCTCCTTGGTCCACTCAAATTTGGACCCCTTTCTAAGTGTTCTGAAGAAAGACACCTTTCTCTGCTGACCTGGAAATAAAACAGCTAAGTCCTACGATCCGACCTGTTAATACTTGAACTTCGTGTACCTTCCGAGGATCTGGCATCTCCAAAACAGCTCACACCTTTTCTAGATTTACCTAGACACCTCTCTAAGTTACCATGTACCCCAAACTTCCCAGATCGCACACCGAATGTTCACTTCTTTGGATTGAGTTTCATCCCATATTGTCTAAGTATGGCAAAAGCTTTTCTTAGGTCCTCCACAAGAGAATCCACTTTCCTGCTCTTCACCAACATGTCATCCACATAAACTTCCATGGTGGACCCCAACAATTCCTTGAACATCTTGTCAACTAATCGCTGGTAGCTCGCACCTGCATTATTCAAGGTAAACGGCATAGACACAAAGCAATAAGTTCCTGTCGAGGTGACAAAAATCACCTTAGGTTGGTCCTCTTTTGCTAATGGTATTTGATGGTATCCCTGTGAAGCATCCATCATGCTTAATAGCTCGCATCCAGAGGCTGAATCCACCAGTTGATCAATTCGTGGCAGCGAATAATGATCTTTCGGGCATGCTTTATTTAGGTCGCGAGAATCTACACACATCCTCAACTTCTGTCCCATTTTAGGTACCATTACGATGTTGGACAAGTACTCTGGGAATTGGGTTTCCTTAATATGTCCTGCTTTTAATAACTTTTGTACCTCTTCTTCAATTACTTTATCCAGCTCTGCCCCGAAATGTCTTCATTTCTGTTTAACCGACCTTGCCTCGGGATCTGCATTCAAGTGATGTTGAGCAACCTCCGGGGATACCCCTACCAATTTTCCATCCCCAAGAGCGAAGATGTCTCGAAATTCTCTTAGCAGTGCTATCAGCTCGTTCCTTATTACTTCTGTCATTTGGGTCCCTATCCTCGTAGTGTACTCTAGGCGACCTTCCTCCAACGAAATCTCCATCAACTCTTCATGTGGGCGAACAAAATTCTCTTGTTCTTTTCTCTTTTTGGAACTAAGCCCCCTTACTACACATCTTCCCTCCTTTCTCGTTTATTGTCACTCAAACCTTTTCTGACCGTCATCTGATAGCACGACCTGGCGACCTGTTGTTCAGACACAACCTCCCCTACTTTATCTCCCACATGATACTTTATACTCATATGATATGTAGAGGTTATCGCTTAGAATGCATTAAGACCAGGCCGCCCTAGTATTGCATTATATGCCGACCTCCCCTGAACGATTAAAAACTTCAAGTCCTTCTTTGCATGCAATTCGCCCTTACCCAATATTATTGAAAGTGTCAACTCGCCCTCCGTAATAACCTGTGCTCCATTAAAATCGTAGATGGGTGTATTCACACCTTCGTCTCTAACTTCATTTGTTCCACGCAATCTGATTATATATGTTAATAGAACTACCATTGTCTACAAATATTCTTCCCACCTCATATCCTACTATCTCAGCTTCAATTACAAGTGCGTCATTGTGATCTTCCTGAAGCCCGCGTCGTTCATCAGGACCAAAAGAGATGATAGGTCCTAAAATTTGAGGTCGCCTACTAATGACAGCGATCTCCCATGGTCCAGGTCGAGCTGACTTTGTCGTATCACCATCCGTTGGCTCTCCATCATGTTAATTCTCCCTTTATTACATCCTGCTCTCCTCTGATCATTCTATTTTTGACCCCCCCTGTTGTGGTTGTCTTTCGACTCGGTTTTGAGGTGGACCCTCCGGCGGTGGTAGGGGAAGTGTTTGCACCGTATCGCGTGGTTCCCTATCTCTAAATACGACCTCCTTTAAATGTCCAGCTTTGATGAGCCTCTCGATTCCCTCCTGAAGATGCTTGCACTTCTCTGTGGAATGACCATAGTTATTATGAAACAAACAAAAGAACTCCGACCTGGGATTAGAAGGAACCTGTTTGCGAGTCTCCAACCATTTTATGTTATTGGGTATTTGTTAGAAGAGTATTCGTGGTGTTGAAATTAATCAACGGGTTCTTGACTTGGTATTATCGAAAATCGATTCAATTGAAGGACTCAATGTGTTTCAAGCTTGGAAAAGTAAAAGGGAAATGAAAACAAAGCAATTAAACTAACTAAACTATCCTAGAAATTGAAATTTCAAGTTTGTAGAATGCCTCGTCGTATGACTCAATATGTAAATGCAAGCAAGTAATGCATATAAGCAAGAAAAAGCATTGTGTCACCAAGTACAAGCATGCATGCACAAGGTACAACTATGCATAAAATCCTAAATAATGAAAATTAGCAAAAATTGAAAGCATAATTGGAAAGAGCAATGGAAATTGACATGAAAGTTTAAAAATTTAAGGAAAATAACAAGCAACAAAGAGTAGATCTAAGATTCAACCTAAAACTATGCATGAATATAAAATTGCAAATAAAGCATAGGAAAAACTAAAAATCAAGACGATCTAAGACTCGATCTATGATCGAGATGTGTCACTCATCTAGATTCCATATCCAATTCTTAAGATCTAACAAAAATCAAGGTGTTAAGGCAATAAGCATAACATGAAGAACAAGCATGGAAATGAAGAACAAAGCATGGAAATAAACGAGTATAAGAAAATAAACGAGTATAAGAAAATAAAAGCAAGGGAGAAAGGGAATAAGAAAACGTCCCTGAAAATAGTCGAGCTTCTCCAAAAAGCGCTTGTGCAATCATCCTTCGCCTTGAATCCCGTGAACGAAAATGCCTTGAACAAAAATCTAAAACTCGCGGAAGCAGTCATCGTAGGCGGGATTGCTGTCGGGTCAAAGAAAACCCGCTCAAAACTCACATCGACAGAGCATCGGTCGATGAGGGCGGGCTGAGCGTCGACGCCGCGTCGGTACTGGCGTCGATCGGTGCGATCCGTGCGTCGTCAACCATTTCGATTTCTTCGTTCTTATGATTAATCCATCCTCGATAACACTTCTTCCTATTTCAGAAACATAACCTAAACGTAAAATAGAAAAAGAAAAAAAAAACTAAAAATACAAAGGATAGAAAAAATTAGCTTGGGTTGCCTCCCAAGAAGCGCTTGATTAATGTCGAAAGCTCGACGCCTTCTATGAACGTTGCTATCCCGGATCCAAAAACAAGTGACGATCGTGCCACGCCTTAGTATTCTCCAAGAGTAAGCATGGGTGTTTTAAACCACCAAGGCGAGCACGGAAAGCAAGTCGTAGAACAAAAACTTCAATTCGCTTCGGAGGTCGAAAAAGCGAATAACTGATCACTGCGAACATATCAAAAGTAAATTGCGGCATACGGTGATCTTCTACTTTCTTAAAAACTAGGGAATCCGTTGAACAAACGGCAAATCCCTCGTACACTCCGAACTCCTTCAAATCTTTAATATCCCCCTCAACAACTTGAAAATAATTAAAATCTACAAAAGGGCAAAGGGGAGGGGGAATTTCTTCGACTATCTCAACCACCACTTTATTCTTAACCTCTATCAATACTTCGGGTGGCTCGGTAAGGGGTTCAATAAACACACCTTTCTCCAAAAATCCGTCCACCACCTCAATTTCAACATTAATTAAATCATCGGGTGGCACAGTATGAGGCTCAATAATCTCACCGCCCTCCAATATCTCTTCCACCGCTTCAAAATTAAGACTCAATAATGGATCGGGTGGAACGAAATGAGGTCCAATAATCTCACCCTTTTCTAAATTGGGCATCGCAACACCGCCATTCTCATTGAGCATTAGTAGGCTCGAATCTTCAGCATCCTCCGAGCTTTCCAACGGCAACACCTCAACATTATTATCAAACACTTCATCGCAAAGCATAAGAGGAGTGAGCACAACCAAATCCTCTATAACTTTCTCCTCACACATATCTCCCAAACGATCTTTCAAGCTTGAATTTTTAACATCCAAGGCGGGCCCAATCACATCAAGCATCGGCAACTCTGGTTGACTTGGAGGTTCATCTATCTCGCCCGACCTTTTTGCTAAAGAAACCATTATTTGACCGAACATTGTCTCGAGATTCTCCATAGTTTTAGATAAGTCTCGCTTCCACGCCTTTAACTCCTCGTCCGAATCATCTGGAATAGGTGGGGTGTATTATCCATAGCTCGGGTAGTAGGAAATTGAGTCGGGTGAGGCATAAGGGTCGTAGCTTGAATAATTCTGAATGGCGATAACCTCCTCATGTGGTTCTTCGTAAAATATCATTGTGCATGCATTCGCAAAATGTCCTTGTGCCCCAAAACGATCACATACTACATTAGGTAAGTAGAACGCCCTCATGAGCCGGTCGTATACTTCCTCCCACGTTTGCAAGGAATCAGGCTCTAATTGTCCCAACCATTTCTTTGCCCGATCCTTTAGTGTGAAAGGGAAAAGTCGCATCCTTACTTGATCTCTAGTAAGCCCGAGAAGAGGGGGATTCTGGGTGATGTCCTCGTACTTTTGGATGAATTTAAACGGATCCTCGTTCCGAAGCCCATGAAAAAATGGGAGGTACTTTTGGTCGTACTCGTCAGGATAGTAATTCTGCATCGTGGGGCTCAATGGGATGGCCGGTCGAAAGCCACGCCAATTGGACGTTATACCGCAATTAGACATTCTCCTTTTTTAATTTTTTTTTTGGTCGTTGAACCTAAGTGTTGAGAGATGTACCTTGCATACACAACACTCAAAGTACAAGATTAAACGTACCAGCGAAAAATAATAAAAACGAAAACA
Source organism: Phtheirospermum japonicum (assembly GCA_014905375.1). Lineage (NCBI taxonomy): Eukaryota > Viridiplantae > Streptophyta > Magnoliopsida > Lamiales > Orobanchaceae > Phtheirospermum > Phtheirospermum japonicum. The sequence continues at coordinate 138,775 of BMAC01000382.1, forward strand.
AAGATAAATCACAAATAAATACTAAAGAAAAATGAAAAAAAATAAAAAAAATATGAATATAAATATAAATATAAATATAAATATAAATAGAGGTCATGAAGAGCAAACACAAAGATCACAACCTTTAGCCTTCCCCGGCAACGGCTGCCAAAATTTTGATTCGAACTTTTCCGCACCTATTTTTATTTAAAGTTGTTAATTTTAAAAAGCTCGCCCGCAAGAGTACGGGATCACTTGTAGGTGGGTAAGTTGACTCGTGTCGATTTCAAAGGAAAGTTATATTCGTAAGTTTCTCTTGTGTTTGATTTAACGAATCAGAAAATAAAAAAATAAAACTAATCTAAACACGCGGACAGGGGGTTTTTATTTGAGATTTATAAGAACCAGAGATTAATTAAACTAAGAGCAATAACTTAAGATATGACCTAATTAATTAAAACTAGAAATTACTTAAACTAAGAATTATTTAATTAAAATATTTTTAAAACGATTTAAGAAAACTAGGGTTCTAAAGCTTTGATTCGTCTCCACGATCGCTTGGGATAACCTAATTGATGGTTCACAACGAATATAGGCTCTAAACCCATTAAATCTAGCTACCAATAATCATCAATCTCAACATCGCAATACCAAAACAATCATAAGCACAATTCATCATGGAAGTAATAATTATTATTTAAACTAATGAAAAATATGCAACTAAATTAAAAAGCGAAAGAAATAATTACTTACTAATTAACGAAGAAAACCCGCAGCGTTTTTGTGAAAAAATCTTGAATCTAAACTACCTAATAACTAATCTAAAGTCTAAAAATTTAAATTTAAGAATTATGAAAAGGACACTCATTGGGGTTGTCAGCTCCTAAGAGGCCTTAAAACCCAAGGAATATGATAATGTATGTAAAAAATCGAAATACATAGGGTATTTATAGTTGCGGGAAGTCTTGGGCAGTAAAAAACCATAAAAATCACGATTCTGGGCCGTCGCGTCGACCAATGCGTCGACCGACGCGTTTAGGATCGACGCGACAGAGAGTTCGTGGGCATTGACGTCGATCAGGGATACTATAACAGTTCTTGCGTCGACCGATGTAAACTGGTCGATACGGGCGGATTGGTCGAGCGACGCAGGCAGCAGTCGACAGCGCTCAGCAGGGCTGGTCGGCAGTGCTCGGCAAGCTTGGTCGGGAGGTTACTATAACGGTTCCAGATGGAATAACCGTCATAGAGAGTCGGCAGTTTCATATTCTTCAAATCGCGGCCCGTTTTCGCTGAATCTCCACTCGTACGCCCACCCTTGACTACTTCCAAACTTAAATACTTCAAAATATCTAAAATAAATATAAAATTAATTAATTATGATTAAATTACGGTGAAATAAGTTGGAGATAAGAAAATATGAAAATGTGCTCAATTTATCCAACTTATACCGAAAACAATAAGAAAAATAAACTAAAATAACCAATAAAAATCCAGACATTTTCATGCTAATCACTTTTGCCTAGTGACCTCCGAAGTCACTTGTTGAGGTTCTCCTTGTGGCTTATTCACCTTTGATTTTCCCGGCGAAGGTGGTGGTGTGATGGCGGAATTCGGGACTAACGATTCTTCCAGGTGAGGTATTGGCCCCTCTTTTGTTAGTCCATCTTTGTCTGCGTTTTTGTTTACCCCTTTTGACTTGCTTGATCCAGGACCAAAGTCCAGGACCCTAGGTGGCCTGGTTCTTCCTTTCATATTGAGTTTGCGAATATTCTCACGTCTTTTTCTCAATGACTCGATGTCCCTCTTTCCCACAGACGACGCCTCTTTATGCGATCAAAAGATTGGCGCTTCAAGAATATGGGGTACTGACCTGATATACGAATTCAGCAACCTAAATAGCTTCAAATAACGTCACAGCGACCTGATTGATCTCCAAGAGGCTCCTGGCGATCTGATTCCTGAAAGACAAAACCTAAGCCAAGGCGGTGGACGGCCCCGACGTAGGCCCTCCGATGCTTAAGTTAGCAAGAGATTCGAGAGTTCAATATTGTGCAAGATCAAATCAACTTAGAATAAAAGAATGAGGCCTGAATCCTATTTATATAGATAAAAGAAGTGTTCCCCAAGTTAGGATTCCCCTCTCCTACTATAATACCATAAATATCACAACCGACTTAAAACTAGAATTTCTCATGTATGCTAAGTTCCCATAAATAATAGATTTCTCGCTAAATTACCTGAATAGGCATGAGCCTGTAATTCTTTCTTTAATATAGTCCGTCGGGACCCCATAAAACAACTCATATTAGCCTGTTAAGGCCCAAAAACCATAAAACTCAACACTCGATGCTAAGCTGCCACTTGGCATCGAGGTGGTATAATGAGATCCATGCCATAAGAGCCCGCCACCCTGTATAAGAGCTAACTACTCTCATACTTCAAATCGCGGCTCCTTAGAGCAGCTCACCTAACTCTCAAAAAGAATGCTCATTCCGGAAAATGAGGTCGATTACCCAAATTACCATAAATACTTGTATATAGCCGATATGAACATTTGATGTCGTATTACCTGATTATACTCAACTTTTGAATTTCTAACTATGATTATACTCGATTCACATCTGATTATTTGATCCCCATTTTATTATTCAAGGGTGACTTTGACTTTTATATCTTTAATTTGGACTAAATAACAATTTAAAAAAATCCAAACTATTTGCCCTACAATTACCAAATTTTGTCATGTTTTCCAAGATCCCCAGCAAAAAATCCACTAAATGTACAATTTCATGTTTTTGTATTGTGTCGTGTCATTTTGCGTTCCTCTATCTAATTCTAACTAATATTATACCGCATCACCCATAGCCACCTCCTACAAGTTAAATCACAATATTTACCCAAAAAAGCATAAGTTTAAATGCATCAGCATAGCCTGGAAAGACCACCGGGTTTTAGGAAAAGAAATACATGAATTAGGCTCAAGGGATGATAGGACTAGTTAAGTGCAATTGATATATAATATGAATCAAGTACTCGCGTAACACTTCAGAAACAGTAACAATATGTTTACCTTTCTCATTTAAGCCTGTTATACTCAAATCATAAATATCATTTCAAATCCTATCCCCAAAAAAAAAAACAAAAAAAAAAAAAACAGTTGATTGCTAAAACTAAACATAAAAAATCACGAATCTGCAATATGTTAAGCAAGGATCAGACCCATATCTGAACACACTTTAGGTTTCAAGTTTAAAGTTATTCAAGACCCTGCACATTACATTAGGCTTTTGCGTATTCCACGAGGCTGCGCTTGCGTTTGTTAGATTTCGAAAAGAACCACATAGCCCAAGATTTCTTTTGCTTGGCAGGCTGTCGCTTCACGTTCCTCCGGGCAACAAGATCAGCCATGTAACGAACAACAGCCTGAGGTACAAAAAAAAGATACTAAGCAAAAAAGAAATAGTAGCAGTGACATATATAGGAGAAGAAAGTGACATCATCTCACCTGAGCTCCTTTCTCAACTACATCACTTGGTGGCACTACCAGAGGATTCCCCTCCACATTCAACACACGCAACCGCGTTAGCATTCCAAAAGAGTCGGGAAGGGCTCTTATCTGGTTATTATTGCTCATCAACTCCTCCAGCATCTCGAGATTCCCAATGGACCTAGGCAGAGCTTGCAGATCCGCAAAGTTATTACTCACATCCATCTTCACAAGTGTCGTAGCAAAACACAGGCTCTCAGGGATTGATTCAAGCTCATTGAAACTAACGTCAAGCTCCCTTAAGCTTGACAAGGATGCCATCGTCGTAGGAAGTTGTTTAATGTTGTTGTAGCGAACTGTTAGGATCTCCAACGACTCGATTCGTCCTACTGCTTCGGGGAGTGCTTTGAGCCGGTTATAGTCCGCGTGAAGCTCCTTGAGACAAGTGCACCGACCGATAGTATGAGGTATCTCCTCTAAATCATTAGTTTCCACGTTCAATTGCCTAAGGCAGACGAGCGATCCGATCGTCTCTGGAAGCACCGAGAGCCCGTTGGAGCTCAAATCAAGCTCCTGGAGACGAACTAAACTAGAAATGGTGGGAGGCAATGATGTTAACTGGTTTCCTCTTAGGTTGAGATGAAGCAAATTAAGCAAATTCCCGATTGATTCGGGAAGTTCCTGGAGTTTGTTTGCATGTAAATCCAAAGTTTGCAATGACGAAAGTCGTCCTATTGCGTCCGGTAACAGCACGAGCCTATTTTCTGATAAATCCAACTTGATCAAACTTGAGAGCTTTCCTATTGAATCGGGAAGCCATTCGATTTTATCTGATAATTTGCCCGGGAGAATAAGCTCTGGAGTTCCTTTCTTTGCCGACAGTTCAATGCGACTTGCTAGCTTGATTAAACTCAGTTTCCCATCATCATGAGCTGCAATAAACCATTTAATTAATTAATTGTTCCAACATCACACTCCGCTGCAGATCATCCAAAACTAAATTATAAAATTAAAACACTCCTTTAGCTAGGCGGGTGTACGCAAGTTTTTGTTGAACAAAAATGATGGCATTACTCACCAAAAGTAGTAGTAACTGGTTTAAGAGTGGGATTTAAAACCCGAGGCGCACTCGAAACACCCCCAGCTCGAAACTTGGCACCAATGTCATCCACAGAAAAGGACGTCTTTGATTTCTTGAGATACGAGTCGTCCTTGGTTGACAAGGCCTCCGAAGCCTTCCCACTCTCCTCATTATAGAAACCAGGCGACAATGATGACGTGGCAGTCTTCGTCGTGCTCGTGCTAGTTGATTTTGATATTTGGGAACCGGAATGTGATTGTACGCATTCGGAAGCTCTCTGAAGCAGAGCATCAAACAGCAAGTGTACGGCCTCGAGATCAAGTAGTTTGAGAGCCTCCTCCTTTTGCTTCTTGCCCTGGAAATGGATCATATTCCTCTGCATCACTTGCAAGATTATGAACAGCTCGTCGGGCACGTGTTTCCCCTTGCTCTGCTTCGCGATCGCCTCCAGTCTTAACTCATCTTCCCTCTCCACATTCTGTACCAAACTTTTTGCCGCTATGAAATCCTCGATTCCGGGCCGGGCCGGCAGGGATCTGTGGATTCTCATCAACTCTTCCACAGCCTCATCCATAGTCATCGCTGAGAACTCGCCCATCGTTTTACTTCAATTCTACTTGGCTTCTTCACTGCAATTTGACAAACAACACAATAGAGTCAATACACTTGCCCACATTCCTACAATCCTTTTTTTTTTAAGCGTAAGTAAAAAGGGGAAACAATGCTTAAACAATGTACTTACAGAGCTTTAAAAAAAAAAAACCCAAATGAATGAATGAAGCATGAAATGCATTAAGGAAAATTCCAATGGCGGGCTATAGTTTATATTCGTGCACCACGCGCCAGCAGGCTCTTTCCAAGGAACTTTGGTGGATAATTGGTGTGTGTGTGTGTGTGTGTTTAGTTCCCTGAAATGGGCCCTTTATGTTAATTGCAGCCAGAAATTTGTTTCAATGTTACTGCTGAGTAACTGCACTGCCTTCAAAATTCAAATTCGTTTTATCCATTTTTGCCAAAGTAGATTTTTGATCTCTCTGAATCTCGCTGCCAATGTGGCGATAAATAAGGCTAAGTGATGAAAACACTACAAATGCCACATTTTTGGGGAGACTTTCCAACCATGTTTTCTTTTTTCCTATAAGAGGTAGATATTATTGCTCGTGAATAGTTATATATCAATTCTCCATACATATGTAAAAAGTAATACTAATTCCAATGTAACAAAAATATATTGGAGAATTGTTTTTTTTTTATAATATCAATATTATTTTCCACATAAGTACAATTTTGCATTGGAGATTCCACTATAAAAAAACAGCGAATGCTGACGAAAAATGCTGACGGTCAAGGAGTCGTCGGCATATGCCGACAGATTGCTGGCGGGTGGAACCCGTCATCAAAGTGGTTGTCAGTGACCCGTCAACATCGTCTAATGTCCATTATTTGGCGACGAGTTTGTGTGTGTGTGTGCTGACGGCACTAGCGGCCATTAGCAAAAACTCTAAACATATATCCCGTCCAACATTTCGTCTCTCTATATCTTTCTAAAAAAACAAAACAAAACAAAAAAGACAGATCCACCCTCCACAGCCTCTTCCCAACCACCCGTCGTAGCTAATCCTCTGACAATCCACCGCAGTCGATTCTCCGACCACCACCACCGTAGCGCCCACCGCCAGAACTCGCCGCATCCGAGCTCCATCGTCACCAAAACCCGCCAACCACCAGCCACCGCCGCCAGACCCCGCCACCGTTAGATTATTATTATTTATTTAAATGTCTAATTAATTATTTAAATAAATAATTGTGAGTTTATTTCGAAAATATTAGTTATTGTTTGGCTTACTTAGCAATTAATTCTAGAAATTACGGTTGAAATATAATTATTTAAATAATTGGATTTGATTTTAAAATTTAGGTTAATTTGGGATTTAATATGGAACATTTCAGAAAATTAGGGTTGAACTGTAATTATTTAGATATTTGGGTTTAATTTCAAAAATTACAGTTAGTTTGGGGTTTATTTATCATTAATTAAATATTGGATGTTCAATTATAAATATTTAGATATTTGGGGTTGATTTCAAAAATATTGATTATTGTTTGGCTTAATTAGCAATTAATTCAAGAAATTAGGGTTGAATTGTAATTATTTAGATATTTGGGTTTAATTTTAAAAATTAGTGTTAGTTTAGGGTTTAATTGGAAAATATTTTAAAATTTTAGGTTGAATCGTAATTATTTAGATATTTGAGTTTGATTTCAAAAATTAGGGTTAATTTGGGGTTATTTAGCAAGTAATTCAAAATTTAGGGTTGAATTGTAAATATTTTATATTTGAAAATTTTTAAAATGTGCATAGTGGGGATTTCAAATATCATGGCTATCGCCAAGTGAATGTTATGTTTAATTAATATTTATATTAATATCTTTGAATATTATATACATGTAATTAGTTGGTGTATATGTCGGTTATGACGTGGTGTACAGTGTCGCCGAGAGGTTTCGTCCATCCAATAAAGGATTTTAATTTCTTTTTAATGTGCGTGATAGGAGTATTCAAATGCAGTGGTGATCGACAGGTGAATGTTATGTTTAATTAATATATATGTTATGATCTGTGATATATATATATATATATATATATATATATATATATATATATATATATATATATATATATATTGTGATTGGTTGGTGTATATGTCGGTAATGACGTGGTGTACGGTGGCGGCCGGGAGATTTCGTCTCTCTAATAATCTTTCTTTTTAATGTGATGGTGGTTTAAAAAGTTTTAAAACGTGCGTGGTGGGGATTTTCAAATATCGTGGTGATCGGCAAGTGAATGTTACTTTTAATTAAAATTTATATTATGATCTGTGAATAATATATACATGTTGTATAAGTCAGTGATGACGTGGTGTACGATTTCGGCCATAAGGTTTTGTCCCTCCAATAATGTATTTTAAAATTATACGACAGATCGATTATATTCTTTCTTTCTACACTCAGATACTTTACCTTAAACCGTTTAGATTTAGTATCAAATAGAGAGTTTGATACTAAATTCTAAATTGTCCACTTATTTGGATAGTTTGAGAATGTGATTGTAATATAATTATCTTAGTACGTATGAATTTTGTGGTCTTTTAAGTTTCGATTTCTATCTCTCATTTGTTCTCGGGTGCACTGCAATATATGTGTACTTAAAACTAAGGGGATGTGCTGCCAAAATTTTCAGGTTCTCAGTATGCAGAGTAAGATAATTTTATTTCTGAACATTACATTCTTGAATGGGTTATGACCCTTACCAAAATTTTAATCTTTTTCTATAGGCGCCCTCATATTTCTCACTTATCTATAACTCAGTCATCTATATTGTTAATCATAATTATGATATCATAGGATGAGTTCTAACCGTAGTTGGATGTACAAATGGAGGATGAACGGTTACCTATCCAACGCATTCGTGGAAGAGGTAGAAAGTTTGAGGTTATTGAAAGTTACTAATCTAGATGCAGCGCGCGTCAATGGACACATAGCCAAATCAAGTGGTTGAAGGAAAAGGAGCATATTTTGGGATTTGCATACTGAAGCACAAATTTGATTTGGCATAATCTAAACGCTATGCACATTGAAAAAAAACTGTTTGATAATGTGTTCAACACAGTTATGGATGTAAACAGGAAGACAAAAGACACTCTCATCCAGGGATGAACTGAACGAATATTATTTTCATCCTGGCCTACAACAAGACGCAGTAGAAAAGTATTCTAAAACTTGTTATACATTAGATAAGATATCAAAAGTTTCCTTGTAAGTGGGTAAAAGCTCTTCTATTTCCAGATGGATATGCATCAAATCTGGGGCGTTGCGTTTGAGAGGTAGAGGTTATGGACGGGTGCTCCGTAGGCCCGTCTTCGGGTATTGCTTCTCTTAGTTCATCATCCTCATCACATAGATGATTAAGACGATGATATGATGGACTTATCAGCAGGGACCTCAACCTTCGACCATCACTGTAGACAGTGGTAAGTGTGTGTGTGTATATATATATATATATATATATATATATATATATATATATATATATATATATATATATATATATATATATATATATATATATATATATTATTTTTAATAATAATTAAGGTGAATTATATATCAATCAAGATATTTGAGGAGGATTATCAGAGACGTCTAAAGGAGAGACGACGGCGACACAAGACCTTACCAACGTTGACAAGGACAAGTTCTATTTAGAGACCGTCGGGTGAAGAAGGGTCGCCGATTTGGCGTGGGATGCTTAGGGAGTTCTCTACCTTCGAAAACTACCGAAGGCGGTACCTCTTCTACTTGAGATAGTCGTGTCATGGAACTCCAGACTCAGATGCATGTTTTTAAGGGTTAGGTTGAGACTCAACTTGAGGCAAACGAGTGAGCACATCAGGAGCAGCTCCAAGCAAACGAGCGGGCACATCAGGAGCAACTTCAGGTGATACGCGAGTCACATGTGCGTGAATGACTCAAGATGCAGGTGGCTCTCCGTCAGCAGGCGATGGAGGAAGTCGCCGCAACGATTAAAGCGTGACCTCAACAACCTCCTTCTGATCCTCGAGAGTTGTAGTATTAGATTAAGAAATATTTTTACAATACTTTTGTTTGATGATATTTGATTTAAATCGTATACATTTAAGATGTTAATATATTATATTTCATATTTGATTTTTTTTGGCACCTGCAAATATGTTTCATATTTGGTTTCTGAATTGTGACACAGTAAAAAAAATAATAAAAGAATGTGACACCATCTATCATGAACATGTAGTTAAATTGATCGGCATCCAAAAAACATTACAATTCATAAAATAAAATAGAAAATAACAAATAAAATAGAAGTCTATGATAGTGTATAATAAAATCTTAAAATTTTGGAAAAATATCTAGAAACATGTAGTTAAATTGATCAACACTGTCTATCATCCAGATCATGTAATATAAATTAAAAAAATTGGTATAAAAAATTAGTAAAAAATAATGTTCGTTAATAGATTTTTTTTAATATTTAATATGAAAACACCGGTCTATTACATAATATAAATAAAAAAAATAATTAGTAAAAGATAATGTTTGTTAATAGATTTTTTTTAATATTTAATATGAAAACACCGCTCAATTACATAATATAAATCAAAAAATTTGTAAAAATATCTACAAACATGTAGTTAAATTGATAACACTGTCTATCGTGTATATCATGTAATATAAATTAAAAAAATTGGTATAAAAAATTAGTAAAAAATAATATTTATTAATAGATTTTTTTAGTATTTAATATGAAAACACTGATCAATTACATAATATAAATCAAAGAATTTTGCCACAATTATTTCAATTAAATTTTTAGAGAGAAAACATGATGGGCGTATCATTAATTTGGCTAGAAATAAGGACAAAACACATAGGAGAAAAAATAGCATAACACGTGGGTGGATAGAAAAAAAAATTAACAAATAATAAGCGTATCATTGATTTGGGTAGGCAGACGAACAAATAGGGACAAAACACAATATAGGAGAAAAAACACGTGGATAGAATAAATAAAATAAATAAATAATAATCCTTGCAGACACATACAAAGAGAAAAGAAAAATAGCGCACCACGTGGAAGCGTAAAATTTAATGTGTACGTTGAATTAGTATTATAGGGTGGATAATTCAATTGTTCTTCACGTATGTCTTCCCATCCCGAGTTCAGTATTCAGTTCCCCCCCTTCTCTCGAGTGATCAGATCACATTTTCTCAACAAATTATTCCATACTCAATCAAAGTAACACTACATTAACTTTTTAACTATCACATTAATTTATTTAAATTATCATTAAATTTGTGAAATACTAATAACAGCTAAAGACTACTAGGGGTAGCAATAATATTGTGTTAATAATTACCGATGCAACACAATAACCGATACGAACTTAACACGATTTTAGGTATACTCCTAGGAATCTGGAGACCGAACATGAATAATGCGAAAAATAATTGTGGGCGGTCAAGTTGGCACACGAGTCAACCTGTTTCTAACTGAAGGAATTATATTCCGTGTCTTTCTTATTCCATATCCATGTTCATATATACAATATACAAAACTTATCCTAAGAAACTAATTAAGCTATATACCAAAAATACTAAGCTATAAACTAGGAAACAGAATAATTACAAAGTCAACGATATATTATGACTAATATATCTTAACACACCCCCATAGTCAAAGCAGGAGGAGGACGGATGCTTAGACTATCTCGAAAATCATCAAAGAGCACACGTGGTAATCCTTTTGTAAAGATGTCCGCAATTTGGTGCCTAGAAGGAACATGGAGGACTCGAACTTCACCCCTAGCCACCTTTTCACGAACAAAAAGTATGTCCATCTCAATATTCTTGGTACGTTGATGATGTACCGGATTACCAGAAAGGTAAATAGTGCTGACATTGTCACAATACACCAATGTTGCCTTTTCAATCGGACAATGTAACTCTAGCAATAAGTTTCGAATCCAACAAGACTCTAAAACGACATTAGCAACGCCCCGGTACTCTGCCTTTGCACTAGACTTGGAAAGAGTAGCCTGGCGTTTTGATGACCAAGAAATCAAATTATCACCCAAAAATACACAATATCCAGAAGTAGATCGTCTCGTATCGGGACACCCACCCCAATCAGCATCTGTATAGGATATGAGTGTAGAAATAGATGAAGGATAATGGTGCAAACCATGCGCAAGAGTACCTTGGATGTACCGAATTATCCGCTTAAGAGCAGACATATGACTATCTTTCAGATCATGCATGTGTAAGCAAACCTGTTGGACTACATATGAGATATCCGTCCTCGTAAAAGTGAGGTATTGCAGCGCCCCGGCAAGACTGCGGTACATTGTGGGGTCCGCATATGGGGAGCCGGAAGAACTGACTTTCGGTTTCACCTCAACTGGTGTTGCCGAGGACTTACATGAGCTCATACCAGCCCGCGCGACAATCTCCTCCGCATACTTGCGTTGTGACAAAAAAATCCACCCTTATGCCTCATCACGGCAATGCCAAGGAAGTAGTTAAGAGGACCCAAGTCCTTCATAGCAAACTCCGAGCTAAGAAGAGACATAATAGAACGACGTAGAGCATTAGTATGTCATCAACATACAATAACAAATAAGCCACATCCGAGCCAACGCGATAAATAAAGAGAGAGTTGTCACTCCTGCTGTTAGTAAAGCCAATAGAAGCAACAAAATCATCAAATCGCTTATTCCAAGCTCGGGGTGCCTGTTTAAGACCATATAATGATTTCCGCAATAAAAATACAAAATCAGGACGAGTCCGATCACGGAAACCAAGGGGTTGATGCATATAGACTGTCTCATTAAGCTCACCATGCAAAAAAGCATTCTTAACATCAAGTTGATGAATTTGCCAAGCTTTCGACAAAGCCAAGCTAAGAACAGTACAGATAGTATCCGGTTTCACCACCGGACTAAAAGTCTCCCCACAGTCAATGCCAACCCGTTGTGTTTTGCCATCACCTACAAGACGGGCTTTATGCCTCTCAAAAACACCGTTAGATTTCACCTTATGAGTAAATATCCACATAGAACGAATAACATTCACATCAGGCGGACGGGGCACTAACTCCCACGTCTTATTTTTAATAAGAGCATTAAATTTATCATCCATAGCCATTTTCCAATTCGGGTCACGTAGGGTAGAAATGGGGTTACGAGGTATAGGGGACTTCGTAACATTAGACACCATATTATTAAAATTTTTATAATTCGGGTTCGGCTTAACAATACCATTTCTGCTTCTTGTGACAATAGAAGGAGGGGGAGGAGGCTGTGGAACAGGGCAGTGTGGCCTGGGGTGAGTGAGGGCAGCACTGTGGTGTGCAGGTTGTGTAGGCTGCAAGTGAGACGTGATAGATAGAACGGGCCCACGGTCTATGAGTGGCCCATTTTGTCCATCATCACCCTCGGTGTTAGGAAGAGAAAGAGGGGAAGTTGGGCCAGAAGTGGGAACCGGGCTGCGTGTAGGAGAGAGATGTAGCGGCCTAGTTGGGAGAGCAGAAGAGGGCGTCGGGCCAGGAGAAGCAGCCGGCCCAGCTTGTTGTTGGGCCAAAAAGGGAGGCGCAATGGGCTTTGCAGTGCTTATATGTTGCATCACATAAGAGTTGAGTCCCGTATCCAAAAAATCATAGGTATGAGAAGTTGGTGAATGTAATTTAGCAAAGGGAAAAACCGTTTCATCAAATATAACATGTCTACTAATGATGATTTTATTAGACGATAAATCATAACATTTGTAACCCCTATGATTCGGCGGATACCCCAAAAAACACATGGTGTAGATCGAGGTTGAAGCTTGTTAATACTTGTTGACGGAAATAAGGGGTAACACAAACTCCCAAAATCACGTAAATGAGAGTAAGACGGTTTCCTTTGGTAAAGAATTTGGAGAGGAGACTTGTACTCTAGCAATTTACTTGGAAGAATATTATGTAGAGATAAGTTGCCATTTGCAATACATGGTGCCAAAAGGACGGAGGTAGAGATGCATGTGAAAGAAGAGTGCGAATAATATTATTTAATGATCGTATTTTCTCTCTCGACCTTCCCATTTTGTGATGATGTATGTGGACAAGAAAGACGAAACGACATGCCATTAGACTCACACAAAGCCCAAAAACGTCCATTATCATATTCCCGCCCATTATCACATTGAAAAGTCTTAATAGGTCGTTCAAATTGGGTACGAATTAATGCTTGAAAAAACAAAACTTTATCAAAAACATCCGACTTTTTGTCTAAAGGAAAAGTCCACAAAAATTTCGAATAATCATCCAAAATAAGCATATAATAACGATGACCCGATGAACTCAAAATAGGAGAAGACCACAGATCACTATGAACAATATCAAACGGCATAAAAGTAGCGGAGTTAGAAGATATAAACGACAACTTAACATGTTTTCCAAATACACAAGAATGACAAACACTAGAGCTAGAAGATTGAGTACATTCAATGCTTTTATTACTACGAAGAGCCCTTAAAATAGAAGAACCCGGATGTCCCAAACGATCATGCCAAACGAGGAAGTTAAGGCTGTAAAGGTTGATGGAAACGAGATTGAAAAAGTGCTAGTGAGAGGATAAAGGTCTCCTTGGATATCACATCTCATTATTGGCATCCCCGTCCGATAATCCTTCACAGAAAAACCATAAGGTTCAAACTCAACAGACACACAGTTATCAGTCGTAAATTTCCTAACAGAAATCAAGTTTTTAATGAGTTTGGGGGCATGAAGGACATTAGATAGGGATAATGGTGGGTTCGGGGAAGGCAAAGTAGTATGACCACAACCACGGATTGGAATTGTATGACCATTACCAACAATAATACCATTATGATGATTGCTCAAATTAAAATAAGACGAGAGAGTACCATTTGAGGATGTCATGTGCGAGGTTGCACCGGTGTCCATATACCACGAGGGATCCGGTTGGCTCAATGTCATGGTGTTCATAGCCGATTCTATATCCGTCGGAACGTAAGACATAGTACCCTGGGATGCTGCATACGCCTGCTGTGGACGTGGGCCTAAAAGCCCGGACTGCTGCTGCTGTCGGACTGGGCCTTGAGGACGAGGAGCCCAGCCCTGATTCGGGTAAGGGCATGGTGGGGCTTCCCATTGTGGTGCCCAACCAAGGGTACTGCTACTGCCACGAAGGAGGGCCAGTCCACCCGGACTGCTGCTGCTGTCCTTGGACACCCCGACCACTGCCGGAGTTCGGACCACCACCTGGGTTTTGACCACCGTAGTCGGAGCCACGACCACCACCAGATTGCTACGGTGCACAGATCTTTTTTGATATTTATTCTTGAAGCGAGGCCCCTGAATCCTTCCCAGAATCCGGTTCGCGCAAAAAATCTGCCACCATAACCGTAGCCGATGCCGCCTTTTTCGCCAAGCCAGCCTCCTCCAATGTGAGCATGGAACGGGCCTGGTAAAATTGAGGGAGAGGATTACTCTGCCTAATCGAGGTAGCCACACCATTGTATGGTTCGGTAAGGCCGGAAACCAATTGAAGAACAAGGCGATTATTGTCCACCGGGGCCCCTAGATTTTTCAACTGATCGGAGAGGCTCTTAAGCCGTTGACAGTATGCCGAAGCTTTAGGAAAATCCTCCATATGAGTGTTAGAAAACTCATGTTCAAGAGTTACGGCACGGGAGTTTTGATTGTCCAGGAAAATGTCACGCAACCTATCCCAAGCCGCCATTGCCGTTGAGTCAGGTTCAATGATGGTATGCAGGACATCCTTAGAAATTGTGGAATAAATCCATGAAAGAACAGTTGCGTCCAATGTCAACCATAGCTCCTTTTCCTCATCGGTTGAAGGTTCGGCCACCGTCTTCTTCGGAGTAATAATATGGTTGAGAACCTTGTGAGATCGAGCGTGTACCTTGAAAAGTTCCGCCCAAGTAGAGTATTCAACATTCTCCATTTCAAGGGTTATGGGGATGTTGCCCTTGATATTAGAAACAACAAAAGCTGAGTGAAAAGAGCTCTTGGAGTCCGAACTGTGTGTAAAGAGAAGAGAAGGAAGGAGAAAGGTAGAGCAGCGGAAAAAGAAAAAGAAACCCTAAACTTCTAATACCATGAAGGAATTATATTCCGTGTCTTTCTTATTCCATATCCATGTTCATATATACAATATAAAAAACTTATCCTAAGTAACTAATTAAGCTATATACCAAAAATACTAAGTTATAAACTAGGAAACAGAATAATTACAAAGTCAACGATATATTATGACTAATATATCTTAACACTAACCTATCTGAAAATTTAGAAATTAAAAGAAGTATAATTTAAATACAAAATCAAACCCTAGAATTATCTAATCTTAGATACATTGAGTCTATTTACATCTTACAAGTACTTGTGTATTGGGAAAATTAGAGAATTTTATAACACGAAAATATTCTTTTATATTTTTAATTTATATAGGTATATCGGGTCATGTTTGGGTTACTCATATTATAAATAGGTCATGTTAGAGTTACATTCATTGGCATGAATAAAAAATTGGATCATGGTGATGTCAAAGGTATAATAGTATGGACCTGCGAACCTAAAACACGAACTAAATGACACCATGGGTTTTAAGTCTACAAACGGGTTGGAGGCAAATCCTGATAATTTTTCGTCTCAAAGCACAGATCCGCTCGTTCTTTTTTTTTTTCTAACCATTTTTCTATTCTTTCAATGTGTATGTTTCGTGTAATATTAGTTTATTTCAAATATATATGTTCGTCTTTTTTTTTTTCTAATTTATACTATATATTTATAATTATATTACGAGCTCAACAGGTACAAAATGAAGTGGGCAGTCATGGATTCTAGTGAATCCGCTCCAAACTCGGCATGTTGTTAGTTATCCGTAAATATGATTTTAGATATCAACATCTTAATGTGTGAGGAAGAAAAACACAGTAATAAATGAAAGCATGTGTGGATGTTGGAGCAAAGGACAGATGTTGAAGGTTAAGGAGTTGACAGGCTGGCCCCGTCACGGCATAACCGTTTTATGGCAGTTGGAATGGGGTGTCCGTGGGCTGGACATCATGAGGTGATGAATAATGTATGAGACGATGATCAACCATGGATTGCCAACTGTTTCTCTGTCTTCCATGTGGATGTGGAGTATTTCCTTTACACATCCCGTGACTTGTCTTCATCACCCCAAATTATTTGTTAACAATTAATATCATAATTTGGTCCTTGGAAGAGCATAACAATAGAATATCATAAACAATTATAACATAACATATCATTGGGATTAAAACTAAACAATTGAATATACGGAGAATAATTTTGAACTCTACATATATATTATAATATCTATCTCATATTGAAAGTCCTGCAATTAATATTAGATAAATTAAAAAATTAGTAATTTATATACTTAAGATATTAATTTACATATTTTCTTTTAATTATACCTTTATCGAATTTATTAATATCTCAATTACTGATCAAGAAGTTAGTATTCCATTTATTATATTAATCATTGAAATATTAAAATCTTGCATTGGAATTATCAATTTTCTATTTATCATTAAAAACTTTCAAAAATATTAATTAAGAATATAGCTAAAAATAAAATTAATAATATATTTATTATGATAAATCTAATATATTTGTGGGTGGGTGAAAGTGTAATAGTGGAATATCTCAACAAGGGAGTACAATAAATATACACAAAGCCAAATAAATAAGGCAAACACTTGTGTTAGGCCAGATTAACGGGTCATGACCCGTTAGGCCATCTGACCTCTTACTATAATATATTAATTTTTGTACCGTGATGCATTAGCTTTTATACTATAAAGTATTAGTTTTTCATAAATCTCTGACCCTTGTTATGATATATTGGTTTTTGTACTGTAATATTTTTGTACTATAATGTATTTGTTTTTTTATTATAATGTATTGATTTTTGCACTATAATGCATTGATATGAAATTTTGGCCTAACGAATGATCCGTTAGTCCGGCCTAACAAGAGTGTTGCCCAATAAATAAAGATTACGGAGTGGAGATGAACAAACTCATTAGGGCTTTTCTAACTGCAATTAGGCGTTGTACCTGTCTAATTGTAGTTACACCTTCAATGAATGTCGCGTGTCCTATCTAATTATAATATTATTAATTAAAAAATCAATATTAATTTGTTATTGTCAACAATGCCCTTTTGTATAGTTTCTTATCAATATGAATTAATTAATATAATAATAATTAAAGTAGTTTCCAGCGTAAACTTGGGTCAATATGACGCCGCAAAAATATTAGGGCATTGACTTTAATTTTATCAGACGGTTCATTGTCTGTTGGATCGGTGGATGGTATGATCGTGGATATGAAATTCTTTTCATTAAAGTAATTTACATATCAGAAACCCAACGATGGTACTCAATTCCTTCTGAGTCTAATATTTCAAGTTCGGGACGAGTGAGTTCAACCATCTGTAATAAAATAAGACTGGAGATACTTCATTTACGTAATTGTAATGGTTTACAATTATTTTTTAAGAACATGAATTAGATTATAAGATCGTAGGCCACATATCACGTTTTTTGATACTTTGTGAAATTACTTTTATCATATGATAAACTTATATTATTTTGTATTACTCATGAATTTTCATTATCACGAGCATACACATATAAATATGATTAAATTATGCACCAGGAATATATATATATATATATATATATATATATAATATATATATATATATATATATATATATATATAATCACATATGATGCATTGAAAAGATTTTAATTAGTAATTAAAAGTAGCAGATAACAAACTGATATTAAAAGAAGTAAAATACAAAGAAAGAATACAAGCAGTGTAGTGGCAGTAGACTAGGTGTATGAAACAAAAGTTTTTAGAGGACTCGGGTTCGACTCTGCCAAATGCAGTTTCCCCTTTTCTTTTTTCATTAAGTAAAAGAGAATAAACAAAATGATATTAAGAGTACAAGTTGCCACAAGGTAATATAAGCATCAGTTTCCCTTTTCTTTTTCATTAAGTAAAAAGAGAATAAACAAAATGATATTAATAGTACAAGTTGCACAAGTAATATAAGCAGTCCAGTGGTGGAAGGTGGGGATTAGATTATTAATTAAGTTTATAATAATAATTTAATATAATTTTACTTATTATTTATTATTAGAGGGTTATTTTGGTAATATATATAATAATAATAATAATAATATTTTTATTCATTAAATTAAAAAAAGTACTACACAGTACAACTGAAAAACCCACTTTGTACCACGTTGTACTCAAAACGAATGAATGAGATTGAATAATAATAAGAATTTAGTGGGGTATAAGGGTGTTGACTACATTAGACAGGTACAACGGTTTGACAGCAGCTAGAAAGACCCAACTCATTATTTAAGACTCTTGTTGGCTTTGTATTAGTGTTTATGGTCTGGACCAACGATTTTCTCAAAATACGATAACTCAAGGTATCGAAATTGAAATATTGCATCTAATCACCTCTGGCTAACGAGTCTAAATTGAGTAACCTCACCTCCGAACATCTAAGAAAATTAGTATAGAAATGCCACAAATATTTAACATCATCTTCTACATTTGTGTGTGTTTCCAACAACATATGAGGATCATTTTTATAGGTTGTTAATGCAGCCTTATATAGGGGGAATAAGTCCATCAAAAATTGCGGAAAAATATATGAAATTTGATTTGATTTTATCTTAATGACCACGAAGGAGGTAAAATTAAATAAATAATACAAAAATAATTTAAAATTAACAGAATGATACAATTACCAAAATAAAATTAAAGAAAATGAATCGGGGAGCTATTGTGAAAACCGTCCCGCTAATTAAAAAAAAACTGAAATTGGGACGCGTCCTTTGGAATAAATAATTTAGGGCAGTGGTCCCATGTCAATTTTGCCAAAAAAAAAAAAAAAACCAAAAAAAAACCCAACCTATCCCTTCCTCTCGTCCTTTTCATCTCTTTCTTCTTTCTGTTCACTAAATAGCTCCAGGCGGCAAATTAAAGCGGCGGCGACTGCAAGCTCCAAGCGGCAAAGCGGACAGCTTGTGTTAACAAGGTAATTTCTAACAAAATTCTTTTATTTTGTTTACAAAAATTAGTTATTTTATAAATATATAATTACTTGCATTTAGAAATAATCATTTGTTGTTGATAAATGTACTATTCATTTGCTGTGATTTTAGTTTAGTTGTTAATTTCTTATAAGTAATGGATTTATTTGTTTGTGAAATTTAGTTGTAAATATTTATGAAAATTGATTTGGTTTTTTTGTTAGAGAAATATTAATTATGTGAAACTTTGAATTTATTCGTTTTGTGTTTAGTTGTTAATTATTTATGAATATTTGTTTGTGAGGAAATTATTAATTATGTGAAGATTTTATTTTAAAATTTTTATGTTTAGTTGTTAATTATTATAAAAATTATTTATTTATTTGTGAGAATTTTTTTAATTATATGAAGATTTCATTTATTCATATTGTGTTTAGTTGTTAATTATTTATGAAAATTAATTTTATTTTTTTGTGAGAAAATTATTAATTATGTGAAAATTTTAATTTATTCATTTTGTGTTTAGTTTTTAATTATTTATGATAATTGAATTTATTTATTTGTAAAAAAGATTCAAATTATGTGAAGATTGTAATTTATTCGTTTTGTATTAGTTGTTACTTATTTATGAAAATTAATTTTATTTGTTTGTGAGAAAATTGTTAATTATGTGATATTTTATTTTCTTGTTTGTGAAAAAATTGTTAATTATGTAAAAAACTTGTTAATTATTTAAAATCTCTACCCTTGTAATTCTTGGTTAATTTGTATATTTTACAAGTAATCGCACATATGACGAATATTTCTTTTGC
Organism: Phtheirospermum japonicum; assembly: GCA_014905375.1. Lineage (NCBI taxonomy): Eukaryota > Viridiplantae > Streptophyta > Magnoliopsida > Lamiales > Orobanchaceae > Phtheirospermum > Phtheirospermum japonicum. Next base: position 158,851 of record BMAC01000382.1, read on the forward strand.
CAATGATTCATGTATGCATCAATGCTACGAGATGAGGGTGGAAGAACTACTATCGATTATCCAAATTTAGATCCCACCGAGCATCCCCCACTTGTGATCTCGGACTATACCGTTGATTATTTTGGACCAGATAAAATTGCGATTCTGAAAAGAGTTTAGATTAATTAGATTATGGAGATGAAACAAACGAAGTCAGTTGGGCGGTAGTATACCAAATGAAAATCATTTGGAACCTACCGTAGTTGAACGTGGTCTTACAACCCATAAACGAGTGGATAGAGGATCAAAACTCTACAAGAACATACAATTTTTTGATTGCGACTGCGAACAAATTCCTATTGACTACTAATATGACAAAGATGAAGGAGTTTTGAGAAAAGACATGATATTTAGAGATAAAAAAAAACATATGATGTGGGCTGTTAAAGATCACTCTGTGCGTATCTCCAAGTGTGCGTGTAGAGTGGAATAGAGCAACCCAAAGTTTTGGAAAGTTATTTGTATTACGAAACCACTTGGTGAGAATAATCTAGATATTCTAAATTCATCAACCAACGAATCACCTAAATGCAAATGGTGTCTCCGCTAGTTTCCGTAAACAAAATGGTGTTTGGGAAATCACAAGATTAGGTTCTGGGTACAGATGTCTTGCATCTCTTACACGTGATGATCACTCCAATTTGTGTAAAAACATGATTTCTATGCTCATTACCACTCACGTCGAGAGAGATCCGTTATATAGAGGTTTGCATGTCCAAATTGCTGTTGAACAAAAATATGGTTATAAAGTGCCATATCATAAGGCATGACAAGTTTTGCGACGGGCTCGTGAAAATGTGTACGGGACGTGGGAGAAGTCGGTCCAACATTTACCAAAATACATGGAGGCTATAACCTAGGGACTGTGGTCAAGTGGCTACACAAATCTTCGAGAGTACTCGGTGTGCATATGTTAAGGTTTGTACTTTGGGCATCTCGACCATATATCGAGGCTTTAGACATTGTCGTAAAGTGATTAGTGTTGATGGAACTTTTTGGTTGGCACACGTTGTTGATGGCATGTACAATTATTGCAAACCAACAAGTCATTCCACTAAATTATGCACTTGTTTATTCAGAGAGTTATAACTCGTGGCATTGGTTCCTTCACATGGTTGCAAAACATATTGTTCACGACATAGAAGAGGTTTATCTTATATCTGAATCGAACTTTTTCGCGTTTAAATTTAATAAAAAGCTCGTCCGCAAGAGAACGGAGCTGTTGTATGCGATAAGTTGATCCGAGTCGAATCACGAGGAATTGCAATCGGCYTCGATAAATGTTTGTTCACAATTTTTATAATTAAACACACGATCCATTTCTTTGATGAAAGGGTTCTACAACTACGAATTTAAAAACGAGCATGCAATTATTAAAAACCTAATTAACTAATCAAACCTAATTAGAAACATGAAAATTCAGATAATTAAAAACGAAAAGCATTAATATCAAACTAGTAAATTGAAAACAATTGCATTACTAAAATAACATAGTCGAACTAATAATCTGATAAAGGAAAATACAACTCATGAAAGTTAAATCCAAACCCAAACTACTAGAATAGAAAGTACAACTTATAGTTCATGAAAATCTGCAGCAATTGTTCAAGCTTCAACGATAAACGATGACAAGCAACGATGGTAAGCGTAGAAACGATCCTTCGATGCAATCTTCGAACGAAATTGTCAAATATGATGTAAAATGAAAGGGGAATGTATTTATAAGTGCTATGGACCTTGCCCCCTCGAAGTCTGGTTCCAAAATGAAGAAAACCTCCGGATTTTATAGATTTTTCGAAAATAACCGCTCAAACTGCCGGAGCGTCGACGGAGCGTCGACGGTGCGTCAGTCGACGCGAGCCAGGCTGCATGCGTCGACCAAGCAGAGCATCGACTGACGGGCCACGGATCGACGCTTCAGAACATTTGCATCGACAGTGCGTCGGTCAACGCGAGCCAGGCTGCACGCGTCGACAAGCAGTGCGTCGACTGACGGGCCTAGGATCGACGCTTCAGAACCTTTGCGTCGACGGTGCGTCGACTGACGGGCGTAAGATCGACGCTTCAGAACCTTTGCGTCGACGGAGCGTCGACTGACGGGCGTAAGATCGACGCTTCAGAACCTTTGCGTCGACGGTGCGTCATTCGACGCGGGCGTAGCGTCGACAGTGTGTCGACGGTGCGTCAGTCGACGCACCTGCATGGCTTCGGCTCGTCGCTCGTCCCGTTTTCCTCGTTTTGAGCTGAGATATTAACATTGAACAAAGTTAGATTTATTTCATACAAAATAAAGTAAAAATACATTAAACACCATAAGAACGAAAAACATAAAAAAGGAAGAAAAACGATAAAAAGATAAACTTAAAACACATAAAAGCACACAACATACGATGCAAAAACACACGAAAATCACATACAAATATGTACAAATCAAATGCAACGCACCCGGCGACTTTCCAACGTTGCATGCTTTCCCATCTTCACGGACATGATAGATGACTATCTCGAGGTATTCAATGGATGACTTTTCAGTTTTTGGCTCTTCTTTTGATTTATGTCTTTGAGAATTTGTCTAAAGTGCTTGAACGATGTGTTAGATAAGTCATTTAACATTAAGTTGGGAGAAAAGTCATTTTCATGGTTAAAAGTGGTATTGTACTTGGTCATGTTGTGTCCGAGTCATGGTTTGGAGGTCGATAAGCCAAGGTTTGATGTTATTGAAAGTTTGCCACCTCCCACGAATGTTAAGGGTATTCGTAGTTTTCTTGGACAT
>BMAC01000382.1:169016-218279 GCA_014905375.1 Phtheirospermum japonicum
CAGAACCTTTGCGTCGACGGTGCATCAGTCGACGCGGGCGTAGCGTCGACAGTGCGTCGACGGTGCGTCAGTCGACGCACCTGCATGGCTTCGGCTCGTCGCTCGTCCCATTTTCCTCGTTTTGAGCTGAGATATTAACATTGAACAAAGTTAGATTTATTTCATACAAAATAAAGTAAAAATACATTAAACACCATAAGAACGAAAAACATAAAAAAGGAAGAAAAACGATAAAAAGATAAACTTAAAACACATAAAAGCACACAACATACGATGCAAAAACACACGAAAATCACATACAAATATGTACAAATCAATATCTGACCGACATGCTAGGCTACTTAGTGCACTACAACGAGTTCTGGCATTCTTTTCACCTATTGGATCCAACTCTTTTTGTTTATGACATGTCTCCTCTAACTTTAATACACATTTCAAGTATGTGAAATTGAAGGATATGTGTTTCAAATTTGGAGCAGAACCTAGAGTTACAGTCTTTCATAAAATAATGGAGCAGATTAAAGCCATTGATCCAGAAGCATTTTCATACTTAGATGACATTGACAAGAGCAAGTGGACACTGTGCCACGACGGTGGCAAATGGTGTGGGATCCTGAAGACCAACATGTCCGAGTGAATTAATGGAGTGATGAAACGTGCTAGACGGTGTCTAATAACTACTCTCGTCTGAATCATATTTGCCCGAAGTACTTCTGGGATTTTGGTGACGAGGATAACTATTTGCATCCTCGAGTTATGTTAGTACTAGATCGTTAGAGGTTTACAAGGTCACACATTATGGACCGATTAGCAGGCTACACAACCATTTGATAACACCATTGGTTGAGAGATGGAGCCGCGAGACACATATTTTCACTGGTTTGTAGAAGAGGCGACAATCACCCGACAGAATGTTGCCATAATTTGGGGTCTTCGATTAAAGGTGCCCCGATGATATTCAACATTCCAAGAAGTATTGGGCTCATTGTCTTATTCATTACATAGGCCTACAAGTTGATAATGACGAGGACATGAGATGTGAAACTCTTCTGAAACTCTCGACATTGAGTGATCATCTTAGAATCCACCATCCATATGATGATATGCCATAGGACGAGGTTATGAAGTAAGCGCATGGTTGCATTGTTATTACTTGGTTCTATGTTGTTGCCCAGTACAACCAACAAATATGTGTCCATACTATACATATGTCATTTCGTGGATGATGAGATGGCCTCAAGTATTAGTTGGGATAGTGTTGTGCTTGCATGTTTATATCATGAGCTGTGTAACTCTGTGAGCCCTGAGAGGAAGACAATTAATGGTCTCCTGGATTTATTATAGATTTGGGCTTGGTCCCAAATTCCCTCTGTTAGAATAGAGTCCATATAATCCATGCTCGATCTTCAGACCATGTACGTTACAGTCAAAGATGTTACGTTGCCTGTACCACCGTATGGTGCTAGGTATAACATGTTACTGCAATACTCGATACGCATTTGTTAATAGTTATTCGATTTTAATAACTTCACTTGAATGTTTATGTAGATGGATTGCAGGGCATAATCATACACGGAGCGCTAGAAATACGTTAAGAGTATTTCGGGAGTCACTTGATCGGCTGCATGAATTAGGGTTAGAGTACTAAATAAATTTTACTTATTTTTTACGACAAAACTTGATGATGATTATTGAGATGTGCAGTGGAAACGGGAACCCTATGATATGACTGCACCTGAAGTTTCCATATTGGGCAAAAGATGTTTGAGTGAGAATTGGCTCAGCGATTGTCAGCTTATATACTGGTCAATTACCGAGGTTCGTTTTCCTAATCGAGTGACCCGACAATTCGGTATACGCAAGAACATACCCGATACCAACAAAATTTATTTAGAAGAATTGTATAATGTCTATCGAGCACATGATCATTACGTTTATCGGACTTCACGCCATAGTGGCTGGGTTCGTGCATGGAATTTACGAGAGGCTATGAGGCTACGAGGCACTCCAGTTCGAAGAGGTGTGGGCATAGTGCACAGATACTTCAGATGGTATCAGCAAAATACACGTCGTTTCATCCTCCGTTTGGAGAGACATACAGAGGGAGGATACCAACCAGCATACATCAGCATTCACGATGCCATAGTAAATCTTATTCGCTTTGTCCTCGCTCAATGAATTTAATTATTTCTTAGAATTGATGTTAGACTTTTTTTGTTTTGTAGGGTACTTGGACTCAGCGAATCGATCGCGTTGATTGTATAATTACCTTATAGAATAAAAACAAGTTATGAATAATTACGCAGTAACCAAAATGATTATGAATGGAGAAGATACTAAAATTAAAAGATTTTGTATTAGGTTTTCATCTATAATTTTCAGCTGGATATATGAGTTTATCTTAACACTAAGATTATTTTTACATATGTTATTTACAATTATTTATTAAGATTGTCTAACAATAAATGTTGGATCAAATAATATTAGTAATCCATCTTAAACATACTTGGGTAAAATGCTAGAAATATTTATTGGGTGACTTTCTATACAAACAATGGCAGTTGAGAAAACTTCACGATACCGATTATTGATATTTAATATAATTATCTTGATAATTGACACGTAATGTTCAATTACATTTATTTTTCTTATCAGTATTTAGAATAACCTCTTCATTGTACATTGTTTTTTCAAACTTTAATTTGTGTGATGAATAAATTCAAAGCCTTACTTACTTGAAGTTGACAAGTTATTTTAGAATATTTGAAAGAATTTAAAGGATTTTCTTTCTATGCTGGTTTTGAAGGTCGTTGATTCCCATATGTCTCACAATAGATTTATTGTTGAAAAGTTGGAATATGATCATGAAGGAACATGGTAAATTGATCAATAATTTGAATATTGATCAACAATTGTAATTTCTTAGATCTACGATTTTGAAAATGATGTTAGGTTTCGTGATAACTATCACCAGAACTAACATCAATCAGTTTGAAAATTGTGAATTGCAAGACAAAACAGATGTTATTATTGATGTTAAGTAACACCAGTAATAACATCAAATAGAGTGATACTAAATTAAACAGCAGCGGGATAAACAATAGATAGAACACACCAATTAAACTTTTAGCCCGTAAGTAAAATTACTTACGGACTTGGGTATACAAACGCGAAAAATATATTACTTTATTGTTGTTCAAGATCAAATACTAAATATCTAAGTAATATATGAAAAATAAATGTATCAACACTTGATATAAAAATACTTGTTGCTATGTTTGAGATGATCTCCTCCGTTGGTTACGCAACGTTGAATATCTCTTGATTCTGAACTGTAGCTCCAAGTAGTTCTTATGCTTGTGTTCTGCTTCTCGAGAAATGTCTTGCGTCTGTCCAAAAAGTCGTCCCCATTTGCATCGTTAATTTGCCCTTAAATAATAAAGACTCATATTCTTGATAAACAAGTTAGGCTAAAAATAACGAAACTAAATAAAGTCCTAAACTCCACTTAGGAAATAAATCTAGAGTCCTAAATAGTTCAAAGTCCAAGAAAGGGAAACAACCAAAAAAGAAAATTGTCGAGAATAAGATTCTTAGCAATCTCCCCCTTTTACATTTCTAGACAAAACACAAACAACGCAACACAAACGAAAAAATACCAAAAACTCCCCCTAAGTTTAACATCTCCCCCTAAATAAATATTGTATAAGTAGATAGTAAAACAAATAAAGTTTTTCAAAAAGGAAATGAGATAAACAAATCAGAAACTCAAAGACCATGAGTCCTCTTTGAACAACGTGGATACGTCGAAGTTCCTTCACCCTCAGCTTTCCTTTTCCTCAGCTTCTTATTCCTCGAACGGATCCGTGTCCTCCTCCATTCGTTGGCTAGGCTTTCCAACACATCGGCAACCTCCCCATCATCAGCAGCAGCATCAACCTCTCCATCATCAGCCCCATTGGCATTCTCGACAGCGTAGTCGGAACCGAAATTCTCTCCCCCTTTTTGTTCAGAAATCAAAAGGGCCTCCATCAAGGAACCCCGCAGTGCTTGGAGCTTTGCAATCTGGTTGTCAAGCATAGTAAGTTGAGCACGCACATCTGGAGCAGAGAGACGAACCATATTGGGACTGGTGTTGGGAACGCCAGAACTGTCACCAAACACAACACCATCCCGCACAGGAGCCTGCCAGGGAGATCCACGACACGTGCCCCAGCCAAGTGCTGGCTACGTAGGGTGAACCACTCAGCCTCTCCAGAAAGAGTATAATCCTCAGATGGCGGAAGTCCTTGATTCTCCAGGATGTTGTAAATAAGAGAGGGAAAACAGAGAGAAGAAGCATTCTTGGAAGTGGCAAACCTGTTTATAGCATCAAAGACCTATTGCCCAAAATCGAACTTGATACCCCGACCAAGTTTAAACAAAAACTGAGCTTGAGGACGAGTCAGAACGATCGCATTTTTCGAGGGCACCCAGTTGAGAATGGCTATCTTATGCAGGACCGAGTAAAGGGAGGACAAGCGAGTACTGGGCAACTGTTCTCGTCAATTGTGCACCAATCCACTAGACAAAAACAGGATGACTTCATTCATGTCATCAATAGTGGAGTCACCATGGTACGTCTCAGTTCCAAACAATTCGTTAATCAAGTCATGAGTGAAGGAATAGACCTTCCCACACAAAAACACTTTCCCATAATTTACAGATTTGGTATTGGCAACAAAAGGCAACAAATTTGCATAAAATTCCAAGACGAAAGCACGAACAAATGGCATGGCAGTAGTGACAGTTGAAAATATACCTCGGTGCTTAAAGAAAGCAATCGGATTTTGTTTATCAAAGATATCAATCGGGACTCGGCGCTCAGAAATTAAGCCCCAGTTCTGATATTTCGAGAACAACTCCTCGGCTTCGCTCATCAGGAACCTCAGAGAGACTTGTTCCATGTACTCAATCTCAATGGCCTGAAATGGAGCTTCATCAGAGTATTTTGAGGTTGCAGACGTGATCGGTGTACCGCTAGAAGAAACGGAGTCGGAATTAGCATTAGAGGATTGAACTGGATCAGCAACGGGTGATGTTGGCTTTGGTGACACATCACCAGACCCAACATCATCTTTCTGGGCAGTAGCAGGCCCAGTGCCCTTAGAATTCTTCTTTGTGGCCTTCTTGGATGGCCGAAGATCTCGGATAAGAATCTCGTCAGACAGATCGGGGGAATATTCAAACAAAAAATCAGGTTCAGGCTCAGGTTGAGCCACAGGAACAGGAGTGGTAGGACTGTAGTTTCAGCAAGCCTCGAGGAACTGGAAACCTCTCCAGTGAAAAAATCAATAACCTCGTAGGGAGGACTTGAACACTTAGTCTTGGTTGACCCTGGCGACACTTTAATTGGCGCCCGAGGGTTCTTTTTGTTGGCGAGCTTAACCGTCTGTTTGCTGCAACGGGGCTTGGACTTTTCTAGGCGGGAAACAGGGGAAGTCACCAGAGCACCAACCGGAGCAGGAAGCACAAACTCCTCCTCATCATAATCTGTCATGACGGTGATGTCTTCGTCAAGGTTCATGTGCTCAAGTGGCACATTGCACCTCGGACCGGCCTGATTGTTTGGAACAGCTACCGGCACCACGCCTGGTGTAATATTCTGCAACCGCTGTGACCTCTTCAAGTTAGGATTGCCAACACGCCTAAAATTTTCCACAATAAATGGCAGGTTTGGTGGGTTGTCGACATCAATTTCATTTCCATCCTGTCCTGGAAAAACCTGGGCCTCAGGATCAGCAGTGACGGTTGCCGGTGCATGGACCACGTCCTGGGATTAAAGCGGTGGTGATTTGACAGGCGGTGTTACAACCGGTGACAGGTTTTGAGGGGAGGTGCCACCGATCTCATCGCGGATATCCAGGCCACCGAATCTCAGAAGATTCACTGGTGTCTGTTCATCGGGTGAGGTCTGCACGCCGGAAGGGAGCTCGGGAATTCTTCTCGGAGAAGACATCCTGTTGTAAATTTCAAAAAAGAAAACAAAAACAAAGACAATTCGAGAGAGACGGTGAAGAAGTGGAGAGTTAGAGAGCTTTAATTGCAGAAGGATTAAAGAGAAGTGGGATAAAAACGGTAAAAAATCGGACTCTTTCAACAAAAAAAAAATGACCGTTGTCCTAGGAGAGAGAAAGGTAAGGTAAAAACCCTAATTTACCTATTATCCTATTTTAACCCATAAAAGATTTTCTTTCCATCCAAAAACCCCACTCCCCCTTAATGTAGGACACATGATCTTCACTCAATCAGCCAAAAATCAAAACCTAATCACACATCCCCACAATTGCATAAAACTGAATCAAAGCTGGAATTTTGAACCATCACCATAGTGGCAAAAATACGTACAAGGTGAAAATTATCCAGCCATTTCAACCTTATATTGCTTGTCCATCCCACGATTTTAGCTCCACTGGAACAACCAGTTTATGCAATCCTTAACGTGATTAAAAGATTTCAAAGAAAGACACAAGCACAAGTAACAGAACACACGACATTTAGGCAACTTCAAAAAGTATGTATGTCCTAAATAGATGCCTAAAAACATGACCTAAAAAGGTAAAAAAAACTTAAGGTTTTAGTGACTTGATCAGTGTTACTTTTCATGACTGATAACATTATAACCAACATTACTTAAGGTGAAGTCAATGAAAACAGACCCCTTAACCCAAGTTAATGACTACGTCAAAATCGCTCAATAAGATGAAACTTAAAGGTTGGATCTTTTTAATCCAGATTATCTTCATCTTTTAAAGATTTGAAGAGAACAGTTTATCTTTAGCAATTGCTATTAACACCTTTTGTTGTTGGACCTGGGAGAAATCCAGTTTCCGCGGGAAAGTTTCATAAACACCTAATTCAAGAGGTTAGTCTTTTTGTCATCACTTTTATTACAACACATGATCTTTTTGCACCAAAAACCAACAGACCCAATGCATTCATATTAAGTATGAAACAGAAAAATAAAAATGCATGCAAAATATACAGATGTTGTGACTGATGACAGAATTGGTCATCACAACATCAAAACTAACATGAACTAAACAATTCACATACCAAGATCTCTTCTCAAACGAGAGAAGGTCTCGTAATCTAATGCTTTTGTGAAGATGTCAGCTAGCTGATCGTCTGTCCCTACATGCTAAAGGCTCACTATCTTCCTCTCAATAAAGTCTCGGATAAAGTGATACCTAATGTCAATGTGCTTTATTCGAGAGTGCTGAACAGGATTTTTAGAGATGTCTATGGCACTTGTATTATCACGGAGTACGGTCAGAACACTACTATGGAGACTGTAGTCTTCAATCATCTGGTTCATCCATAAAAGTTGTGTACATGCACTTCAAGCTGCAATGTATTCAGCTTCAGCAGTAGAGAGGGAAATGCAGTTTTGTTTCTTACTGTACCACTAAACCAAGTTACTGCCCAAAAAGAAGCATCCTTCAGTCGTACTCTTCCTATCCACGACATCACCTGCCCAATCTGACTCAGTGTAACCAACAAGTTCCGTGCATGTATCTTTGGTATACCACAAACCTAAATCACTTGTTCCAGACATATATTTAATTATTCTTTTTACAAATTTTAAGTGTGACTCTGTAGGGTTCGATTGATACCTAGCACATAAACACACACTGTACATTATGTCTGGCCTACTTGCAGTTAAATACAGAAGACTTCCTATCATGCTCTTATAAACGGTGTTATCAATACTGATCCCAACATCATCTATCGACAGTTTACTTGTTTCCCCAAAGGTGTTTTCTTATGCTTTTCATTTTCCAACCCAAATTTCTGAACCAGATTTTTAACATATTTGGTTTGGGAAAGAAAAACTCCATCATCAAGTTGCTTAATTTGAAAACCAAGAAAATAAGAAAGATTACCTTCCATGCTCATTTCGAACGTATCAAACATTCGATCTATAAAATCTTTCACCATCTGTTCACTAGTGGAACCAAAAATAATATCGTCTACATAAATTCGAACTATAAGAATTTGCTTATTAGATTTGAGAAAAAACAAAGTTTTATCAACTTCACCTCATCTATAGTTTAAAAATAGCAAATGTTGAGTCATCCTTTCATACCAAACTCTTGGAGCTTGCAATGAACCATATAAAGCCTTTTTCAATTTTAAAACAAAACTAGGTTTTTTAGGGTCAACAAAACCTTTAGGATGCTCAACATATACTTCTTCACTCAAAACACCATTCAAAAAGGCACTCTTAATATCCATTTGATTCAGAGAGATTTTCAAATGACACGCAATAACAATTAGGAGTTTAACCGATTCTATACGTGCAACCGGTGCAAATGTCTCATCGAAACTGATACCCTCAATCTGAGTGTACCCTTGTTCAACTAACCTTGCTTTATTTCGAACAATGTTCCCAGCTTCATCAGTTTTGTTCTTTAAAATCCACTTAGTACCGGTGACATGTGTATTTTCTGGACGTGGAACTAAGTCCCAAACATCGTTCTTAGCAAATTGATCCAACTCATCCTGCATGGCTTTGATCCAAAACTCATTCTTCAGATCATCTTCCACACGCTTTGGCTATGTATTAGCAAGGAACAAAGTCTCTCGAATTTGAGAGCAGTTAGTCGACAAACAGACATATGTTACCATTTCTTTGAAGTTTATCTGTTTCTTCCTTGTGTTCCTCTCATCAAGATCTCCAATGATTTAATCTGTTGGATGATTCCTCTGAATTCTTGAAGGAACATCCCTCTAATATAGGTCAATTTGATTATTCAGGTTGTCCTTATCTAAGTCTGAATCTGAGTCAGGAGCTTCTGGAGTTGGTTTTAAGACTGGTGATGGGTCCTCAGTTCCAACATTATCTGCTCCTTCAAGAGTTGGTGTTAGGTTTGTTGACATGTCACCAGACTCGTCATCACCCGTAACGTCAATCTCTGTACCTGCACTATCATGTAAGCCATTCACAATATATTGGGGAGTCTGATCATACACCAGATCATTGTCCTCAGCAGGTTTAACACCACTAATCAAGTCATCGAACTTTACATTGAAAGACTCCATCATGCAACGTGTTTTAAGGTTAAACAATCCGTAATCATGACTGTTCTGGGAATATCCCATGAAAACACATTTTTACTTTTTGAGTCCAATTTAGAAAGATGCATCTTATCATTAAGTACATATCAAACACACCTAAAGACATGGAAATAACTCAAGTTAGGTTTTTTGCCCAACAACAATTCGTAGGGAGTAACATGTGACCCAAGTCTGAAATACACCCTATTGATTGTGTGTCAAGCAGTGTTCATTGCTTCCGCCCAAAAACATTTTGCAATTCCATTTGAAATAAGCATGGTTCTAGTCATCTCTACAAGAGATCTATCTTTTCGTTCAACTACACCATTCTGCTGGGGGGTAATGGGAGAAGAGAATTCATGAGTTATTCCTTCCTTTGAATAATAGCTTGAAAAGGCCACATTTTCAAATTCCTTTCCATGATCAGACATGATTCTACCTATGCTTACACTAAAACGCACGCACAATTTTTTAGCAAGTTTTTTAAAAGCTTCAAAAGCCTCAGATTTTTCTTTTAAAAATTCAACCCAAGTGAATTTAGAAAAATCATCAACAATTACCAGAACATACCTTTTGCCTCTAAGCATTTCCACTTCAAGTGGTCCCATGGGATCCATGTGCATGAGTTCAAATCAATTTGATGTGGTGAGTATCTGTACATGTGGGTGTGGCACACTGGCTTGTTTCCCCTTTTGGCATGCTTCACACACTGGAATGATCTTCGTGTTGAGCTTAGGCAAACCATTTACAACTTCTTTCTTCACCAGCCTTTCCAACATCTTGTAGTTGACGTGCTCAAGCTTTTGATGCCACACCTCATAATCGCTCAGTTAAGACAACTTACAAAATACATCCCTATTAATTTGATAACAATTATCAGAGGTCCTTTGTCAAGTGAGAATGAAGGTATTTCCTTCGTCGTATACCTCACACTTCTCTCGTGTGAACTTAACACTGAAGCCACCATCACACAACTGACTAATGATGATTAAGTTAGCTGTTAAACCCTCCACGAGCAGTACATTTTTCAGTTTTGCAATCCCAGGGACATGAAGAGTTCCTTGGACAATGATCCGGGCATGTGCTCCCCCACCATACTTCACCTTTCCTCCTTGGAATTTAGCAATATTTGAGAGGATATCTTCAGATCCGGTCATGTGTTTGGAGCGTCCACTGTCGAAATACCATGCTCCTGTAATGTGAGATTTTAGAGAAGTATAGATCATGTTGCACTTGTTCTCATCCTTTTTACTCCAGACCTGTCTGACCTTGGTGTTGTCTTTGGTGTTAACAGCATTGAAACTATCACCGGACTCAATAGACTGCCTTGTTCTCTAAAATTGATTTTTCTTGCCTGCTTTCTTCCAGCAGAACGGACGAATATGGCCAGAATCATCACAATGATGGCAAACATACTGCCTTCTTCTCTTTTTGTGACGCTTGGTCGTCTTCAGTTTCTATTTAGCTTGTTGCAGTTGGTGTTCTGGCTTGTAGCCAATCCCATGCTTTGAGGTCTCTGCAAATGTCATTCCTAGAATTTTGTCTAACTTTTCCATTCCCTTGTTGAGATTCGAGAGAGTATTTTGAGCCTTCTTTAAATCGGCCTTCACTCGTTCTAATTCTGAGTCTTTCCTTGTGATAGCTGATTCCAGACGAAGGATTATATTCAATTGATCATCCTTCTCATGAGTTAACTTTTCAACCTTGATCATGAGAGCTTTCAACTTTAGAACCTGATTTCCCCGATTTGCAAACAATTTGCATTACTCCATGCAAAGTTTCTCATACTTGTCAGTTGTCTCTACAACTTCTGCATTCAGACACAGGGTGTTGGTACTGATGTTGCCAACATGAATGTCTTTATCCCAGACAACATTAGCAAACAGCGCAGGAACTGACTTAGATGAGTCAGAGTCACTTTCATCTTCATCATACTCCTTTGCAATCATGTTCTTTTTCCTCAACGTGTTAGCACATTCATTTTTGTAATGTCCCCAAAATTTGCACTCGTGACATTGAATTTCACTTAGAGGTTTAGGGGAGTTTGATGTCTTGGACTCGGACGATGAGGGCTGAAAGTTAGAAAGCTTTCGTCCAGAAGATTTTGGAGGTGGTGTCTCTGTTTTAAAATTTGGAAATGTCCCTCCAATGTTGTTTCTTCTTCTCAAATGTTTGTTGAACTTCTAAGTGATCAGAGACACTTCTTCCTCTCCAAGGGTGGTATTTTTTATTTTATCCAACAATTCTCTCCAATCAACAACTTCACTGTCATCATTCGAGTTGACATCGGTAGTGAGAGCAACATTCTTCTCTTTCGAGTTGGAACCAAGATGTTCCATCTCGAACGTTTTGAGCGACCCAACAAGTTCATCGAAGTCTAGGTTATCAATATCCTTTGATTCTTCAATAGTAACCACCTTCACGCTAAACTTCTTTGAAATAGATCTGAGTAATTTCCCAACAAGGCGTGAATTAGACACGACCTCGCCAAGTTCTCCGCACTCATTTGCAATCTCTGAAAGTCTCATGGCATAGTCCATGATTGACTCTATTTCATCCATCCTCATTGCCTCGAAGGTTGCAGTCAACATTCTTTGGGATCCTTCGCAGACCCTCTGCAATGCATCCCATGCACCCTTTGCTGAATTGCACTTTTCGATCACTTTGTAGTAGTTTGAGTCAACATATTCACATAGGGTGTTGATGCACTTGGAGTTCCAATTTGAATCTGCTATCTCATTAGCGGTCCAGTTTATTTCTTTCTTGAAGAAAGTTTCTCCACCAACATAAGTAACTCGTGGTTTCTGCCATCCAACCAGAATAGTTCTCCACGCTCTTTCGTTGATATTCTTAATATGCCATCGCATCCTCTGCTTCTAGAGAGAGTAATTATCTCCGTTGAGGATAGGTGATCATGGAATTCATTGAGTGTCCACGAGTCAATGAATCTATAAAAATAAGGATCAAAATACTTAATGTAAAGTACCCTGCTCTAGTGCCAATTGTAATTTTGTAGATCTACGATTTTGAAAAATGATGTTAGGTTTCGTGATAACTATCGCCAGAACTAACATCAATCAGTTTGGAAATTATGAACTGCAAGACAAAACAAATATTATGATTGATGTTAAGTAACACCAGTAATAACATCAACAGAGTGATACTAAATTAAACAGTAGCGGAATAAACAATAGATAGAACACAACAATGAAACTTTTAGCCCTTAAGTAAAAGTACTTACGGACTTGGGTATACAAACCCGAAAACTATATTACTAATTTGTTTTTCAAGATCAAATACAAAATACCTAAGTAATATATGAAAGATAAATGTATCAACACTTGATACAAAAATACTTGTTGCTATGTTTGAGATGATCTCCTCCGTTGGTTATGCAACGTTCAAGATCTCTTAATTCTGAACTGTAGCTCCAAGTAGATCTTATGCTTGTGTTTTGATTCTCGAGAAATGTCTTGCGTCTTTTCAAAAATCCATCCCCATTTGCGTCGTTATTTTCCCTTTAAATAATCAAGACTCCTAGACTTGATAAACAAGTTAGGCTAAAAATAAGGAAACTAAATAAAGTCCTAAAATCCACCTTGGAAATAAATTTAGAGTCTTAAATAGTTCAAAGTACAAGAAAGGCAAACAACCAAAAAGGAAAATTGCCGAGAATAAATTCTCAACAAACAAGTTTATGATAAAGTCATGGATCAGTATATTCGACCAAGTGTGTTATATTATTCATGTATGGTTATAGAGTTACCGGTAAAACTTTTATCTGGAGGACACTTTCTGCGTCCGCATATCCAATGGTGAAATTATTTTGAAGGTAGTCTCTAGCAGCATAGCTTCACTACTTCTTCTAAAAGTAAGAACTAGACATTGTAGATTTAAGATAACTTCTAATCTTCAGCAAGATTAATCGTGTTCGGTTTTTCAAAGGAATCCACTTGCATAATTAATAGTGGATGTGCGCAGCTCATTATTTGAGACGGATCTTCGATGATGCATTGCATTGTTTCGAAACATTAAGCATAAATTTGAAGGAGAAAATGGGACTAAAGAACCTGTCATCCAGGAAAATTCCATTTGGAGGTAATATAATTGGCCTTGGCGGATATTTTTGTCAAATTCTGCCTGTGATTCCAAAAGGCACAGACATAGTCCACACGATGATCAATTCTTTGTATTTATTAAGACGTTGCATGGTTTTGAGGTTGAAGAAGAATATGAGGTTGTAAAATCCAAGTGAATATATAACATCGGACATAAAACAATTGGAGGGCCAAACCATGGTGTCATTATAATTGAAATATCTGATGATCTATTATTAAAAAATGATGGTGACCATACTACCTCAAATGTGACGAGCACATATCCACAATTTAGAATACCTAATGAACCCTATACATATTTATAGGATTTAGTTATTCTTTCACTGACACTTGATGCCGTCAATTTGATTAATTAAATATGACTTCATTGAATGAAGAACAATTTAAGGTATATCTAAGCTCTGATAGTGCATGAAGATTCAATTTAAACATTGACATATTGCAAAACTTCCACTCATCAGAGTTTCTAAACACAATTATGTGTTTTGGGTTGTGAAACCATGAGCTAATATTAGAACTCGATTATTTTGTTGAGAAATGTTGATCATTATATTGGTTTGTGCAATGGAAGTTGGTTGTTAGAAAACTTAGCAACCATATTTTAGAAGCTAAGCTCTTCAAGGAAGCGATGCAGGCGAGTTAGTGTTGATCATTCGAATGACTACCACACAATATCATTCTAGATTTCCTTTTAAGTTCAAACGATGACAGTTTATGTGATCATGTAATACGTTATGATGATCAAAAAAAGTCAAGGACAATCTTGACCACTCTTAATTTTACCACTGCAAATGTATGAGGTACAACTTTAGTAGTGGTTGAGCACATGTTTTAAATTTATATTTATTGTATCACTATGTATCGGGTACTTTGATCACAGTAGTTCAATTATATATATATATATATATATATATATATATATATATATATTTGAGAATTAACAATATAAAAACAAAGAAGCATAAAATAAATAGTCGGAAGATAAAAGGAGAATCATTAATTCATAGACATGGTTGCAATTTACAACTTTGTGTTGTTTTATGATAAATAATATTTTAATTAAATTCTAATACTCTAGGAATTTGTGATGATAACTCATACTCCTTGTTAGGGATTTAAAGGTGCATAAACTCAATTACCCATATATCCATACACCACTAGTTAACTCAATCTTACTTAGGCCGACACACGTAATTCACATGAAAAAGGCTCCTAAGATTATAATATCTCCCATTAGACAAATGAATATCACTGTCCTATTTCTATGTTGTCTATCTTACTTCCTAAGTATTACCTTGGATCACGCTAGTGTTGATTTAATATTTTGCGAAGAAGTGTTAAAGTAGTGATCAATGACCCCCACATCAAAATGATTAAACAAGATGCAAATGAAATACGTAATAAACAATTAACAAAAAGAAAACTTTAATATCACAAAAATTGAGTTATCAATCTACTACCATGTTCGAAATCAAAGTGATTAGTCGGATATGGTTAACCAGAACATGTTTGTAAAATACATGAACAAACTTAATCTAATAATAACAAAAGAGAGGAGAACCATTTTGAGATGCGATGACTCATGGGGAACTCCGTCTTGTCGTCCGTGGATGGAAGAGCATCAATCCTCAGTCCTTGGGCTCCCAAAGTTCCTCCAATATATATACATACACACACACACACACACACACACATATATATATATATATATCATTATATATATAAATACACACACACACACACACACACACACACACACACACACACATATATATATATATATATATATATATGGGTGAGATCTTGTGGGAACCATGCCCTATGTGGGAACTGAGAACCAATCTCAGTCGTTAAAAAATGTTGATCAAACGACCCTAATTCATTGTTGTATATATAGTATGGTATATTAATTTTATTAAACGCGTTATAGTATTATGTCTATTAAAGGGTATATTTGTGATTTCTCATATTCCCAAAATTCATTCCAAGATCCTCTGTCGTAATTTAGACAAAACAAAATTTGCAAAAATTTTGAGCGTGACCAGTTCCTAACCGTGATTTCTCAGAAGCAAAAGGCGTCTCTCAGGGAAGTTTACAGCAAGAAGAAGTATTTGCCGCTCGATCTCCGTCCCAAGAAGACTCGTGCTATTCGCCGCCGTCTCACCAAGCACCCGGCATCTTTGAAGACAGAGAAGCAGAAAAAGAAATAAGAGACCCTAAAATCCAAACATTCCCAAATCCGCCATGTGTATTTCTTAACCTTCGCTGAAATTCCTTCTCCGATGCGGTGCCTGTGTGTTCATATACGGCGGTGCGCGGCGGTTTGATGACGTATTTCTGGCGAGTGTTAGACATTTGGTTCAATTGCCCAGCTCTGCTACTGAAAACCCAAAAAAAAATTAGGGTTCCTGATTTTTGAAAAAGTGGCGATGATTGTAAGGTTAGTATGCTAATTTTATATTGTGGATATGCTATGTAAGGTTAGCATGCTAATTTTATAGAATGCTAAGTATGCTAATTATACAAATAATTAGCATGGTGCTAATTATACAAATTCTTTGTTTTTTGTTGATGCTACATATATTAGCATGGTGCTAATTATACAAATTATTTGTTTTTTTTTGTTGCTGCAATTATGGACCAGGATCCTGAGCCGGTATCTCTTGAAGTTTAGTCTCTGGATCTGGCCGAAAATGCTATTCGAAGTGATGGCAGCAGCCCATCGGAAATCAGAGGGTTTTTATTGGCTTATCTTCTTATATATTGAGTTTTGGCTGTGGTTTTATGTACTGATTTGGTTTTTTATAGATGCTAAAATCTATTTGATATAATGCTAATTATATGCTAAGAAAGTTGCTGAGAAAGTTCCTATGATGCTATTTTTATGATACGGTGATGTTATTATATGTAGTTTATTATGCTTTTATGATGCTATAACTTGCTCTTCTTTTGCATTTCTATCGGTTCGGCCATGGCTTCCTGCCCTTCCCTGGCCATTCCCCATCTCGCTGCACCAAGTAATTTTGTGATTTTTGCGTGTACTTTGTTGAATTTTGGGACTAAAGAATGATTTTTTTTATTTGTTTTTCAAGTTTATGCAAAATAGAATTCATATGAGATTCTTTCTAATGCTTGAAATTTTGTTTAATAATGGTTACTTGTTTTTTAGTTTAATAATTACAGTTCATTATTGGTATGACCTGTGGTTTCTATAGCAATTTGTGTTAATTTATTTCATTATGATGTCGTTAACAATTGTGGGAGCTGCTATTATAACAGTTACACTTTTATTATTAATTGTTTACTATGATAATTACCCGTTTTTACGAATGATGCCTAAAACCCCATATGCTTAAAATGATATCATGTGATGCTTCTAATTTTATCTGGTAATGCTAATATTTATATTTATGCTCTCTGTTTATTACACAGCAATCTAATTAGACTAGCATTAGACATTGCTAGTGTTAAACTTGTTGCTAAATTCTTTAGCTTCCATATTTGGTGATTTTTTTTTTTTTGTGTTTTTGTTTTTTTGTAGTTTGGATTCTACAATATATATGCTACATTTGGATATTTCTTATTTAAGGTGGGGATAATAATTTAAACTCGTCCTTGTTGATAGCGTATATTAATTGGGGAAATTATGGTTTTTTTAGATGCACATGTTTACATCAGAAATTCATTTGTGTACGATCAAGACCTTAACGCTAATATTTATGGTGTATGTGCTAAGATGTATGGTGTATGTGCTAAAATTGGTATTGCTAATAATACTATGTGTTGAATGCTTAGAACAACAGAAAAAATGTAGGCAGGAACGTTCACTCTCAATACTTGGCCGACAGTGGCTTAGTGACAGAGGCAGTTAGCCGGGATGAGACAAGCAGTGATAATAAAGTTGGGAAAATGTCGTGGAGGAATGGAAAAAATCTAAGCGATTGCGCTATATATATGATGCGTCACATGGAGATATACATCAGGGGGTGATCAAGTGGCCTGAATAAGAGATCTGCGACACATGCTTTTTTTAGGGCCAAGTATTGTGCAACGACTGCATACAACTTTACCAGCAATCGGAACAAGAATGGCGCAAGCTTGCATTACCAACTGTCGTGTGATAACTAGCTGATAGTTGTGGTTATGAATTTTTTGTGCAACTATTTTTTTGGCAATTTTCTTTTTGTTTAAATGCAATATTTTTATTTTTATTTTTATTTTTTTGCTTGCTCTTTTGCTTATGTGCCCAGACCCATTCTGCTGCGTTCTGTTTACCCTCATTTGCCCGAAAAGTGATTGAATCGAAAGCTGATTGACAAAAAGGGATTTTATTTTATTTTTTCAAAAATTATTTTTTGGTTGATTGTTGAGTCTAGAAACTAATGTTGCCTTTTTTTTTTTTGGTTGGATGATCAATCATTCATAAGACTATATAATATTTGCAGAATATGTACAAGTAAAGATTGCTCAAGCACGTGAAAAGCCACGACTAAAACTCTGATAAATTGAACAAATAAAGATTGCTCAAACATATGAAAAGAGGAGGGCTGTTTTATTAATGTTCAATTCAAATAATTAGAAACTTATAGTAAAAGGGAATATAAACAATAGAATGCTTTTATTCTGCTGAAAACAACTATCACCTAGTTAACAAAAGCATAATAGCAAAATAACTTCTGCAGTTGACATTGAATTTTTGCCCAACCACCTAATAAGCCTTTTTGAGCAAGTATGAGGAAACAAGCATAAAAGGATTATAAACTAATAACAGCAACTATCAAGTACTAATAGAAAAATTAGATTAGCGAAAAGCCATTTAAACTCATTAAACAAAAACGTATTGGAAGTATTTTTAGAATATCATTGATTTTCTTTCCATTTTTTGTGAAGATATACTTAGGTGATTGTCAGGCTTGATTTTTGGAACAAATTGGCTTAATTAGGTGTTATTTTAGGATAGTGTGAGTAATTACATATAAATCCTTCTCCATTAATATAAATATATTACTAATATAATTAATGCGATAATCTTGACCATACAATTATTTTAATCTAGTGGTTCATGTTGGTTCCTAGTTCCCACATAGAGGATTGGTTCCCACATGATCTCAATCCTATATATATATATATATATATATATATATATATATATATATATATATATATATATATATATATATATATATAATGTATTCTAAGATCTCTTTCACATTCATGAATTGTCGGGTATTTATAGGAGTTCAAAAACCCTTAAACATACAACACTAATAATTCTGAGTTTCACGTCGCACCCGACTTCCAAGTCAGGTGCTAAGTTTGGTGGTATGTCAGATCCCAACTTAGGTGTGTTTTCTAGTGTGATTTATGACCTGTGCACCTGAGTTGTAAGTCTGTTGGCAACTCGGGTGCGCCTTCTGCTCTAGTTTTAACTTTTAAAATGGACAAATTAGACATAGGTATCTTCATGAAAGTTGTAGTACTATCTTTTAAATTCTCATAGACACTTGATTCACCTTGATCAAACTCCATGTGAAAGATTTATGGCTCAATACGAAAGAAACGCAGCTTAAACTCTTCAAATTTTCATATTATCTCTACCTTAGCTCCTGTTTTGACTCTTTTTCATCTTTCTTCCTTCCTTGTGCATCTTTTGGTCATAAAATATAGAGTTTTTAATATTTGTATTCTATATAGGCTTGAAAAATATAATTTATCTATAAGAAAAATACCAAAAACACCAAAAGTATAATATTCTCGAAGATGTACGCAAAACAAGGAAAATTGCATGTTAAGACTATAAAGTAAAATAAAATATGTCCTTAAAAATACATAATCTTGCATGCGAACAAATCTCCCTCTATCATTTTAGACTGTTTTTGAAGAAGCCAATTTTCAGTAATGACCAATTGCAATCGTAGGGGTTTAAAAATATTGATCGTCGGTGATGATAATAAAGGTAGTAAAACGATTATGAATTTTGTATGCAAATAAGTTTTCCGTAATTTATAAAATACATCTCTTTCAATAATAATCTCCTTATGAGTCAAATTATTTATTGTTTCATAGTATTCAATATATGAAAAAAAGATGAGATAATTTTAATTTATATTACTTAATTTTCTATATATAAAATCACTTCATTAAATAATCTAATTAATTAAAATAAATTGGTATTCAATTTTTCCTTGCAGTAAAATATAAAAACAAAATTGGTCGTGCAACGCATGGGTAACATGATAGTAATAATAATAATATCAATAACTACCACCACCTCGCCGGCCACAGCCGGCGACTTTGGATTTTATTTTCTCTTTGCCCCCAAAAGGATATTTTTTTGGGTCAAAATCATTCAAAACATAGAAAGAATGTTTTTTCAATGAGGTAAAAATTCTCCATTGTTTTGTTAAGAAAAAAAATACATAACAATTTTTTTCTCTCAATAGAAATGCATAACAAAAATGATTTGTATTTAATAAGATAGAAATGCATAACAAAATTTGAACATTAATTAAAAAAAATTTCAATAAAATAAGATTTTTTTGCCATCAAGTAAGGAATTTCTGGATATTATGTAAGAAATTTTAATTATAGGCTAGAGATAGGAAACACGAGACCCTAGTTTCTTAAGTAAATGAAGAAATAGAAAAGAATACTTATTTATATCAAGGCAATAAAAACCAAAAAAAGGAAAATTTTTAACCCGCAATCACCACAACCGACTCATTAGCTTACGAAGCACCTAGAAGACGACATATGTCATACGAAACAACCACAAGATAACACATCAAGTGAATGTTAACAGTATTAATGTACCGGTTCTTCTATAGAACCAGATAGGGCTCCATTATGGAGCCCTATAAATGACATGACATTCATCTGAGCCCTTAATCATTTTTTTATTTTTATTTTTCCTTTCTTTTTTTTATAAATGCACGGTGGGGTGAATGTCATGTGTTATATAGGGCTCCGTAATGGAGCCCTATCTGGTTCTATAGAAAAATTCATTAACGTACCGTGTGAATGTATTCAGTTTTGTATAACACTTCATTTTTGGAAATACTGCATCCAAAAGGGTTTGATTTTAAAAAAAAAAATGTACGGGCATTTTCATTAACTCCATAAGCATACAAAAGTGAAGACTAAAGATGGAGAACAATATCACAGTGACATAGAAATTTAGATTTCATATCAGAATGATGCCAGAGCATTGATGTTAGAAACATTTAAATGGTGTTTAAATGTATTTCTTTTTTACAAACTTTAATTTGTTATTTATTTATTTATTTATTCATTTTTGGATATTTCAAATAACAAGTAAAACACTTTGTATAGTATATAGTTGTTTTCATCATGTTTGAAAATATTTAGAAATATTTCTGTAAATTATTATAACAGAGGTTTCATTTTGTATAACATGTAATTATGGCATTTCAATGATTCTATTTTGCATTGTTGTTCATACATGTTATTAAATAAGTATTTTTGGTGTCTTTTATAGCATTTAACAGGCTAAACATGCATTTATCATGTTCTTTATTGCTTCATGTCTATTCCAAAATATTTTGCTTTACTTGTTTGTATTTGTTATTCATGCAAAAATGTATGTTTTGAGCCTATTTTGAGCAAGAGTATTAGAAAACTCAAGCTATAATAGGATGCTGGAGGATGAAGAACAAGGTTGAAACAAACAAAAATGGACACAAACAGCAACTACACACGACCATTTTGATCTTATGCGGGGCGTGCTTGTCAATGAGTTTCCGTATTTTGACCAAAAAATTCTCATATGACATCTAAGTGAGGTGATTTAAGTGGTTATCAAAAGCTAAGAGATAGATCTACAACTCTTATATATACCTCTAAATCTAATTCGGGCGTTTTAATGTTTAGAAAGGGACATATATTAAGCATGACCAGGACACACGACCGGAGGTCATGTCTGTAGGTCGTGCGTGCAGAAGAAAAAATATTAAAAACTTAGTTTTTATGTCGAAAAAAGAGACATAAAATCATATAAAAGCCCTTGAATGTCCAGAACTCATATCATATGATAAACAAAGAGAAAAAAAACTCTTAGGAGCATAATGAATGAGAGGAGCACCATCCATCCCAAGGCGAATGGATGTAGAGAACCCAAGACAAGTCGAGAGATTTGTGGTGGTTCTATATTTTCTTTTCGTTCCGTATTTATTGCTTTCATGGTGAATTTTATGAACATGTTTATGTATTTTGAATTCACTATGTACAACTTGATGGTTTTTTTCTTAGATATGGGGATATATTAGTGAAAATTATTTCTTAATTACATTTAATTGATGTTTTATATTTCGATTCTTATCATATTAGAGTATCTTGTTTTGAATGTATGTTTTAAAAGTGTTAATGTTTGTACATTTTTTTTGCAATATCGTCTTGAAATACGAATGGATAGACCATATTAGACTTACGGATATTTGACATGAATAATTGCTTATACTGAGAGACTTAGGGTAATTCATGAATGATTTGATCTTTTTTTCTATAGGGAGTTGAATTGCATGTTTGAATGCGAAACCAGTTTATGATTTTCAACCCACAATTCTAGAAGTCTCGAGAAAGAAGTTAAATGATTTATGTGATTGTTTTATATGATAACGAAATATAAATACTCAATTATTTGTGAAACGAGATATTGTCAATCGAAACTATTATTTTGTAATCACTTCATCTACTATTCTTCTCTATCTTAAATTAATTGCTTGCATTGTTGTTTTAGTTAAATTCTTTATTTTATTTTAAGTATTTTAATTAAGTATTGTTTATTTATTATATTTTCTAAATAAAATAAATATTATAATTATGGTATCCAGTAGAATATTTCTTTAGTCTCCATGGATTACGACCTTACACCTATAGAACCTAATATTCTTGCAGTGTTGAAAAAAATGCAATAACAAGTTTCTGGTGCCGTCATCGAGGTCTAATTTAGTTATTACTATTGCTATTGCGATATAGTATAGATTTTTGTTTAGAATTTTTATTTTACTTTGTTTTGTTTTTGGTACTTAATTGGATATTTTGTTTCATGTATGTAGATGGTGCTATCATGTTCAATTCACATTTTGTTGTTAATTTAATTGGATTATTCTTAGGTTGGGATATTTTATTGATGAACTCTTATTGTAGGATTCATGGTGAAGTATAATACAGGAGAAAATTGATTAAGTGGGGCCATATACAAAGAGTAGTGATACGTTTAAAGGCCTGAATATTTTCTTGAGTACTGTGCGATATTTCAGGGCAAGTCCAAGTGAGGCAGATATATTCTTCAAATTGGGAGATAAGCCGTTTTATCTATCTATTAATAACTTAGAAGAGAAGGTATCCAGACCTACAGTGGATTTAGTGGTGTTAGGGGAGGCTAAGATTGAGTCTTTTTGGCTTAATCGTTGGAGATTGTTGACTAATCTAGGTGAGATAGAAGTAAGACATCACGACTACGCAATCCCATTTTCAGGTGTGTGCATATGATTCTAGTGAGCTCTATTTTTTGCTTGTTCTATTATTGATGAAACAACCATTTGGGAGATGCTCATTGGTGGGCCAGTAAGCTTTGGTCGTTTATTTATCGAGAGTGAGATAAGAGTGGCCACGAAAATGACCAGTGGCCTAATCATTCCAACGGTCAAGTATTTTGGGTTGAGTAAGAAAGATTGGGTGCCTGAATTTACAAAAAAGTTACTGATTTTTGTGTGTTGGAGGATCATAAATTCTTGAATTATCGGCACGGTTCTTGGTGGTTTCATTTTCATGGCACCGAGACCAAATGTGAATTATTTTCCTTTCCAAATAAAGATCTTGTTATGACTATGGATAGTAACAACTGGACTATGCTCTTGAGTGCTCGTGTAGCATTAATTGAGGAAGAGCCCATACAAGTGATTCAGCAAGGATGAAGCACAACTGAAAAAGACAGATCATGAAGACGTTGATATGGAGGTGATTATTATGGATTCTAACAATGTGGATGAGAGCTCGTCTCGTTGGCCAAAGAACCGGTGGCCACTTAATCGTGGTATCTTGTGTCAATTTCTAACTCTTGTTTCGAAATTAGACTCCTTGTCTTACTTTCTCATATAACTTTGTTTATGTTTGGGGGTGAGGTTTAGTGGAGTTAGAATATGTATCTTATCTTGCATTCATATAGTTGCTTCTTAGGATTTTTATTGCTCTAGCATGTTTATTTATTTATTTTATTGTTTTGCATTATTTTTTAATTTTTTTTTGAGAGTCAATATCTTGTGAAAATGTTGGAATCTTGGGACCAATTAGAGGGACTATTATGTTTACATTATGTGAAAATTGGGGAGTCCAGCAGTCGAGTTGAGAATTGATAACAAATATATTTGATCCACAGATTCATTAGAATCTGTGAGTTGAAAATGTTGGAATCATTTAGGGACTGTTTGGACTAATATTCATTAAGATTCTGAATTTTGGTATTCAGAATCTTGGGTATTCAGAATTCTGTGAATAGTACGAATTCATGGTTGTTATAGGATTCAGAAGTCTATGAAAAGTAAGAATTCATGTTTGTTATAGGATTCAAAATTTTTTTTTTTTTTACTATAAATGTTAAATCATGTCTGAAAAGTGCATGATAATGTATTATTATATTGTATTTGATGTTAAGTCATGTCTAAAAAGTGAATGATGTTATATTATAATATTGTATTTAGTAATATTTAATTATATATGTTAATATAATAATATGTGATAAAGATTAGGTGTAAAAAATTATTGGTTGAGTATTTGGTTTGAGTCTTATAACAAACGAGCATCTGGTATTCGAAATACCAATTTGGTAATGAACCCTAGGGCAAATATGCCCTTTGGAGTTTTCGGTTTGCGTATTGACTTGGCATTGCTTGTGAGTTCATAGACAAATAAAAAAAGTGATTCGTTTATTATGTGTGGTTCGCTAAAACTGTCTTGGGTCTTGGTTGAGGTCTTGATGTGTGTGATTTATGACAACAATCTTAGGTAATTTTTGTTAGCCCTTCAAGACTTCTTAAATAAAGTACCTTTAAAAAAGAAATTTTCTAGTTAGCTCATTTGAGTCTTTACTCCCATTCATTGTTCGCCACATTAAATTATGGGTTTGCCTTGATTATTTTACACCCTCGAGATCGCGTAATGTGTTTTTTAGTGAATCTGTGCGGTTATCTTAAATATATGCGCTTAAATAAATATGTTATGTAGTAACATAAAATAAGTGTGGAAGAAAATCAATCAATCAATAAATAATATTATTTGCACGAGGAATAGTCTCTCTTCCTCTCAGAACTCTTTCATTAATATAGTAATTGCACTTTTCACTACTTAGAATTACAAGTATGGATTCTCACCTACCTTACCAACGTAATTACACTATCCTTAATTACGTTTCCAACCAACTCCCTTGGATTTGAGAAGTCTTATGAACTCCGTTCAAAGGCTAAAAGATATTAATCTCTAGTAACTTGAAAAATAGAGAAGATTTATCGTTTCAATATTCTAGCTATGTTGGAATTATAATTAAATCTTGAAGTAATCCTAAATATAAAATGTAATAAAGTATTTGAGTATTTTGTATCTACAATTATGTTCTGAACTTGAATTACTATTTAAAGTGAGATCTATCGACTATATATACAACTCATACACCTGTCTCCTCAAATCGGCGTGTTTTTTCATGGGCCGTAACTTGAGCCCGGCTTTTAAAAATTGCCTTCATTGTGTGTTTAATCCTAATTGGATCCTATTTTATTCTTCCTTTTTACTTCCTTGTATAGAATTTGGATTGTATATGATTCATTGACTTTGTATAGCAACTCAAAATTTCCATATTTAAACTCTTCAAAATCCTTGACTAATTTCTTTGAATCATCCAAATTCTATACGTTAGATCTCAACCTTCCATATATATTGATCTTGTCTCTCTTTACCAGGCACGTGTAGCTTCACCTGCAAGTAAGATAGATAAACAAATAAATTATTTCCTAAACAGATAAATAATATATAAGTATACTTACATATGGAGATATTAACTTCCCTTATATTCTATTTTAGCTTGTTAAGTATGAAATACTTAGAGTCTATATAGCTTCTAGGAAATATTTCGAATGATGCCAATTCTCATTTTCTTACAATCTTACCCTTTGGCATTCAATTCGTTAACTCTATTTCTTTTAGTATTGTAAACAAGTCCAAAATACCAAAACATATATACAAACTGATGTAGCAACATCATCTAGAAGTTAATCAATTCCTACAAATTCAGTCAGACTCAAGCATAAACAATGTACTAAGTTCTAAAAAATATATGGCCACGGGAATATATAATCTGTCTCAGAAATTCCAAAACCCGAAGAAAAAAAAAGTTAGATCATCATCCATATCAACACAATAAAACTTCATATATTTTAAAAATTATACTTAGTTTCCAATGTTCATAACCATTAAGGTTAGCATCCCTCAACCGTGTTTAAAATCACAGACCAAAAACAAATGAAAACTATCCAAGGTACCAAAGTACAACATGAACTAGCAAAAAATCATTCAATTACCTTAGATTCTCACTAAATTTATAATTCATAAATAAAAAATAAGTAGGATCCAATCACCAGCAGAAAGATCAATCAGAAGCATCTAAAGTAGCTTCATCTTCCAACTTCTTTTACCCATCCACTAGTCCCTCCAACAGAGTAGAAATAGCACATTCTCCCTCACCCTTCCCCTTTCCTTTACTCTTAGAAGCATACTTCCAAGACCTCTCCCCATTTTTCAACTCAGATGCCGAATAACATCCCCCTTATCCTTTGGAGTTCCCGCAACACTAGATTTCAACACCTAACTAATTTGCTTCAAATATACCACATGTCTATGGGCACATCTTTCAAAGTCAGTCTGGCCAACAACCTCTTGATCAATAAATGAAGGTAAGCATGAAGGAAAACTAATGGGTTTGATGAAGTTGATGTCCCTACATAGAATTTGAGCATTGGCAGTCCTAGAACTACCTATACGAGGTGGCAAAGCAGGCTTAATAGGGCCACCTCAATAAGGATCAAGCTTGATTTCATCAGCACTTAGCATTGACCAAATCAAATAGGGAAAGGATAGCTTCTTATGGGTATTATGCTTACAAGAAATAGAAATAATATGCTTATAAATAAGTTCACCTAAAGCAAACATGCTACCATTGAGAATCCAGTACAAAACTTTCGCTTGATCTTCAATAACCCTTGGTGGTGGGGTTCAGTTTTGTATTTCTATTTATGTAAGATGTTAGCCTTAAAGGACAAGGAATAAAGAGGTTCTGGGCAAACCTACTTATCAAGTTTGACCTCAGTTAAGACAGATGTTACAACATTAAGATCAGCTTCAAGATTCACCAAAGAATCATAATCAGGCTAAAATGGATTTCAGTTGAACTAGAGTAGCTGGGAAGATTAGTAATAATTTTCTAAAGGCCTATATTTTCAATGAGGGAGTAAACATCAACCTCAATAAATTTATTGTTTTGATATTTCATTAGGGTTAAAATATACTTAGAAAATTAACTAAAACAAACCTCATCCTCAGAGTAAGGAAATGATTGGAGGAAGCATTACCCAATCATAAGCATCTTAATCAAAGCCTTCGTATCTTAATGCACGTATTTAATTTATTCGGATCTATTAGAGTGGGATCCACTTTTTGGGGAATATGAGTCGAAGCAATAACAAGAATATTTCGAGTGGAACATCTTTCAAAGAGATGGTTCACTAATAGACCGAAGGATAAGTAATTTGACTCATTCACACAGCCAGATCATTAATATTTGGAATCCATATTATGCAAGGAGACATTGCTTTTGCTAATTCGAATTGAAGGGTGATATAAAATTGGTCTATTTTTGACATCATATCCATAGTTAGCTCATTCATCAAAGTTAGCAGTTCCAGCTCCGTATCAAGGTCACGATCGATATCGTCACTAGCATTAATATCGTCACTAGCATCAATATTGTCACTATCATCAATATCGTCACTGTTAGCAACATGAAATGAAGATTTATCTTCTTGAATCTTAGTTTTACCCTTCTAATGAGAAGATATGTGAGCAGGAGTGGATATATCTGCTTCCATGACAATATCTGGGTCAAAGTTAGCTTTGTCGCACTTCAAGACTTCAGAGATTAAAATCCCATATTTTTGCATTAATTTGGGGACATAAGGATAAGAGGCCTAATTATATGAGGAATTGTTTAAATCGAAAGGGCTTGGAGGTTTATTAGCTTCTAAAAGTAGAGGTGAAGTTAATTTTCCCCCTGAGGAGATGCAGCAGCACTAGGCGTCTGTTATGGAGTAGACAGCGGCGTCGTAACTTCACGCATTGGAGAAATAGGGACTTCATGGTCAAGTTTTACCCTAAAGGAAACAATAACACCCACCTTAGAGATTAAGATAGGCATCTTGGAATTTGGAGGAATGCTCGTGAATGGGGCCACCATCGGTGCAGAACTCGCAATGCCTGAACATTGCTACTGATGTTTGCCCGTGGTAGATGAAAAGAAACTGAAGGGCTTTTTATGTGGATGGGTTTAAAAAGTCTAAGGTATTGAGTTTAGAAGTGGATCGATCGTGTGCAAGAACATCACACCCGCTTTCCCTCCAAAACCTCCCCATTAACATATATTAATCAATAATAAGTTTTATGTAAATTAATTAATTGGGAAGTTATTTGAGAATAAACTAATAATTAATTTAAATAAATTCTAAAAGACATAATTTATCCCGTCTATTTTTTTACTCAAGAAGGAAACCATGAAATTTTTTGCCTAAGTAAATGCAAAAGAATATCACACACAAAAATAGATTAACTAAATACAAATATTTTGATGTTTATACATACTAACACTTAGCAAACTTTAAACCTTATATTACTCTCTCAAAACTTCTTTTTGGACTATGGTCACGAAAATAAATGATAATTTATTTAGTTTAATGCAACACTATTGATGTGCCCTGAAGAAATCCTGGTGTGAAGTTCCGACCTGGTTGTGCCAGACCTGACTGAATATCACCCTGATCTTAATTAATGCTACTAAAAGTTGTGAGGTTCACTTCAGGAACCAAAGAAGAGGATTCGCTGATCTAATTCGCTATGAACACTTTCCTGGTCTAACCTCTCCTAGAGGAAGAAGGGATGATCTAGTATTTTCCTGAACGAACCTCTCCTAGAAGAAGAGGGGATGATCTGATCATTGTGAATAATGGCTTGAGATTCGCGGAGTTCTGTTTCTGGGATCTCGGAAGGACCCCACTTGATGAGAAACAATAAATACCCAAGCCTCAAAGTTGAGAGGTACGCGATTCTAAGCATTCTTCTCTTATTTTGCTTATTCCGTCCTAAAACGCTTAACTGACTTAAGCATCGGAGAGGTTTCCACCGGAAAACCTCCGATGGTCCTTTCTAATGTATTTTTGTTGAAGCAGGTCAGGATCTTCACAACAAAGGAGCATGTTTTCCAGGCGTAGTTTTCAGGATAAAACAATTGGCATCATCTGTGGGAAAGATAAGGCTAAGACGTGAGAAAAAACATGGCATCAGATGGACTTCGGCGGAACTTGGTGGCAGAGTTGCATTGCACATCAAGCTTTGACATGCCAACAAGTGTACTAGAAACAGTGGGGCCGTCGGTGGCAGCAAGGCCCGGTGCAACGCAGTCCCCTCCAAGTTGAACCACGCAAACTGAGGGTGGGCTGTTGAACGATTCCTTCTTAAGGTAATTGTCTGACCTCATCGGCAAGGCGGTAGAGGTAGCTATGGACAAAAAGTTTGTCGATCTTTCATCGTCTCCTCCAAAGGCGGCCCAGCCGCCAGAGACGGAGCCGCCATGGGCAACCCAGTGCATGGCTAGACCTTCCCTCCAAGAGGATGCCAAAAGTTTCTCTGCTTCAGAGAGCGAAACGTGAAGCAAAACCAACCCAGACCTCACTGAGCAGATGCAAAACCTGTAGAAAGAGGTCAGGGAGGTCAAAAGGAAGATGGCAGGCTCGGGCACAGGACCAACACAGAGAGGCACTCTATTTATGAAGTCGTTTATGCACGATGATTTACCGGCTTCTTACCGGTCCATGGGCTTTGAATACAACGGAGCAACAGACCTATGGGATCATCTGAGTCAATTTGAGATTGCGGCTACTTTGCACAAATTCTCTGATGCGGTCATATGCAGGGTCTTCCCCACGACCTTTACGAAGTCAGCCCAGCTCTGGTTTAATTAGTTGCCTCCACGTTCTATAAGAACCTTTGATGAGTTTAGCTCGGCATTCTTACACCAACTTACCAGTTGCTCGAAGTACCAAAAAATGCCGCTGGAATTATTCAGTTTGAAACAAAATGAAAATGAAGATCTGCGCATATACATCAAGCGATTCACGGATGCGAAGCTAGAGGTGAAATCAGCATTTGAGGAGCTCTTGGTTAACGCTCTGGCTCAGGGGATCAGGAGAGGGGAGTTTTTCCAGTCGTTGGTTGTAAAGCCAGCGCTGAAATTTGGAGAACTCCTGGAAAGGGTAGAAAAATATATTCATCTAGAGGAGGCCTTGAAGATTAAGGAGGATGAAGAGAAGAGAAGGGAACGACCTGATAGGGAGGACAGGACCCCGATGAAAAAACCCAGGACTGACCTTGTTGGAGGACGACCCTGGTTTAATAGGTACACACCTCTGACCACACCTCATGGAGAGATTCTACAGGCGATTGAGCGACACCCTGATCTCAAATGGCCTAGAACTTATTCCTAGAAACCAAGGAATGAGAAATCTGACTGATTTTGCCGATACCATAACGAGTATGGTCATGATACAGATCAGTGCACCAACCTGAAGGATGAGATGGAATGGATGGTGCAAGTGGGGCACCTCAAGGAGTTTGTACATGCAAGGAAAGAAGGGTCCAGATCTGACCCCTATAAGCGCGATCAACACCAAGGAAACAAGCGGGAGTTTGATAGTGGCCGTATTAGCGGAGAAAGGAATGACCAAACCCAGGTAAAAAGGTGAAATCCTAATGATTACAGGGGGCGAGTGGGATGAGCATTCCAGGAGAACCCAAAATAATTATGTTCGTGCTGCGAAAGACCTGACAAGGAAAGCGAATAAGGTTGGGCAGCTAACACCAAGCCCAAACATATGCTTTGGGTAAGAAGATGAGAATGGCATCCTGGCCCCTCACATGGACGCCTTGGTTATCACAGCCACTATCGCCAACTACACCATAAGACGAATCTTCTTGGACAAGGGTAGTTTGGCTGATATCATGTTTTATGAATGTTTTCGACAGTTGGACCTAAATATGGACCTGGAGGAGGTCACGAATTCACTTGTTAGTTTCGCACGGGGAGCCCTGAACCATTGGGAGTGGTGAATCTCCTGGTTACGCTAGGGGATGGACCGTTTAGACAGACCATGTCGGTGCGTTTTTTGATAGTGGACAACCTTCCTCGTATAATGTCATGCTTGGGCGACCATCGTTGAGTCAATTTCAAGCGGTAATCTCTGTCTACCATATGAAGTTGAAGTTCCCTGCCTAGGACGGAGTAGGGGAGGTCCATGGTGACCAATACACGGCAAGACACACATACGTAGATAGCGTTCGACGCAACGAAGAAGAGGGAAAAGGTAAAAGGGCAAGGATAGAAGACACCAGACCGGACCCAACTCTGAGAGAGGAAAATTTGATGACAATTAAGGTAGTCCCAAAAGATGACAGTCGAGTCCTGGGTGTAGGGACGACCCTCAGCCCTGAAGTATTGGTGGATTTGGTAGCTCTGCTTAGAGACAGCACAAACATTTTTGCTTGGTCTCCCCAGGATTTGGTCGGGATAGACCCAGCAATAGCGGAGCACCACCTTAACATTAGCCCGACAATAAAGCCGGTAAAGCAAAGAAAGCACAACTTTGGACCAAAAAAAGAGGCCATTATTGAGGAAGAGGTGGATAAATTGCTAAAGGCTGGGCATATTCGGGAAATACAATTCCCAGAATGGCTCTCTAATGCAGTCTTAGTACCAAAAACAGAAGAGGATCGGAGGATGTGTATTGACTTTCATGATCTTAATAAAGCTTGCCCTTAAGATCACTATTCGCTGCCGAGGATAGACCAACTGGTCGATTCCACATCGGGTTGTGGGCTGCTAAGTATGATGGACGCCTCGCAGGGATATCACCAGATCAGGCTAGACAGAGAAGATCAGAAGCGAGTTAGTTTCATAACTCCAAGAGGACTTATTGCTATGTGGTCATGCCGTTCGGACTTAAGAATGCGGGTTTTACATATCAGTGGCTAGTGGACAAAATGTTCAAAGATCAGCTTGGGCGCAACATGGAGGCCTATGTGGACGATATGTTGGTTAAGAGTGTGAAAGCTGCCTCACACGTGGATGACCTGAATAAAACTTTTGATACTTTGAGGAAGTATAAGATAAAGCTCAACCCCGAAAAGATGTTTGGGGTAAGAGATAGAAAGTTCCTGGGATATATGGTAACAGAAAAAGGGATAGAAGCGAATCCAGAGAAAGTTAAAGCTATCATGGATATGCAGCCCCCAAAAAATGTTAAGGAAATACAATGCTTGGCCGTGGCGGATAGCGACCTGAGCAGGTTCGTTTCACGCTCTGCTGAGAAGAGCTTGTTATTTTATCAAGCCTTACGAATAATAGCTCCATTCCAGTGGGATGAAAAATGCTAGGATACATTTCAGAAGCTAAAAGAGTACCTAGTCGGTATGTCATTGCTTACTAAACCAGTCCAGGGAGAGCCCCTGGTCTTGTATTTATCCATGGGAAAGCAAGCTGTCAGCATGGTTCTGATCATGGAGGAAGGCAGGGTACAAAACCGGTATACTACTGGAGAAAAATCTTACATGATGCTGAACTTCGGTACGTAGAGGTGGAACGAGCCATGTTAGCCCTGGTCGGGAAGGCTCGTAAGCTCCGTCCCTATTTCCTCTCATATAACGTGGTGTTCAGAACTAACTTACCCCTAAAGGCAGTCATGGATAAGCCGGAGGCTTCAGAGCGCTTGGTAAAATGGATGATAGAGCTCAGTGAGTTCAATATTAGTTTCGAGGCGCGAACAGAAATTAAGGCCCAAGCATTGGTTGACTTCATGCAGGAGATGACCAGTCCTCCCAATGAGACAAAGAAATGGACGATCTACACTGATGGCTCTGTCAGCAACCTCGGCTGTGGTGCAGGGATAGTTATGAAAAATGTGCTCGATGAACTACCCCCTATCCAATAACACGGCAGAGTATGAGGCCTTGCTGAGAGGAGTTCAAATGGAAAAAGAGTTAGGGGTAGATTAAGTATGTGCGCGAGTAGATTCGCAGCTTATATGCAAACAAATAAAAGGGAATTCGAAACCACGGAAGAGCACCTACAAATATATTTGACTCAATTTCGTGAAATGGCTAGTGGCATGAACTCTTTGATAGTTCATCAAATTCTCAGAGAATAAAATGGCCGAGCTGATTACCTGGCCAAGGTGGACAGCTCAACAACAGACTGCCAAGAAAGGGTAATTACCCTTTTAATGGCCTATCGAAAATTTGGAGAAGATGAAGCACACGCTTTGGAGGAAAAGGCAGATTGGCGTTGTCCAATTAAGACGTATCTGGAGAAAGGAGACCTACCAGACAGTAAGAAAGAAATAGCAAAGATACGGATTAGGTCATCATGATTTTGCTTAATAAAGGGAGAGTTGTTCAGACGGGGATTTGGGCAACCTCTTCTATGATGTGTAAGTCAGCAGGAGGGCGCCCACTTTCTTCAAGAGATCCATGGAGGCTACTGCGATAATCATATGGGTGCAAGGACCCTATCAAACAAAATCATGAGGGCTGGCTACTTTTGGCCATTATTGCAAAAGGAAGTAGAATAATTTGTTAGGAAGTGCGACAAATGTCTGAAGATCTCTCCCTTGGTTCACCGGTCGACGGAATAGCTCATGACAATGAACTCTCCCTGCCCCTTTGCAAAATGGGGGATAAATCTGGTTGGACCTTTCCCTACAGCTCCAGCTCAGAAGAAGTTCTTGATTGTCGCCATTAATTATTTCAGCAAATGGGTAGAGGCTGAAGCTCTGGCGAGAATTGCGGAAGATGCGGTGATGGGCTTTGTGTGGTAAAACATAGTGTGCCGGTTTGGTATCCCAAGGGTCCTATTATCAGATAATGGCACACAGTTTATGGGAACCAAAATCCGAGCCTGGTGCACCAAGATGAAGATAGATAAGCACTTCACATCTGTCTACCATCCTCAGGCAAATGGGCAAGTCGAAGTGACCAACCGCATCTTAGTACATGGGATCAAGGCACGCTTAGAGAAATCGAGAGGCAAGTGGGTAGAAGAACTAGCTCAATTCTATGGGCCTACCGCACTAACCCCAAGGAAAGCACTGGAGAAACCCCATTTAGCCTGGTATATGGTACGAACACTGTTATCCCCGCAGAACTAGGTCTGGAAACTCACCGGATCTAGAGCTTCGATACAGATCAGAATGAATTATTAATACAAGATGCGTTGGATGCCCCAATATTCGCGACCTGATTGTCGGTGCAATTTATAAGCCAGGATTGGCTAAGTGCGGATGCCCCAATATTCCTGACCTGATTGTCGGTGAAATTTAAAAGCCAGAATTGGCTAAAGGTGGATGCCCCAATTTTCTTGACCTGATTGTCAACAAAGCCAGAATTGGCTAAGGGTGGATGCCCCAATTTTCTTGACCTGATTGTCAGCAAAGTCAGAATTGGCTAATGGCGGACGCCCCAATATTCCTGACCTGATTGTAAGTAAAGCCAAGATTGGCTACGGGTTATCTTGAAGAGACAAGTCTAATTATTGGCAAGGTTTTTGCCTGAAAAAGATCATTTGCTAAAACTTAACGTCAGGATTACACGAGAAAAATAGATATGGAAAAATACCTACGCCATTTTTCAACAAAGATTGGCGAGTTTGATTAAACCACAAGAAACAGGAAAAAGGGAATGCTCACATAAACAACGAAAATCCGGGAAATACATCAACAACGGAAATTAAAATTAGCCACGGGGAGAAGAAGCCCTCTTGTCAGAAGCCAGAACCCAGCGAATACGCCATAGCTCACGCTCGGTTTCATGGAGGCACTGACGATACCTATCTGCCCACCCGGAAATAGCATGGGCCTTGCTAGCGGCGGTGGTTAGCCGACATACCGATTCGAGTAAATCAGTCTTCTCCTCCTCCAGTTGGCGGTTGAGCTGGCGGAGCTCAGCCACTCACACTTGTAATAGTGTTTCTTCTGCCTTTTCTTATCCAGAAGCCTTCATACTTGGGAAAGTTCTTCTCGAAGAGTAGAAAGTTTGTTGGAAAGTTTAAAGTTCTCAGATAAATGTAAGAGGTGTTTCCTCTTTACAGTATCAATTTATTCAAGAAAAGAGGAGGAAGCCATAATGAAATGCATAAGAGGAAAATCACGTATATAAAGAAAAACAAAGCACGTGATCAAGGGAAAATAGTACTAGGGTTTCCTTAAATAAAGGAAACCCTAAAAAATTACTAGACGACAAATTATTCAGAGTACAAATAGGGGTGTGCAAACACAAATCAACCACACAGGCAAAATAAACAGATCTAGCCATGGGCAGAGCAGGGTAATACAAAACAAGCCCGCCTATGCCTAATTCTCTGTATCCAACTCTTCTGCAAGCTAACCCACGACATCCTCCGCATACAGGTCCCCAAGAGGTGCCCCTCTAGGCAGCTCACCCAAACCGGCGAAGGTTGGGGAGGGAGTAGACGCGGGAAGAGAAAGAGTTATATACTGATCTGGTTGAAGCAGCACTGGAGCGGAGGTGGGAGCATGGAAAGTTATGAGGATGTGCTCGACAAACTCGTGAGCCTCAAGCCTGTGTAGACGATCCTGCTCTGGCACATAAGAAAATGAGGTGGGCTCAGGTGGCTTTTTGAGTGTCTCGTCTCGGTTAAAAGGAAGAGCAGGGTGATCCTTCACCCACTTGGCCTGGGTGTCTAGGCCAAAATAATAGTACACCTCGGCCTCCAGAACGAGCAGTTGATAGAGCTCTTAAGATCCCAGGAAGGCTCGGCGAGTAACCTCCCTAGATAGCTGGATCAACATCAGCCCTTCCTCGGAGTTAAGAAACTCCATTCTCCCCTCTTCACGCACCTGAGCTAAATCCTCATCCGCCAAACTCCGAGCCTCAGCCAAGGCCTCATCACGCGCCTCAGCTCGAGCCACCTCCAGAACTTTCTGTTCGGCTTTCTTCAATTCCGCCAACTCTGACTTGAGTTTTTTCAACTCTGCTCCCCTTTCCTTGCACAAGTTGTACAACCTCCTTTCTTTCTCCTGCAACTTCTTATACTCCTTGTCTAGATCCGTATTCATCATAGAACCCCTAGCCCTAGCCACTAGAATAGACCTCTTGGCCGCCGCCTCAAAAAAAGAGAAAGAAGAAGAAGAAGAAGAAGAAGAAGAAGAAGAAGAAGAAGAAGAAGAAGAAGAAGAAGAAGAAGAAGAAGAAGAAGAAGAAAGGGTATAAAGAAAAAAGAGGAGAAGAAAAGATAAGGTGGGGAAAGAAAAGTCACCCTGGCTTCATCCTAACACAAAGATTCGATAAGTTTAGGATCAGACCACTTCTCCAAGGTGCCTCAGTCAGCGTTAGGGGGGTTCAGTCGGCCATGGTACCCCATTTAGACCAATTTTACCAACTTGACCATGTTTATCCCCATATATAGGTCCCCAAACCTCATTTCTATACATTAATCCATAATCTCATATTTTCTTACCATGTTTTAGATTTTTCTTCAAGTTTTGGGGGGTTCAATTCTCCCAAAACATGATATGTTGATCTAAAGCTCATTTCTTGTCAGATTGATACAAGATTCAAGCTTTAAGTTCTTTTATGCATATGAATTGAAGATTGACTTTTATTTTTTAGTAATCTTTCATTTTCCTTGTCTTTAATTGCATTTAATTAATTTTTTCTCATTTTTTCTAAATCTGGGGTTCGTTTCTCATTATTTCTTCTAAAGATTTGAACTTTGTGCTTCTTTTTGATCTATATGTTAGATTTAGTCTTGATCTCGTTCTTGCTTCATGAACTTCATGTCTTTATTGTTTTAATTTCATCTTTAGGGTTTTTAATTGCATAATTGTATTTATCGCTTGCCTTGGCTTTCATTTCTTACAACATCACATGTCTTTAGGCTAAATCTATTAGTCTAAGTGAGTTTAGAACCATCAATTAGAAATTTATTTGGTGTTTAATTGTGCGTAACACAATTTTTATAATTTTGATTTGCCATATTAATTATTTAGCCAACTCTTAATAGTCTTTAGACGTTCACTAGTACAAAAGAACTATTCTACAATAGGCATTTTAGAACGCCTTAGTAGGATCCGTTTTAGAATATCAGTCGGTGGCATTTTCGTAATAAATAAGTCACATACTAGAACGCCTTTTTTAAGACGTTCTGGTATATTCGATATCTAGAACGTCTTTAAAAAATACGTTCTGGTAAATTCAATATCTGGAACGTCTTTAAAAAAAGGCGTTCTGGTATATCGTATTATTTAGAAAGTATTTTTAAATGGGCGTTCTAGTATATCATATTATTTAGAACGCCTTAATTAAAGATGTTCTAGATTAAAATTTACTTTACCATGAACAAGAACCCTACCCTCTCATCCCCTTCTATTTGCAGCCTCTTCTCCTCCTCATTCAAGAATCCCCTTCAACACAAGACAGATCTAAATCCACCTCTACTCCTCAGATCCAAAAACAGAATTCCCTCGAGTGGCCGTCCCTAACCATCCAGTGGCAGCCATCGCTACCCTCATCCACTGCTGGGAGATCTCGCCATCCACATACAACCGCGTAAACCTTTATAATATACAACCATGGCTTCCGACAATTATACCGACAAGACCGCCGTCTACCACAAGCTCAGAGCGAAGTCTAAGAATAAGGTGATTTTGCGGTGTTTTTTCTTTTTGTGTGTGTGTGATAATCTACTTTTGGGTTCTTACAATTTGGATTTTTCTATTTTTGGGTTGTTACAATTTGGATTTTTACGAGCATTGTTGAGATCTGATTCAGATCTGAACCATTTTTGGACTGACTCCTTGTTTTGAAAATGATGTTTAGAATTTAGATGTGTTTTTATTGCAATACGAAAAATCCGACTTGGGCATCAGTCACGTATGTGATCTTCCTGTGTATTGATTATTCTGGGGTTCATCGTAGCCTTGGCGTGCACATCATCTTCGTCAGGTAATTCTTCGCTCCGATTTGACCAGTTGTTGGTTCTCTGATTGATTATGGGGTTGTGATTCTTTTTTTCAGAAAATTCATACCGGCCGATCTAAAGGATTTTACCAATAAGTAACAAAAAAATATATTGAGCTTCAGCAATCTTTATTAAATTTGGATTCCTATGAGAGGTCTCTTATCGAGGTTCAAATGCTTCTCTAACTCGGTTACTTTTCCTTGACCTTGACTATGTGTTTAATCAATTATGTACTCCTTTTCCCCTGGCAGTGCTATAAGTAAACATATCTTGAAAGTTTGAGTCTGGCAAGTTTATTTACATTGTGGTCATGATTAAATATATTGATAGTATTAATTTGAGGTTTTTAGTTTCAATTTCAAATGTAAATTATTTTGAGGTTTCTTTTGGCATTGTGGAATATATGTGAGGCCTCTCTAATATAAATGGTTTATGGTTGTTCTATCTTCACACTAGTGCAGAAACTGCATATCTAGAAGGGTAATTCTGCCTATCTAGAACGCCTTTCTGTGCCTTCTGTAGTGACATAGTTCTAGAAAGTCTGTACTTTCGAGAACGCCTCTTCTTACCCTTATGGATTGGCAGACTTTCTAGAAGGGGAAAAAAAGGCGTACTAGAAAATAATTTTTTTGTTCTATAACGGTGCAATCCCATGTTGATCCGCCACTTTCCAGAACAGTTTTTCAAAAATACCGTTGGTATGTGACACTTTCCAGATCGGTTATTCATAAAGACGTTCTGGAAAGTGATACTTTCCAGAACAGTATTCTATAAAATAATGATCTGGAAAGTTATACTTCCAGAATGGTTTTTAGAAAAGGCGTTCTAGAAAGTATCACTTTCCAGAACGTCTTTTCTAAAAACTTTTCTGGAAAGTAACGGTTTTTAGAAAAGACGTTCTGAAAAATCTATTTTCTAGAACGGGTATACAAAAGCTACCTTCAAGAATGTTGAAAAAAGAATTTAAAAAATGAAATGAAAGCAGGAATATACCAAAATCGCTAATAATAAGATTTTTTAACGATAATGACATGATCCATCATTTTACACTCAGGAAAAAAAAAATAATGAAGATGTACAAACATCATACATCATCATCGGAAATATCAGAAAGCTCGTCGTCATTAGTGGGATCGGCAGATATTTCTTTGCCCTTATCTCCTGCAAAAACACACGGTGGAAGACTCTGTATAGATTTCACTGTCACCATCAGTTTTCACATCCTGAAAATCGATTCACTCATTAAATCTTTCAATTAAATAAATATAACACAAACTCAGGTTAAAAGTAACAATATCCCTTTTTTGAAAATCCATCCTTGCCAAAGGTACAAATATTCAATTAATTTTAAACAAAGAGTGGACGAACCAAATTAAAGTCGCAGTAATTAGAAAATAAAAAAGAAGAATTACGCGGAATAAATTGAAACAACTAATGTAATGGAGTAAGTAACCGAGGAAATCACCTTCGGGGAGTTGAGGTCCATCACTTGAAGATGAAAAACAACACAATAATCAGAAGAATGAATAATTTCTTATTATCGTTTATCGCACACTTTTTTTAAATTTTCATGTAGAGTTAAAATATTTTCTAATATTTATTTAAACGATCAAATCGACCCGGACGAAGAAGGGAAGGATCTAGCAAATCCATCGGATTAGTGGCGCCCAAGAATATAACACCTTTGCCTGTATCAAACCCATCAAGTTCTATCAAGAGTTGGTTCAATGTAGTCTCCCTTTCTTGTGTTGCTGCATTGTATAGCTGATTTGTTGATTCACGCGTTAATCCTTGCCGCCTATATATCGGTAAAACTCAAAAATCAACAATTAACTCCATTAAGGCTTAGGCAATAACATTAAGTTGTTTGTAGACATTAAAAACGCCCTTACCTTTTCGCCAATGCATCAACTTCATCAATGAATATGACTGATGGTCTATTTACTTGTAGAAGAACATATATTTCGAAATTTATTGTACTTGATAAAATTTCTGTAATTTTCCAGACATAGAATAAATAAAGTGGATGTTGTGTTAAACATTCCATCCAGGACAAAACTATAACAGAAATTTCAAATCACAATCATTAGAATACGTTTCATATGTTTCAAAGTTCTAACCCCATGTTCAGAAACTTAATTGGAGCAACATATCTCAAAATATAACTACTACAAACGGCTCTTTTTGATCAAGGAATTCAGGATGGACAAGTAAGCTCTCTTGTTAATTAAGGCATCCATTTATTCGAAACTGAAAATTATCTATTTACTTCAAATTAACAAGAGAGCTTACTTGTCCATCCTGCATTTATTTCCCATAGCAATTCCAATGTCTGCTTTCTGTAGGGCAGGTGCATCGTCGACTCCATCCCCAGTCATTGCAGCCTGAAATCAGGCCAATACTTAGAGATTTAACATGGTAATAACTGAAAGATCCCTCATGGAGTAGGAAATGAACCACTGTGACAATGTAATCAACATTGAAAATGTGTAATCGCAAGTGCCCTAATTTCCAAATGACAAATGGTACAAAAAGGAAACTAAATGAACTGGTTGACTCATCTTTATCTTACTACCCAGGCTAAGCACACAATTTAACTGACACATAGTAACCAACTTTAAGAAAATAAAAAAAATATTTTAAAAAAAAGGTGATATATTTTTAATAATTGGATTTAAGTTTCAATAATTGAAGGGAAAAACGCAAAAGGTTTACCACTTCATTTTGATGTTG
This sequence comes from Phtheirospermum japonicum, assembly GCA_014905375.1. NCBI lineage: Eukaryota > Viridiplantae > Streptophyta > Magnoliopsida > Lamiales > Orobanchaceae > Phtheirospermum > Phtheirospermum japonicum. Next base: position 209,325 of record BMAC01000382.1, read on the forward strand.
TAATGCTTCAACAAGCATCTTCTTGTGAGATGGCTCTACCCTAGCACAAAACTGAATAATTGAGTAAAATTAACAGAATCTCAACCCTAGCATGAGAAACATGTAAAAGAAATATTGAACCCTAGAAGAAAGAAAAAAGAGCATGTGGATAATACCGTGTGAAAATTGACATTCGCTGTAATGCCATTGTCTTCTGCAATGCATGAAGTTTCTCAAACTCAGAAGCAGTATAAGAAAGACCGAGAAAGTCATCCAAGTGATCAAAGGCGCCAATTATTTGGCACAATGATTCTGCAGTGATCTACACGTCACAACTCCAAAACAACTTAGTAAATTTCTTACAGAAATAATAGCTAAAAAGTGAAGAATACAAAAGGATAACAACTGAACAAGTAATTTCTCGCCGTTTTGTTATACAATTTGATCGTAGTAACTGCATTTGTTTCATTCAAATAAACATTTATTATATTGCTTTCAAGTCATTATTTGGTAAACACTTAATAGTAACTCAAATCCTTTTTCTCGTAGACTCCTCTTTGTACTATGAATAAGATAATGTGATCATTTTTCATCACATCTTAATAGCTAGACTTGTGAGAAACAACTTATTAACATTTTCCAGCATTCAAGTGTTAAGAAACAAGAGAAAAAAAAAACAAAACTAAATAACAATTTACAAATCATTATTCTCCACATGTCCTCGGACTGATACATATGCGCTATACCTCACAAGTTAGTTTCACAAGTTCAGTGGTGATTTTAAGACTAATCAAACATGTCATAGATAAAACATAAGCCAATAAAGTAACTGCTAGTATTATTTATGAATTATACAATAGCTAATAGATGAACAATCAACTTCTTTGAGGATAGTATACCCTTCACACGACTCGCTCATTCCATCATCACTCCCATCCAAAAAAACCTCTTCTTCACTCCTTGATCTCGCACGTGCCCTATTATTATTACCTCTCATGAGGTTTCCTGCATCTTGAATTGCCTTAGAACTGCTCCGTTCCATCTTCTCCGCTAATATATCCGTTTTCTCCGCAAACCCTAACCCAACAAGTTTGTTCCTCAATAACCCACATGTTGTATCATAAGGCGATATCCCTTCATCAATCATCATATAAAAATACTTACAAGCCTCTTCTAATTTCCACCTCTGCTTACAAAGCCCGTGTACCATAACAATATACGTCGAGATCGAAGGGTATAACCCTCTCTCCTCCATCGAATATCAAATTTGAACCATTTGATCTTGATTAGCATCTTAAGCACCATATTGTACGTATGTGAATCCCGTTCACATTTGTCTCGGTCCATACTTGATATTAGCTTGAGCTCCCTAGTCACTTCGGTGTGGTCGCAATGAAAAGCTAAGATAGAGTTGTAACTCCACGTGTCAGGTTTAACGCCTCTCTCGAGAATCTTGTCGAGCAGCTGGTAAGCCTCGTCAATTTTATCATTTTTGTAGAGTTTCTTGATAATGCAATTGTAAGTAAACACGTTAGGCACGAGATTGTACCTTCTCATCGAGTCTAGGACCCTAAATGCCGTGTGAATATCATTCGCATCGCAAGAAGCGTGAATGAATATCGAATACGAATAGGAGTCGGGCTCGAGAACCTTTTGCCTCATCCCTCGAAACAATTCATATGATTCGTCCACTTTTCCACCTTTACACAGAGAATGCAAAATGCTATTACAGGTGAGCAAATCGGTTGTGTGACCTCTTTCAAGCATTTCATCGAACACTTTTGGGGCTTGACCAGAATCGCCAATACCACCCCAACCCTTAATCATTATGCTATAATTTTTCACATTCGGAGTCAAATCATTGTCCTTAATTCGATTGAAAAGTTCTTGAGCATGGCTCACGTGCTTTTTTTTACACAATGTGAACAGAAGTTGATTAAGATCATCAACACAAGGCTTAATTCCCAAATAAACCATTTTATTAAAAGCCTTAATTGCATCGCTAAGTAAATTAGCTCTGTTGTAAGCTCTAAAACAACCCAGAAACCTTCTCGGTTAATTTCACACAACTGGTTTTTTTCATCTCCGCTAAAAAATCCCATAAAGTCGAGAATTTTCTGCTGCTACCTAAAATATTCACCAGAATGCGATAGCTTTTGGGGCTGTGTTTAAAACCAGGGATGTGTTGAGCCCAAATGAAGAACCTCAGGACGTTTTCGACTAAGTCCGTGGAGAATTTGGAAATGAATGGATTGAGCACTGATACGATGTCTTGTTGGGGGTTTCTGTAGTCATTGAGGACGCGCGAGAGCTTGTTGACGAGATGTTGAGAAGGCGAGTTTGGGGTTGTTAGCTTGGAGTGAGTGGCGATTGATAGAGAAGAAAAGTGTTTGATGAGTTTGTGGGGTTTTGTGAGATTGTGGGGATGAGAGGAGAGATATGAAGAAGGCTAGAGAGAAGGCGGAGGAAGAAAACTAGAAATAGAAATAGAAAAGAAATAGAAAACGTATGTGGTTGATTTTAATTTGGAAAAGACTTTCCAGAACGGTTTTTCAAAACCCGTTCTGGATTGGCGAACATTCCAAAACGGTATTTTAATACCGTTCTGTAATGTACGTCAATCCATAATGGTTTTTAAAAAACCATTCTGGAAAGAAAAAATATGGGCGGCAAAAAAATTTCATTCACGCGGCATTAAATTTCTAAAAGGCTTTCCAGAACAGTTTTTAAAAATAGTTCTAGAATAACGCATATTCTAGAACAGTATTTTAATACCCTTTTGGAATGTGCGTAAATTCAGAACAGTCTTCAAAAATCCGTTCTGGAAAGTAGACATTCCAAAACGTTATTTGAAAACTATTCTGGATCGACTCATAATCCAGAACGGTTTTCTCATAACCGTTATTGAATGTCCACTTTCCAGAACGGTATTTCAAAATACCGTTCTAAAAAGTGTTGTTCAGAACAATTTTAAAAATACCCTTCTGGATTGACTTTTTTGTCTGTTCTAGAATGCAGTTTCTGCACTATTGTCAATTTCTGACTGTATGTTTGAGTATTTGTTCACATGTATGATCTTACATGACTGCGCGAGTTCCCATTCATCTCTCTCTCTCTCTCTCTTCTCTACTCTTCTAGTTGGTATTTCCTAATTTACTTTTTTTTCTTTTGCTATTTGTGAAGAATTAGGCGAGGGCTAGATTTGATTATGATGGTCTAATTTATATTTGCTTAATTTGTAGGTTCACTCGAAAGGTGTCAATTTGGAGCTAGTGCAAAGTTTAATTCGAAACTTACAAAGAAAATTCAACAGTGGGTGTTACATAAAAGGTCTTTTGTATTTGTTATATTCAAAGGCTTTCTGGTCGCATATGCATCTTGCCATCATATATTACCTATTTGAATCATATCTCATTGCTAGTGCTCTTTTGATATTATTCTATTTAATACCACCTATTTCATTTCACAGTTTGTTAATAACAATCTGCAATAATGGAAGTGATTTGATATATACTTTCCTGTTGTGGGTAGTTTATGAATATGCTGATGTATTTTAAGAAACTTACTTTTGAACAATATAGTTGGTGGAAATTACTTCTCTGCTCTGTACAACTTGGATTTAAAATGCTCAAGTGGATAATTTCAAGAAAGAAATAAGATTTTTTGCAGGGCTGTGATACAAATCAATTGTGGAAATATATTTGTTTTTAATTGCTGAAAAGTGCTTTCAATTTTATTTATGAAACATGAAATAGAATTTAATGAACTTTGTACACCAGTTTTTTTCCCCACATCTATATCCTTCACTCTTTTCCTGATGTCAGCTTGGAGTGTATTAATGCCATAATTTAGTTTACTTCAGGAATCAATAAGGAATTCTGCTGATAATGTGTTGCTAAATACACCTGATTCGTTAGTTGTATCAGTCACCAAAAATGACAGTTTTAGTGAAAACGAATCAAACAGCTAATTTGTTTCTGTCTTGACTCCTCGCAAAGGTAGAGGTCAGGGTTCTGGTATGGATATCCTTGACTCTCTGAAGTTCACTTATAAGGCAAGCACTTTGGAGTATGGTGCTCTTTTTATTCTTGAGCTTTTGTGCAATTGGAAAACTGCATTTTAAACTAAACTTCATTTAAATCCAATACATTAGGTCTCTTGGCCACTTGAGCTTATTGCCAACCTGGAGGCAATGAAGAAGTATAATCAGGTAGCATTCAACTTTTTTTGGGGTGGGAATAATAAGTGAATTGTTTGACATTTGAGGATTTTATCTGTATTTTCTGCGAGTGATGAGTTTCTTATTGAAAGTAAAACGTGTAAGATTTTTGCTTGATAAGGTTTGGAGGTTGATTAAGTAACTAACTAGATGTACCTGACATCGTTAGCAGAGTTGAGAATCAAGGGTCCTCGCTTCGCTGATTGGGTGAGGTATGATACTTTAGTTCGTGAGATGCCTGCGAAAGAAAACACGTTAGGCTAGCTAGGGATGCCCCTAACTAAGACCCTCCGATGCATAAATCAATATGGGCTTAGGAGATAAGAAATCAACTAGATTCTAAGGTAAATTATCATTCAAAAAACCTACCATTAGTCTTGGATACTGTGCATATTTATACTAGTTGGCTTAAGTAAGCCACATTCATGAAGACACGTGGAATGATCTGATGGTAGATTTTACTTTCAACAAGATGATCCACGGTCCGTGTTCGCTCGGGTCACCGCCTTAGTTTTTCGGATTTGGAGTAGGGCCGGGTCGGACCTTGAAGTATCATTTCTGTAAACTTGGGTCTTCTTTAGTATTTGGGTTCTTATCCAGTGAGCCTAACTCACTTCTTATTTACTCAAGGCATTTAGGGTTCTTTTTAATTGAACTTTTTTTAGGGTCTAGTTTTAAAGACCTATATCATTACTCCCCTAGTTACTTTAGTATTTTGATACTACAGTAACTTTGAGTAGACGATATCATTCCAAATACTCACAAGGTATTCATTTTAAACAAGGTGAAGTACCATATATATATATATATAAAATCAACCCCTCCACTGACGAAGTGAACTATTGTTTGAATTAACTCCCTCATCCTTATTTTTGGAAGTGATAGGTCACCACCTCATTGGTTCTTGAGGTGAGTCTTAAAGTTGCTGGAAAAATTCTATTTTACTCTTTATTATATATTTTGTAATCTGTAGTTTAAATTAGTACTACTTTTGAGGAAATGACATTCCCAACTTTTCCATTAAGAAACACACGCCACCTTTATGACAAAGTGGGCCTCCAATTTTCCAAACTAAGTCCCACACTCAGTTTTGAATTTTGGTTTTGAGCTTTCTTCTTCCCTTTTAACCACTTAAAGAGACCCTATTAACCATCATGAGTTGAAATGATAACCTAAAGCCTGCATTAAGTGATCAAATCAAGTCCATTTGCCAAGGAGGTGACATTATTGTCTAAAGGACAAATATATATATATTTTTTTTACAACACTTCAGTTTTTGTAGAAATGATAACAAATATAATGTTTTGACTCTTGAACCCATTTGTTCAAAACCACATCACCTTTTTTACTACCCTGACCAAGTTTCGTACTCCAGCTTTCAGAGCAGCATATATTGACGAGTGGCGTGCTTTCTTTTGCCGAAACCAAAACAACCCTACGTCTTCAACATCTAGAAATGGGATTGTGTTTATTGAATAGAATATGGATATATCTATGGATTGATGATCCCATTTGTGTATGTGTGTTGATATAATATCGGCCAACTCAAAAAATTTATTATTATTCTTATTTTGGAAAAGCCAATGCAGATTTCAGATGATGTTTCTTTATAAATATATATGTTTATATGTTTATATATTTATATATATATATTTACTCTCTTATATATAAGTGTCTCCCTCCCTTTGCTGCATCCAACCTTTTACTTTCACTTCAAGACAAAAGAAAATTTATTTACAGACTGGCTTTTTATCCATTTTCTTGCCCCTTGTTCTTCTCTTCCTAAGGTAAAATTCTTACTCTTTTACTATTTCGACGTTTTCTTTATTCATTTTGTCTTATATCATGTCAATAACTTCTAAATCCACGTGATCTGATATAGTTTCGAAAACGGGTAGACCTTCATGCTTATTTCAATTTTTAGAGATGAGAGTTGCAAATACCCGCAACATCACCCACTTAGAAAATAATGAATCTTCTCCGGATTCGAGCCATGACCCTAATTGCCCATGGTTTTCCCTTCGTACCTCCATTAAAAAAGATGAAGCGGAAAGTATTTGAAATAAGTTTCTCATCCCTTTGGCTTATAAAATCATCATCCCTGGCCCCGATGATCGGATTGACAAACCTCCATCACGTTGTTTATCCTTTCACACGACTAGTCTCGAGGCGGGGCTTATGTTTCCTATCTCCCCTTTACTAGCTAACATAATTCGGGGGCCCGCGGTTTGTCCTGCTCAGCTTCACCCTAACTCGTATCGACATATATTAAGCTTTATCATCATAATGAAGTATTTTCATAAGGATTCCGCATTTTCTCACTTTTGTGAGCTTAATTCTATGAATTCTTCCCCGACCGATGCTGGATTATTCTACATCTCTCCTAGACGTAACAAGAAATTTCTCGAGAAGCAACCTTCTTCCATTGGGGCTTGGATATATTAATTCATATATATTCAAACTCCTAAAGATTTCCCATGGATGCTTCCTACTCTTTGGAAGACGGGACACTCAGAAGTTAGAGGTTTAGGTCCTATGACTTGGGGGTCTACATTCCTCTCATCCACATTATCTTCATTTTTATTTAACGTGCCCAAACTTTTAAAAGAAAGAGTTCTTGTTCTTGCCGATCTTAGTCCCGCTACTTGTTCTAAAGAACTAACACTTGGTAATTTTAAAATATTTTCAAATCTTGATTTATGTTCTTGTCAATTTTAGTCCCACCTCTTACACTCTTTTATCTGTATATTTATAGGAATGGCTATTAGCAAAGAAATTCTCAAGAAAGCATTAAGAGCCGAACTGAATAAGAAGCATGAGGTTAGTAGATCATCTTCAGTCATACCCCTTTCGCCCATAGCTCCTTGCTCTTTGCATCCTCCTTCACCACACGGGGATTTGGGACTTCCTGCGGATGTGCCTAAACAAGATAGGGGAAATACGGTTGCTGAAGGTCCTCTTGAGAAGAAGAGGAGTCGAAGCTCTAGAGATGCACTTGGTTCGAAGGATAATCTTCTCGTCGATCCTTCCTCTCATCTTTCCACCGAGCCTCTTCTTTTTGATAAAATGTCCACCGATGACTTTAAAAAGGGAAGAGATTGGTGCACTTGATCCGAAAAGTATCTGCAAAAACTTCGAGAGAAAGAAAAATCTAAAGGTGTACAAGCCGAGCCCTCTCCCTTTAACGAATCTCTCCCTCATTATCGCTCGTGCTGGAAAATTAACGAAGAAAGCTCTGTGCTTGTCACTTCTCTTGGGGAAGTTTTTTGGGAGCTCTACCACAATAGCTTGATGAAGTTCGACCAAGTTTCACTGACTCAATCTTCTCTTGTTCGCCTTGAGGAGCTTGTGGCCCATCATCTTGAATCGGTACATCATTATCTATTTACTTACTTATTTTGCCCTGTCTCACTCTCATACCTCATCTTTTGATTTTTATTATTTTATTATTTTATTGTTCACAAAGGCCATTATCCATCAAACTTTTTTAAAGTGTGCCCACTTGCATCATTTACGGGATAATAACAAAACACGCATCAATGATCTAAACACGAAACTTTGTGAGGTGGAGGATGTCAAGGAGGAATCAAACAAAGTTATTTCTACTTTGTCAGAAAAACTGAATAACTTGGAAATGGGGAAGGAAAAGGAGTGCAACAAGGCCTATGATAGAGGTCGTAAAGATGGGTATAAGAAGTATTCCACTTCTTCCGAGTTTAAGCGAGCTAACATGAAGATTCGTCATGCTGCGGTTAAAGATTTTCTTGAAAGCAGCTCCTACGAGAAACTTCTTGGTGTCAAGGCTGCCAAGTACCTTATTAAGGGCTTCAATGAATGTCGTGCCCAAGCTGTGAGGGTAGGAGCTTTCAAAGAGGGTTTTGATCCTTCCTACATGACTCCTGGTGAAGATGAGGATGATGAAGCTATGTACCCGGGACAGGATGATGAAGCCGAGGTGGAAGAAGACACCGAAGAAGTAGATGAATTTTCCGTTGTTGCTGCTATTCGCCTTAATGCTCTTCGGAAATAATTTATGAGGGTATCCCTCGCCTCCCTCCGGAGTTTCTTTTGTAATCTTTTTGGATGTTTAATATGCTCTTGTTTCTCGCCTTTTAGCCTTTAGAATATGTATTTTCAGGGTTTGTTCTTATAGTACTTACGCCTCGTGTTCATTCGAGGTTACTTTTGTAAATTTTTGGGTACTTAACTTGTTGTTCGTTTTTTTCCTTTTAGGCTTTCGACTATGTATCTTGGTTTATTCGCCTTTGAACTTTCGCCTTGCTATCATCTGAGGTTCCTTTTGTAACCTTTGGGGTATTTAATTTGTCGGTTATTTCTTACTTTTTATATGCTGCGAGGTTGCACTTATCACGATAGTATGAATCCCAATCCTTCTTTTAGAGGCCTTTTCTTCTTTTTCTTCTTCTCTCTTTTTTTTAAAGATGATTCGTCGAGATTTCTTATATAACTATATCATGGGCCACGAGCCTCTCTTGGGGGTCGTTTTTGGCCTTATAGAGGTTAATCTTAGGAGATTACATTATATCGTGGGTCACGACCCTCGCGTGGGGGTCATTTTAGGCCTTAAAGAGATGAATCTTAGGAGATTACCTTATATCATGGGCCACGACCCTCTTGTATGGGTTATTTTAGGCCTTAAGGAGGTGAATCTTAGGAGATTACCTTATATCGTGGGCCATGACCCTCTCGTGGGTGTCATTTTAGGCCTTAAGGAGGTGAATCTTAAGATATTACCT
>BMAC01000382.1:227263-245034 GCA_014905375.1 Phtheirospermum japonicum
AAGCCTCCCCCTATCTTGATCCAAGCTTCGATCGAGGTCTTTTTCATACCAAGATCGAAGTCTCTCTAGAAGATCTTTCCTTTCCCTTAGGCTATAGCCTGGTTAGAACCATTCTCTATCTTTCAACATATTCATTTCCTCCTCCAAAATATATTGTTGTGTTACTTGCATTAGGTGCTCCTTATCAATAGGAGGCTCACAAGCAAGAGTTGAAGCTAATGGTCCCTTTTGCAATCCGTGTGTAAGAATGTTAGTCAGCATGTCAATTCGCATGTCTTGTACATCTAGAGCCTCATTATTAAACCTATTGATAAATTCTCTAAGAGACTCATTTGCCCCTTGTCGAATTGTAAACAAGTGTGTCGCTGATCTTTTTGCTCGTTTTTAGCTAGAAAATTGGTATAGGAACTTTCAAACCAGTTGTTCATAACTTACTATGGTGCCCATATGAAGAGCCGTAAACCATTCTTGCGCTTTCTCTTTGAGGGTAGTAATGAATATCCTAGCGTTCATTGTATCAGACTGACCATATAATTGCATAATATTTTCAAAAGCTGTCAGGTGCTCTTGAGGGTCATTATTACCATGATACTTTGGGAGGTCTGGAATCTTAAGTTTCGATGTAACAACCTCCACCAGGATTTCAGATGAAAAGGGAGATCCACTCTTTTACAGAGCAGAAGTCACAGCTTCCCTTCGCCTCAACTCATCTAACTTTTGTGTTACTTCCTCCATTTGCTCCCTAAGCTTGTTTATTTCTCCTGGCTTGAATTCTGGATCCACACGAGCTTCCTCATGCTGCCTCATCGAAGGTCTATTAGTCTGACTAGCTACATCCTCAACCTCCGCCACCCTTTTATCATTCTCCTCATTTAGCCTTTCCTCTTGCGGGACCTCTTGGGGAGGCGTGGGTAGACGAGTTGTCTTCTTACCCTTCCTTTCTCACTCCTCAAACATTTTTTTCAAAAAGCTTTTCAAGGTTGCTTCGGCTTATATGTACCATAGGATATTCTTCTTCTCGAAATGACGGTTCTTGAAAGTAGAGGGGAGGAGACGTTGAAGCCATTCTCGTTGGCTCTCCTGCTTTGATAGTTGTTTCTGCTGCTAGAGGTGATGTTTCCTTCATCTTAGTTGGTGTTTGTTCCATATCTAGCTATACCTCCAAAACTTCCCACAGACGGCGCCAACTGATTAAGTAACTAACCAGCTGTACCTGACCTCGTTAGCGGAGTTAAGAATCAAGGGTCCTCGCTTCGCTGATTGGGTGAGGTGATACTATAGTTTGTGAGATTCCTGTGAAAGAAAACACGTTAGGCTAGTTAGAGATGCCCCTAGCTAAGACCCTCTGATGCTTAAGTTAATAACAGGCTTAGGAGATAAGAAATCAGCTAGATTCTAAGGTAAAATTATCATTCAAAAAACCTACCATTAGTCTTGGATGCTATGCATATTTATACTAGTTGGCTTAAGTAAGCCACATTCATGAGGACACGTGGAATGATCTGATGGTAGATGTTACTTTCAACAAGATGATCCACGGTCCGTGTTCGCTCGGGTCACCGCCTTAGTTTTTTGGGTTTGGAGTAGGGCCGGGTCGGACCTTGAAGTATCATTTCTGTAAAGTTGGGTCTTCTTTAGTATTTGGGTCCTTGTCTAATGAGCCTAACTCACTTCTTATGTACTCAAGGCATTTAGGGTCCTTTTTAATTGAACATTTTTTAGTGTCTAGTTTTAAAGACATATATCAGAGGTGGATGTGGAAGGTAAACTTATGCAATATTATTTTATTTTATGCTTGCGTCAGGTTTTATTTTGTTATGAGTTTCTTTTTTAGTTCAGAAACTGATTAATTCTGTAAACAAAGGTGCTTTTTTTTATGTTAGACTGGTTTCTATTCTCAAATAATATTTCTTTAGTTCCTTGATGTTGTGTCACTTTGCATTTTTCAGGATAGAGGCACTGCAACAACAAAACATAAGCGCCACTATTTGCTGGAGCAAAAATTGCTTCATTTTGTCGATGCATTTCATCAATATGTTATAGACAGGGTAATGTAGCTTTTATATATATATGAATGTTCTTTGGGTGAATTTCTTGGCCTACTCTATTATGAATAATTGGATACCAAGGTTTGTGTATGAACAATATTGGTTTGTGTTTGATACGAAGTTTTTTATATCTTTCTCCATCCCTTCCCCCGGAAAAAAAAATAATAAGAAAAATACTCGCTCTTTTAAAGAAAAACTTACCTGAAAATGGCTTTGTATTTATTGCTGGTGCAGGATCTTGTTGGTTTGGTGATCTGTATTTATTATGAGTACTTAAATTAAAAGTTGGTATGAAATAGTTATCTCAAGCTATTGACAATATTATTGAACTTTTTCCATTGAAATTAATCATTGCTGCCAAGAGCTCATCAAATTCCCTTTTACTTCAACAGTTAATAATACCATACTTGCTTGGGCAAAGCGAAAGAAGAAGTAAAACACAAATATATAAGTAAAGGCAGTATCCTTGCTACGAGTTATTTTACTTTTGGCCTTTTATCTTTTGCCAGAATTTCATCTGAATCTTGAGTTTTTTGGCAATGTCTGTGTATTATTGATGTGATTTGATAGATATAAGTGGTGTCATCTCTCCGGCGACTTACAGAAATTCAGAATGAGCGAAGAGCACAAGACGTCGCCATATAGGTGCCACCGGAACGACCCTGAGGCCGGTAACAGTACTCATGACTATGACGAGGATGAAGATGACTGTTTTGGGACGTTTAATATTGTGCGAACCAAAAGGGCTCAAGTCAACCAGTTGCGTAGGTGGAGGGTAAGTTTAATCACATTTCTAGTCTCACTTTTAGTGATTTCTTTTATTTTATATTATTATTATTTTATTTTATTTTGTAGTGTGGATTTGTTTTAAATATATATTTTAAATGTATGCAATACATGGTTCCATATGATGCCTAGTTTTAATTAGATGTGTTTTTTTGTGTACCATTATTTGATTTAATGTTTATCTTAGTTAATTTATTAGTAATTACTTTATGAAACTTTGAGTTCGAGTCTTGTTACTTTCGCTCTTTGCTCTTTGGTGGACGATGATTTATTTTGCATCAACTCACCTTGGTTATAGTTCTGAGATGAATGGTTTGTCTGGCAATTTAATTTTGAATTTGAATGCGACTCAGCTTTTACGCCGTATAGTTATCAATGCATGAATAAGAGGATGTGACTCAGTATTTTGGGTGCCTTTTGTCTTTCTATCATTTGACTGAAGGTTGGTTATAACTTGTATCTAAATGTGAAAGATTAGTTTGAGCAGCCATTTTTGTAACTTATCGAAGAATTACGATTTTTGCTTTCGTGGCTTATACCGCGTGCTATAAGTTGCTCTATATTCAAGGGCTGGGAAGGACTCTTTCTACAGTGGTACAACTGCTCTACATTCTAGCTCATGTGGAATAGCTTTCTCTCTTTTTGCTTTGAAGATTCTAAGAATTTGTTTGGGTAATTTGCAATTCTTGATTTCCTGCATTTTTCTTGTTATTTTCAATAATTGTTTGGAACTTTCAAACCTATTGTGTATGTGTTTTAGTTTAATTATTGAGATTTATGTTTGATTTGTTAATGAAGGTTTATTTTACTCCATTTTCATCTTGTTGCTTTAAATTCAAGGTTGTTACTCTTTTGGTATAGTTAGAACATTGGTGATTTGTTAATCCCCTTTGGATTTTGAGTTGCATTTTGAATATTTTCTTTTATTCCTCCTTGTTTTATTGTAGTTCTTTCTGTGTCCAGTTTCCACGCCCTTAAACCTTTCTTGATTTGTGCTAGTGTGTTCATAATATATTGTTAAGTCTTTATTCAATTCGCTTTTAGTTACGTTTCTCTAATTTTCTAAAACCAAAATCAACTTTCATTGATCTCGTGTTTAGTTTAACTATGTTAAAGCAAATATTTTGATTCCGATTGCCACTCCTCGAGAGATTCGACTCGATTCAAGCTTCCCACTTACAATTACTCCATTCTCTTGCGGGCGAACTTTTCTAAAAAAAAGTAAATGCAAAAAGTTCGATTCACTTCTCAAATTTTCAATACCAAGAAAATATAATAAACCATCCAATGGTCCCTTGATTCCACATTCCAGAAGAAACGATGGGACCTCGTCTCTTAAAATTAAAAAGAATTAAAGCAATCAATGAAATCAATAAATGTATTAAATGCAAGAAAATCCTAGCATGAAACTTTATGAAATGCTAGATAAAGTATATTTTTTTAACTTTACTAATGCATATTCTCAATGCCAAATTTAAACATAATTATATGAGAAACCAAGGAAAGGAATAGGATTTTGAAAAAGAACAAATATTTGAAAACGTACAAAACACATCACTTAATAGGTTACAGGTGCTTGGAGTGCTGAGATGGGATCTCTTCTTCATCTTCTTCCGAGCTCAAAACTTCCGGAGGTTCATGTATCAACTCTCTCTCAATTAAGCCAAATAGGGTGGTGTAGTAATCATCTAATTCATCTCTCTAAATAATATTATAAGATCATAAGAACTCAAAGGGAAATGTTCTTGTGCATGCCTTATTTTATGGAGAAAAACCAACAACAATCTCAACTTCTCATAAAAAGGCACTATTAATAAATTTTAGACCCTTATTGGAATCCATCCTTTCGTTATTACACTTAAACAAGCATAAAGAGGAGTTATAAGACCATTAATATGAATATATCATCACTTTATCTTGTATATATTCTCCATATATTTTTAATCAATTATCGCCCAATGATAATTTCCTCTTTATGAAGCACTGAATAGAGTACCTCTATCTCCTGAACGATCGATGTTGAAAGGAGAGAAAAAGAGTATTTGATAGAATCAAGTACACATACCTCAAGATGATATTTTGTATCTATTCTCCACATATTTTTAATCAATTATCGCCCAATGATAATTTCCTCTTTATGAAGCATTGAATAGAGTACCTCTATCTCCTGAACGATCGATGTTGAAAGGAGAGAAAAAGAGTATTTGATAGAATCAAGTACACATACCTCAAGATAATATTTCTTATTCAAGTTGCTTCAGTCTACCATGGATAATGTGGTGTCATTCCTCTATCTCCAACGGATTGGTTAAGGATTGCCAAAACACAGCACAATCTCCAATGAGCATGGCTTCGTCATCTTCTTCCTTCATGTGTTTTTATCCGATCTTGAATATATCTCTATCCAATTGCTCTGCGTATAAGAAGAGAAGCTCATTCCCTAATAAGAACTAAACTTTTATTGCCGTGCATGAGCTCTCTCGTTCATATGATAAGCTACTTAAAAATCCAGTGATCAGTCCCATAAACATGTCCCAACTCTTGGACAAGAAAGATTTCCATACCAATGACACAACTAAAAGCTCCACCTCGATAAAAAAACTCAACTCTCATAAGAAATCAAGATCCACAAATCGAGTGGGTACCATATTGCGATTATGTATCACCCAGCTACGCTTCCTTTGCTCTCATCTAGTAAATTTAAAGTTAAATTCAAGTCTTTTATGATAATTTCCTCCAAAACAAGATTTCATCACGATTCCTACAAATTTAAGCTCATCAGAATTCAACACCAAAATAGAGTCATGTGATCATTACAAAATCATGCATAAAAATGGAAAAAATAACTCTTCAATGAATAATCATAAGATAAAATAAATCACCAACCCTAATCATGATTTTAATAATCTCCAAATCAAGAAGAAAGCTCAAGAAAAATAAAACAATTAACAAGCATAAATATGGAATCCATAAATTCAAACCCTAGTTTTAAAAACTTACAAGTTTTTCTTCTTTTTCCCCAAACTTGAATCTTTGAAATATGAATTTTGATGAATGATAAGTGTTTGGTATGTAAAACAAACCAAAACATGTATATATATGTGTGTGTGTGTGTGTGTGTGTGTGTGTGTTGGAGACATTCTGGCTGTCAAGGGATAAAGAATTTCTAAAGAAAATAGGATTCCTTGTGAAAAATGTAACTTCCTTAAAAACTGTGCTTCAACACCCAACTTACAAGTAGGGTGCTAACACGGGTGCATTCCTAAGATTTTTGAAAAAAAACACAGCCAAATTAGAAGTCTGGTGTTAACTTGGATTTTTAATTTGGTACGAAATTGAGGCCACACACGACTTGGCACTCAACTTACAAGTTGGGTGTTAACTTGGGTGTACTAACGAATTTTTTTCACTTTTTTAACTTAGAACTAAACTAAAAATTGAAATAACAAGAAATCCAATTAAACTTGATTGGGTTTTTCCCTACAAACACTAAGTTTAACTTCTTAAGCCAGATGCATGTTTAGTTTTAATGAGTATTCGCCTCTAGGTGCTTGTCGAGCATGCCCTTATCATTGTTTTCATCACTACTAGTGCTTTCATCATAAATAAATTTGTCATCTCTATCATCAAAAGAATCGTAAAAAGTGCAAATTAAATATATTTACTAAAATAACAAAGTTTAGAACTCCCTTCTCCATGTTGATTGATGCTCGTGCGGTATATTAATTATGTCTTCCAAGAAAGAATGGTACATATTCATCATTCTCCATGTCGATCACCTTAAAACCTGTCGTGTAATCCAATTTTCTGATATCGATGCTCACAATTTGCAATTCCTTTTGAATAACCATTGTTTGATCCGCCAATATTAATGTCATGTTCATAATCCTCAACATTGTGAGGCCTAATTTATGAGATGTTTCCCACAACATAACAATCACACTTGGCCCGAAATCAAAAGGAGCTCATTACTAACAAATTCTCCAGCACTACATGAAATCACCAAACCGCCGAGATCCTCCTTCTTTTTGGGAAGTTTGCGACTCATAAATACGATATAAAACTCATCAATTTCTCATCTATCAATCCTCTCGGGTTCTCCATGCATCCATACTATACCACCACTTAGAATAAAAGTGTTGCATGAGTCTTTTGAATTCATTTCCGTATCGCTTGGAAATCTACTCTTCCATCGGTTCCACTAATCTTATATGCCAATTTACTAACTTGTGTATCAAGATTCATCAAAATTGCTCCCATAGTTTTGGTCAATACTATCATTTGATGAACAACCGCATCTAATTTCACCTCATTCTTCAAAAAATGTTGAGACGAATCCTTCATAAAAGCATTTAGATCCTCTTCTAAAGATTTTTTCTTCTCTCCAACTATCTCACCATTAACTACCTTGAAATTTGGAGTTGGGTGAAGCACGTTCTTCGTATTACCATATGACAAGTTATCATTATTTAGATAATTAGGATAAAGTCCTCCTCGATTATTATTGTATAGCTCCCCACCCCCCCACCCCCAATTATTTCACCTTTGATACTCTCTCCATAGTTAACCTTTTAGAAGGACATTGATAATTTGTAGTAGACATATCTTTAACAAGATCAAAAGCATCTCTCGTATGCTTCGCCAACAATGATCCTCTGGCCGCCGCATCAATCAATGATCAAGTCTGACTCCTCAGTCTATTATGAAAGAAACGAATTTGTTGTGT
Organism: Phtheirospermum japonicum; assembly: GCA_014905375.1. NCBI lineage: Eukaryota > Viridiplantae > Streptophyta > Magnoliopsida > Lamiales > Orobanchaceae > Phtheirospermum > Phtheirospermum japonicum. Next base: position 234,824 of record BMAC01000382.1, read on the forward strand.
CTCCATAAAATTATGTTGATGACACCTTCGAATTAACTCTCGAAATCTATCCCAGGTCTCATATAATGTCTCTAAATTCTCTTGTGTAAACCTCATAATCTCGCTTGCTAAGTGCATCATTTCCACTAGCGGGAAAATTTACAAGAAACTTATCCTTCAATTCATTAAACATCATTATGCTCTCGTACTTCACCAAATTTAACCAATGGCTTGCCTTGACCCTTAAAGAGAAAAGAAACAAACGTAGATAGAAAGAATCTTTTGACACGCTATTTATCTTTCGAAAATCGCATACTTGTAGGAAATGTGCAAGATGTTCATGGGGGTCTTGGGTCCATGAACCCCCAAACATCTCTTGAGAAACCAAAGAATGCTTGATTTCGAAGTTATAGCTTGAATATAAATGTTAGCCATTCCCCCGTAAGTTTGGTTTCTTGTATTTTAGAAATAATCTTGAATAGGAGGGTATGGAATCTTCTCGTGAGTTCGTCTCACCTTATCTCAAGTCTGACACTCATTTTTGGCTTGTTCTCGTTCCATCTCCTCTCATGCTTATCGTTTAGGAAACTCCCAAGATTATCACTCAATAAATTTTGTGATTATTTGGCTCTTATATTCGTGATAACATCGTCATCATTGTCGCTTCTGTTGGCCCCATCAACTTGTGTACATCTATTGTCCCTTTTTGCCATGGATCATTTCATCGCTCTCAGCTTCCCAGCGGCTACTTCAGGCTCCAAATCAAAATCAAATAACGCCCCCTTTTTGAGAACTTAAGAATATACAGTATACAAAAGTAACAACATAACAAGAAAAACTAAATAAAATGGAAACTTACTCTAATGTAAAATCTAACTACTTATCGAAACATTAATTAACTAGTCCCCTCTAATGGCACTAAAACTTGTTCGCTCTTAATTTTACCACCACAAGTGTACATTTTCAATCGTAGTTATGGTTGAGTAAGATCGTATCCACAAAGACTTAGTAATTAAGTACTTGAATCATAGTATATTGATTTTATTTAGAAATTTAAATATAAATTGTAAAAATTAATTTAAAAACAAACTTTAGCAAAATATAATTATCAAAGACAAGCAGAGAAATTTATAGTTCCTAAACAATGGTTTCGAATGACAACTTTTTTGGTTTTATGAAAAATAATTCCTTAATCAAAAGTCTAATCCTATAGGACTTCTCAAAGCTAAACCGTACTCTAGTTACGAGAACAAAGGTACGTATATTAAATTACCCGCATGCTCGAAATCAATGTACTAGCCTCTCGACCGCATATGTAATTTAGTTAAAAAGGATCCTAAGATTATATAATAGCTTCATCAGACATATGAGTATCTCGTACCCCATCTATTTTGCCTATCTTATTGTCTAAATATGCCTCGCCACATTCATATTTATTCAATATTTTCAAATAAATATAAACATTGATCCATGTGCTCACAAAAAATCAAAACAAGATAAAATGAATATATATTTAACAATTAATTAAAAAATACTTGAATATAATAAAAATAGAGTCACCAATATACTCTCATATCCAGAATCAAATCAACTTGGCTAGACATGGTTAATAAACCAAAACATGTTTGCATAACTGATTAGAGTAGGTTTGTCCTTATTTATATTATTATCTTAGTATGTTTTTATATTTGTTTTTGCTATAAGTTGGATGATTTAAGCTTAATTTCGTATTTTCGTAGTTCCAGCTTATTTTACCGTATTTTGATCATGATTGATGCAATTAGGTGATATTTCGTTGTTTTTCACCTTACAACTAAGTAACCGGAAGAGTTCAGCGCGTGATTAGATGAGTTCGATGTTCAAAAGTGGAGAACGAGATTTCCGGTGAACGAGTAGCAGAAAAATCGAGAAAATGAGACTAAGCCTCAGTAGTGTCGATCGACGCAAGCGTCGATGCTACGCCGATACGAGTCCCTGCCCGCTATGATCGACGCAAGGCTGACGCAACTCTCTTAAGCGTCGATCGACGCTCAATCGACGCAACTCTTTGTTGCATCGATCCATGACCGCGTCAGTCGACGCTTCCGCCCAGTCGACGCGAGCACCAGGAAGCGTCGACGCCGAGAGCCAGCACGCATCGATCGATGTGACGTCGACGTGACGGCCAGAAATTCGTTTTTAGAGTTTCTTGTGCGCCAAGACATGCTATATCTATATATACCCTTCATATTTCGGATTTTTGAAAGACACACGACATCTTAGGGGTTTTTAGCTTAGAATAAATGTGATTGCACATCTTATAACAAGATTTGAAGACCGAGATCAAGGATCGAAGAATGACGAGTCCGAAACTTCAATTTCATGTTCGGGATTCAATCTTCGCCCAAGATCAACGTTCAACTCCGGAATAGCTGGAGATTTTCATCGCTTTTATTAGTTCCAATAAGTATTCCAAACTCTTAGTTAAGTACTTAGTTATTTTCCTAGTTAATTGCTTAGTTAAATTCTTAGTTAATTCTAGAACTAGTTTAATTAGTTTAATTGTTTCATGCTTGGATATTGAATTAATTTAGTTTATTTATGCGATTCGATTTATACTTAGTTATTCGTTTCTAGATTCGTATGATACAATTTCTTCATGGTAGTTTCTTATATTCATGTTCTTAGATTCGTTAATTAGATTTAAATCTTTGTAGCATTTTATTGATAATTTAATTATTGCTCGTAGTTGATAATATAGCTTAGAATAACTAGTTTAATTATCCTTAGTTTAATTATTGCTTTAGCTATAATGATCAATTCAAAATCTTTTAAAACCCCAAATGTACATGTATTTTATTCTAGTTCGTAAATTGAGAAAAACATCCAAAAGATCGAATAGTTGTTTCCTCGAGAGATACGACTCGAGTCAAACTCATCACCCTACAAGTTCCTCGTACTCTTGCGAGCAAACTTACGTATTTTTTTTAATACTATAATTGGGGTGCACAAAAGTTTGGTTCAAAATATTGGCGTCGTTGCCGAGGAAGCAACGAGTAGGAATATAGGATGTTTTTCGTTTTAAGTTATTAGTTTCTTTTTATTTTTATTTATTTTTTTCGCACTTGGTCTTTGCCACTTGGTACGTTGATTTGTTGTTAAGTATATGCAAGGTAGACAATCACTTCAACGCGATCTTGCACCATTCATTGACAACATCCATCGTTCAAATCAGCCTAGACCAAGACCCTCTTCCATTCCTGAGAACGATTCTTCAACAGCAATTGATTTTGTTTGCGACCAAATTCCTGACACAATGTTAGGAGAACAATCGATTCGAAGCAATGATTCCCCACCAAGATCACCTCCACGCCCCGTTCGAAATGGGTATGGTAGTGAACCAATCGTTTTGCAAGGACAACCACAACCCCGAGCCTATTGGGCTAATTATCAACAAAACGTGGAGAATACGAGACAAAATGCGGGGAGGAACGAAGGAGTGAACCAGCAGCACAACGTATTCAATCACCAACCCAGTATGGCAAATATGAGGCAAAACTAAGAGATGAACAACAATGTCATGTGTCAACACAACATCGAGAATGTGGCATTTAGGAATAAGGATATTCTGCAGCATAACGCATATGCTAACAATCAGAGGCACGTAAACACTTGGTTAGCGAATCAAAATCATGGTTATGAGCAAAACAACTTCGGAAGAAAATACGAGCGCCAGAACCATCACGCATATGACGACCACTACGAGAGAGATAATGACCGAGTTAGGGAACCAAGGGGAGATCGAGCACCTAGACAGCGCGATTTGGCGCGACCATAGGTTGTACCTTTTAGGTCAGCAATTGTTCTTGGACCCACCGCAAGAGAAGTGGAGATCAAACCGCACCAACTTAATTTACTCCTGACTGTTCACGGAGGTGCTCATGAAGACCCTCTGGCATTTTTGAACTATTTCGTTGATGAGGTTGGAAGATTTGTGGTTCATGGCCTCAACCAAGAGGGGGTGCAAATGATTTGCTTCCCCTATAGCATGAAAGACAAAGCGAAGTCGTGGCTGCTCTCCCTAGAGCCTAGTTCGTTGACTGTCTGGGATATGATCAGCGAGAAATTCTTAAATCAATACTATTCAGCCAAAACTACGGGGCATCATTGGAGGCAAATTGCCACCTTTGAACAGTTGGATGGAGAGCTGTTTCATGAAACGTGGGAGCGTTACAAGACACTTTTGCAAGCTTGCCCCCACCACAACTATTCTCTGGAGATGACTAAACAGTTTTTCTTCGATGGATTATTAGACTATGGGAAAAGAGAAGTAGAGATGCGGCAGGAGGAGATTTTGGAGATTTGAATGCCACCGAGGCGAGACGGGTGCTGGAGAAGCAAAGCGAAAAATCTAGACAAACCAACTCTCGGCCTCATAAAATGAAGGTTAATGAGATTTCCATTCCCGATCCTGATTTAGATGACGGCAAGTTAGTCAAGGCAAAGTGTGCGGAGATATTTGACGAAAAATTAGCTTCTTGGAAAGCCGAGCGGGCAAGCAAGGCCGCTGCACAGAAGAATACTGCAGCATGCAACCAGTGCGGATCTCCTCAGCATTTAGCAGACCAGTGTCCAAACAACATAGTGCAGCAAGAAGACGTTAAAGCAATTCAGAGTTATTCAAACTAAAAGAAGTACACCTCACAACGTGAGAATCCTCTTTTCAAATGGGGCCCAGGAAGTCCGAATTACATGCTACCCGATCCGCAGTACCCGCCACCACATTCGCAAGCACCACCGCCACAAAATAATTTTCATACACAAGGGCAGGCGTCTAATACGGCTCAACCAAATGATCAACTGTTGGTTTGGCAGCAAAATCAAGTGGCCGAGACAATCAACAATAGAGAGGGACTTACAAAGGTGAACGCAAAGATAGATGAACTCTCAAAGAATGTGAACGGAATTGACCATCTTTCTGGAATAGTGCATGATCTAGCTAAAAACATGGAAAGGATGGATAGAACTATGGGACAACTAGCGACTGACATTGCGAGGTCAAATAAGGAGAAGGACAAGCTCCCAAGTCATACTGAACAGGCATCGGCGGTTCATGTCCTTCGCAGTGGGAAGAAGATCGACAATGGCCACTACTACAGAAACAGCTTTCTAAGGCTGTTAATTAAATGCGGTTTTCTAAAAACCGCCTTAAAATTACTTTTAACGGCGGTTATGGCAATAACCGCCGTTAAAAAGGTCTTTTTACGGCGGTTTTTCAAAAAAATCAACGTTAAAATTGGATATCAACAAATTCTAACGGCGGTTTTCTAAGAACCGCTGTAAAGGTGATGTAAATCTACGGCGTTTTATATAAACCGCCGTAAAATTGATGTAAATCTACGACTGTTTTCAAAACCCGCCACTACAAAAAAATTGCAATTTTCCGAGGGGAAAACCGAGGGTTTTTTTCCCCTCGGAAAAAACCGAGGGGGAAACTGAGGGGAAAGAAAAGCTCTTGGTTTTTTCCGAGGGGATATATTCCCCTCGGTTTTCCCCTCGGAAATCAGGCGCCAATATTTACCGCTATAATTACCGAAGGTAATACCGAGGGATTTCTGAGGGCACTATTTTCCGAGGACCAATGCCCCTCAGAAATACCGAGGGTCAGCAAATACCCTTGGTTTTTAAAGTATAAAGAAATTCAAAAAATAAAATAATTTTCAAAAAACCGAAGGGCATAATATCCCCTCGGAAAAAACTGAGGGTAGTTGCAACCCTCGGTTTTTTTATAATAAAAAAAATAAATAATTAAAATAATTTACGAAAAAACCGAGGGGGGAGTTTCCCCTCGGAAAAAACCGAGGGTAAGGCATCCCCTCGGTTTTGTTAAAAAAATAATAATAATAAAATAATTTTCAAAAAACCGAGGGGAAAGGGGACCCTCGGTTTCTTTAAAAAATTAAAAAAAAAAGGAAAGAATTAGAGAAAAATAGAAAAGTCGTACAAATGAAACAAATCTTATCATCTCGGGTGCGTGGTGAGGTTTTGGCCCAATTTCGGTCGAAGAATGTGAACGAGCATGTGCGTATCCACATGTTTCGTGCAATTCGACCAAACAACCAAGATACGATCGATCGATCAAGTCGTTCGATTGGAATCGCGAAGCGACGAGGCGTCGTGATCTTGACGAGGGGGCGGGGGGTGCGTCTCGTGATCCCAGAACATTGAGGGTTGGTCGTGCCTCGTTTCGTGCGCGTTTCCTATTTTTTCGAATTTTTAAATAAAAAATCGGAAAAACCCCTAGAAAAATAAAAAAAATAGGAAAAAATAGGAGAAAACCCCAAAATTTCACGAACGGGACGGGGAGGGGTGCGTGTCGGCGTCGTGGATCCACGGGGGTCGGTCGGCGGTCATTTCGTGCTCGTTTTCTATTTTTTTTCCTATTTTTTACTAAATAAAAAGTTGAAAAAATACACTAGAGAAAATAAAAAAATAGTAAAAAATAGGAGAAAACCCCAAAAATTCACGAACGGGGTGGGGAGGGGTGCGTGTCGGCGTCGTGGATCCACGGGGGTGGGTTTCTGGTCGTTTTGTGCTCATTTTCTATTTTTTTCCTATCTTTTTATTTTTTAAATAAACCGAGGGTCCCCTTTACCCTCGGAAATTTTCGAGAGTCTTGGCCTCCCCTCGGTTTTTTCCGAGGGGAAAGGGGACCCTCAGTTTCTTTAAAAAATTAAAAAAAAAGGGAAAAAATAGAAAAAAATAGAAAAGTCGTACAAATGAAACAAATCCTATCATCTCGGGCACGTGGTGAGGTTTTGGCCCAATTTAGATCGAATAATGTGAACGAGCATGTGCGTATCCACACGTTTTGTGCAATTCGACCAAACAACCAAGATACGATCGATCGATCAAGTCGTTCGGTTGGAATCMCGAAGCGACGAGGCATCGTGATCTTGACGAGGGGGCGGGGGTGCGTCTCGTGATCCCGGAACATCGAGGGTTTGTCGTGCCTCATTTCGTCCCTCCAATAACAGTTTTAAAAATTATTTAAAAAAAGGACGGTGGTTTTTAAAATGTTTTAAATTGTTCGTGATAGTGGTGGTGAAATTTCGTGGTGATCGGTACATGCATGTTGTGTTATGAGTACATATTTTTTGTATATATTGTTTAAATGATGTGATTTATTACTTGATGTATACGTCTTTGATGACGTTGTTTATAAACAAAATATGTTCGATCTAAGATACACTCTTTATAAACAATATACCTTAGCCTCGTTTGGGATTTTGTATCGAATAGAGAATTCGATACTAAATCCCGAATTGTTCACTTCTTTGGACAGTTTGAGAGCGTGATTGTAATATGGCTTAGAGAATTTTTTTGTTGAATATATAAATTTCAGTTCTGTATCTATCTTATGTTCTCGGGTGCACTGCAATATATGTGTACTTAGAGAACTAAAGGGAAATGCTGCCGAAATTTTTAGTCAACAAAAATTCATATACTAAGACGCTATATTACAAGAAAATCACGTTTTCGAATGAGATAGGGCCCTACCAAAAAATTCAATCATGCTCTAGCCACCCTCATGCTGCCCAATTTTTGATAAATCAATATAAAAACCGTATAATGTTAGGATGAGTTCCGATCATAGTTGGATGTACAAGCGAATCAACAACGGCTATTTGTCCTCACAATTCGTGGCTGGAGTCCAGAGTTTTATTGAATTTACTGAAGCACATTCCACTCAAAAGGACGAACAGAAGCTGAAATATCCATGTAATCGTAGCAGATGTAGGAATAGTGGTTACCTCGATGTCGACGAGATCAAGTACCACTTGTTTAGACACGGATTCGAGCCGAATTACTATAGATGGATTTACCACGGAGAAAGTCGGCTCACCACTTCTGGACGCTGTCACGATTATCATATTGGAGGAACCTCTAATCCTCATTCTGAAGAATCATCAAATGCGTACGTTAATATTGTTCGAGATGCAGCTGGTCCCGATTTTGACGTGGTTGCCGATTTGGAAGAGTCGCCGAACCCTGATGCACAAAAATTCTACGACATGCTGAAAGTTGGAAATAAGCCATTGTATCCGGGGTGCGAGGGACATACGCAGTTGTCACTAGTCTCCCGTCTCATGAGTTTGAAGTCAGAGAATCACATGTCTCAGAAGTGTTATGATCAATTGAGTGAATTAATCAAAGAGATAGTACCGAACGACAATCTCGTACCCGATAACTTTTATAACAGTAAGAAGTTGTTAAGGGGTGTGGGCTTACTAGTCGAGAAGATAGACTGCTGCAAGAATAATTGTATGATATACTGGAGAGACGATTCTGATTTGACAAGCTGCAAATTCTGCAATGAACCTCGGTTTAAACCCGTTTATCAGGGAAAAACAAAACGACAAAAGCTCGCGTCGCGTACAAGAAGATGTACTATTTTCCATTAACTCCACGTCTGCAGAGGTTGTACGCATCTAATGCCACAGCAAAAGATATGAGATGGCATGCTGAACACGTTATTGAAGACAATGTTATGCGACACCCATCCGACTCATAAGCTTGGAAACATTTCAACCAGAAACAACCAAGTTTCGCGGCTGAAAGTCGAAATGTGAGATTGGGTCTTTGTACAGATGGTTTTCAACCCTTTGGAAGTTTTGGCGCACAATATTCATCGTGGCCCATCATAGTTACACCCTACAATTCGCCTCCTTGGATGTGCATGAAAGAGAAGTTCATGTTCTTGAGCGTTCTTGTACCAGGGCCAAAGAATCCAAAAGACAAACTTGATGTGTTTTTGCAACCTTTGATCGCCGAATTAAATCAATTGTGGACGGTTGGAGCTCCCTCGTACGATATATCTAAGAAACAAAATCTTCAATTGCGAGCAACCCTTATGTGGACAATTAGCGATTTTCCTGCGTATTCTATGCTGTCCGGATGGAGTACGGCCGGTCGAACATCTTGTCCGTATTGTATGGAACGGTCAGACGCCTTCACTCTTAAGTGCAGCGGGAAGCAATCGTAGTTCGACAATCACCGAAAGTTCCTTGAGTGCGATCACCGGTTTCGAAAAGACAAACGACGCTTCAGAAAAAGAAAATCTGTCGAGACTCCACCACCGGAAGTGCGCTCAGGAACAGAAGTTCTGGCAGAAATAGAAAGATTGGGGCTTATGAAAGTCACTGAACCGGATGCAACACTTGTTAATGCGCAAATATCTCGAACATCTGGTTGGAGAAAATGAAGCATATTCTAGGATCTGCCATATTGGCGCACAAATCTAATTCGTCACAACTTAGATGTTATGCACATTGAGAAAAATGTGTTTGACAATGTTTTCAGCACTGTGATGAACGTCAAAGGAAAGACCAAGGACACGCTTAAATCTAGGGAAGAGTTAAATGAGTATTGTAATCGGTCAGAGCTGGCGCCTGATGGATCGGGAAAGTGTCCTAAAGCCTGTTAAACACTTGATAAGCCATTGAAAGCTGCCGTTTGCGACTGGGTCAAGTCCCTTCGATTTCCAGATGGGTACGCATCAAATTTAGGGCGTTGTGTCGACAAAAAGGAATCGCGTTTAATCGGGATGAAGAGTCACGATTGTCATATATTCATGCAGAGACTGATCCCAATAGCCTTCTGTGAACTGCTTCCTCCAAATGTGTGGAAGGCTCTAACCGAATTGAGCCTGTTTTTCAAGGATCTAACGTCAACAGTCACTCGCACCGAAGACATGAGCCAACCTGAACGTGACATTCCGTTAATACTGTGTCAACTGGAAATGATTTTCCCTCCGAGTTTTTTTGATTCGATGGAACATCTGCCGGTTCATCTTGCGTATGAAGCGAGAATTGCTGGCCCTGTGCAGTATAGATGGATGTACCCATTCGAGAGGTATCTTCGAAAACTTAAAAATAGCGTGAGAAATAAGGCGAGCGTTGAAGGGTCGATAGCAAATGCATATCTGGTTGATGAGGCATCAACTTTTAGTTCGTACTATTTTGAGGATCACGTGTTAACCAAAAGAACAAATTTGCCTAGAAATGACGACGGTCAGAATTGTGTGGATGACACTGATGAAATTCCCTCAGTGTTTAAGAAATGTGGAGAGACGTTTGGTACTAAGGGAAAAGGATATCTAAGCGAGACAGAATACAACGCCGCAAGAATATACGTGTTGCTAAATTGTGAGGAGGTCCAAGAATATGTTAGGTACTCCTTCACTCTTTTCA
>BMAC01000382.1:275974-320934 GCA_014905375.1 Phtheirospermum japonicum
ATGCTTGTGTTTCAAAAAGGTTTGAAAACCTATCATTTATCTATGAAACACAAAAGAAAAACACCAAAAGCATAATATTTCTAAGAATTAAGAGTAATAAGAAAGATCACATCAAAAGTGTATATGTGACCAAATTAAGATGCGATTTTTTCCCTACTTAGTTGAAGGATATATCAAAGAATTAGCTGTGTTTACCTATCGAATCTCTTACGAATGGGAATATAGTGAGTGAAAGCTTCTTGGGGATGTACTATTCACATGAGACGATGACCGAGATATGAATAAAGATATTTTCATTTAGTCGATCCGGGGGATGAGCCATTCAATGAGGCTTGGGAGCAGTTCAAGGATTTACTTTATAAGTGCCTCACAATCACTACAACTTTGACATAATCAATCAATTCTTCTATGATGGTCTCCAACTTCAATGTCAATACATGGTTGACAACGCAGTTGGTGGAAATATAACGGACCTATAAACCTAAGAGGTCCATGATATTTATGTTTCATTGAGTGCTAATAGCCAAAAAAAAAAAAGCACCTTGGGAAAAAGAGGTATCGTTCATGAGGTGGTGCCCTCCCGGGAGGATCCTAATTAGAATTACCTAGTTGAAAAGGCAAATGGCTTCTTTGCAAGCTCAAAATACAACACTTTGTAAAACTTCATCGAATCCTACGCTTTCATCCAAGACTTATAGAAATTTTGGTGTTTATGGTCATGGGGAAATCTTTATCAGTCTTCTATTGAAGAATCTGGTGATTTTGAGTATCAATCAAGCCGGCCAAATGTAACAATATCACCCTACTCGCCAAAATAACCCATATTATCAAATGTACAACCCCAGGTGGAGAAATTATACCAATTTTAGTTGGTTAAACACTAACAATGCACAATCTCAACCTGCTCTTGAAGAATCATTGACTAAGCCTCAAGTTCCTTATAATTCTTGACCTTAATCCCCGGTGAATCTTCCTTATCCAATGACCCCACAAGCTCAATTTATTTCTCAACGCCCCCACAGGCTCAAGCATATACATCATCTTTGTTTGAAGACTCTCTGAGAGAGTTTATGCAAGACACCCAAGTGTTTGTGAAAGATTCCAAAGAAAGGGTCGAGGCATTGGAGACCAACAACAAGAAAGTCAAAATCCAACTGAGGCACATGACTTCTACATTAGGAGAGCTCCAAGGGTCGATGCAAATAGGAAAAATTGTCGAGCCAACTGGAACAAATCCGTGCACTACAAAAAAACTCAGTTCTTCCGAGGATTTTTCCCTCGAAATTAAGAAAAAATCCCTCGGTTTTGGGTTAAACCGAGGGAAATTCCGAGGGAAAAATTCCCTCGAAAAAACCTTTCTCGGAAATCAGTTCCGAGGGAAATAAATCCCTCGGAATTACAAAACCGAGGGAATTCTGAGAGATTGTTTTCCCTCGGAACAATTACCGGACAATCCCTCGGAAATCCGAGGGAACATTTCCCTCGGATTTTTTCAATTTCCGAGGGAATAAAATCCCTCGGAATTCCGAGGGATTTATTCCCTCGGAAATTGAAAAAATCCGAGGGAAAATATTTCCCTCGGATAACCGAGGGAGTCCCATTCCCTCGGATGTTTCAAAATTCCGAGGGAACTTTCCTCGGTATTTTTAATTTTTTTATTAATTTTTAATTTTTTATTTTAATTTTAATTCTTGTTTAATTATTAAAATTCCCAAAAAAATTGAAAAAAGCAATTAAAGAAAAGTCAAAGAAATAAATCAATTATAATAAAAAAAAATATTTGAAAATTTATGAATTACATGCGTTCGATCGAAACAGTAACAAAGTTTATTACATAAATAAAAGTGTTCTATGGATGGGGAGGGGGAACTGCTGCTGCTGCTGATAGGGAGCGGGGAACTGCTGCTGGAAACGAGCGTACATCTCAGCCATCTGGGCGTTCGTCCGCGCCTGAAATTCCTCCTGCTGCCGGCGCTCCTCCGCACGCTGTCGCCTTTCCTCGGCTGCCTGCTGCTGCAACGCCTCAAGCTGCGCCCTCTGAGCCTCGACCTGCGCCTCGAGCTCTCTGATCTGTCGTCTATCAGCCTGGGATGAGGAGGAGGTGGAAGAGTCGCCCTTCAGTAAACCCTTCGCAGCAGCCACTATCTTCCCATACGCGCCGGTGCCGTAAAGCCGTCCCTTCTTCACACCGGCGACGCCGAGAAAAACCTGGTCCTGGTCAACCTCGTTACTCTCCTCCTGGGAAGACGCACGCTCCTGCTCCTGGGTCAGATGTCTCTCGTACTCCTCCTGAAATACAACTCGTTATTAAAATTTTACGTTAAAATCAAAGAATAAGTTAAAAATAAAAAAGAGACTAACGTTAATATTAGCAGATCTCGTGTCGATCCACGCGCCGTCTTTCTTCTGGTGCGTACGTTTAAAAAGATCGTAGCACGTAGCCGGCGAACCCGTCTCCCGCTCCTGTATTGAATTAATTTTTTTAAAAAAATAATAAATAAAACCGAGGGAATCAAATATCCCTCGGTTTTCCGAGGGACTACTTCGCTCGGAAAACCACCCGTCGGTCATCCCTCTGTTTTTCGTTCGGTAAATATGGTGGGAACATTTGGCGCCCTGATTTCCGAGGGATTTTCCGAGGGAATGTAATTTCCTCGGAAAAAACCGAGGGATTTTTATTTCCCTCGGAAATCCCTCGAAAATTTCCGAGGGAATTCTGTTCTCTCGGAAAATCCCTCGAAAATTTGCTGTTTTTTTGTAGTGATGTCATTATGGTTTTAGAATAAAGTGGAGAGGAGGCTTTCTTAATTGAGACCCTGGTTATCCACAAGTCTTTCAGCTCTATCTTGCCCTTAATTGAGGCCCTGGTTTTCCAAGAATCTTCAAGCTCTAATTTTCCCTTAATTGAGACCCTAGTTATCTATAAGTCTTTGAGCTCTATCTTTCCTTAAATCGAAGCCTCGATTGTCCAAGAGTCTTCAAGATCTAATTCTCCCTTGATTGAGACTCCAGGTGGCTAAGAGTTTTTGAGCTCCTATTCTTCGATTACAATCCATATTCAACAAGCTTTTTCAAGCTTTCACTCTCTTACTCCGACGGTCAATTCGGTGGGGTCCACTATAATCATTATTGACAAGGATCCGAACATAAAAATTGGTATTCATAAATCATTAAATCCATACAAACCTCATATTCATAGGTCGGGTCGTCAAGGATGGGGATCCGGGGATTTTCCTTCTTGATGATCATTAGAAAGTGGGACTGCCCCTTGCATGCGTGATTTTCTCGACTTATGAGCGTCCTGGCTTAAATTCATTTTTAAACCCACTCTTATCCAACTCCAACTGGTCGATGGGTCGATTCGTCTTTCAAAAGGGGTTGTTGAGGATATTTCGGTAAAACTGGATGGTCTTAGGTGATCGTCGATTTCGTTATTTATAGTTTGGAGGCAAAGGCACACTGCACATCCACCCTAGTTGTTAATGTTGTTGACACCCTAACCTATATGTCAGCTAGCCATTACTTTGGATGACATGTGTCATCACTTGGTAGATCCGGATGCTGAGTAGTTAGCTTTTGATGGTTTGTGTTAAAATCCTACCTTTTTTAAATTTTTAGCCTAGGTTTAAATAACAACTTTTATACATTTTTCCTCTTTATCAAATAATTAGGGTTTGCCTCAGCACGATTCCTCTCTCACTCGAGTATACCAGTGACACTGTTCATTTCTTCCCCCGAATGTTTCCTTCAACAATTACCTTACAAGTTGTCTTTATGACATTAGATTAGAAAAAAGCTACAGGAACGTCTAGGGAATGAGTACAAATTAACATGATTACCCCACCTTATATCTGGAGATTAATTGACACAATATTGGCTCACCCTCTCTATTCAATTTTTGAGAGTTCTGTCTGGAGAAACTATCAAGTCTTCAGAATTTTGGTGGCAACTATATATCCCCTTTTCAAGAATCTTTGTGTAAAATCAGGTAAACTGTTAAGTTAATCCATAAACTTATTTAACCGATTTTCATCTGATTATATAATATGTTCCGATTATTGTTTTTTCTTTGATCCGTCTTCAGATCTACTTTTTGCCATACCAGAGTTTTGTATACGACATCGGATTTGCTATAACACTTTTGGTGAGTTCTTTTTATTTAATTACCTTTCTTTTATGTTGTTAATTGATTTTGGAATTTTTATAAATATTTTTTTTATAGATTTGAGAACTAAATGGTGTTATTAGTTATTTCATAAAAAAATCTAGATGATGAGAAATAATATATAGTACAGAAAATTTGAGATTTGTGTTATTTAGTTTATGCTGTTGTGCATAGTTGAGCCTATTTTCGCAAAAGAAAAAAATCCAAATTTGATCACAAAAAATTATTAGATTATGTCATCAAAAGTTATGTTGGGTGTTACTTATGTTTATTAAAAATTATACTGGCCTTGACTCGATATATAAAATTAAAAATTATGCTGGATTTTTGGATCATATTTTTGCAGAATATTCATTTGTGTAATGGCGTATTGATCATTATTATGTTCATTATGTAAAAAGTTTTTTAATTTAAAATATCAAATTATAATATTTTCATGTTTATGATATTTTTGTGTTTATAAAAGCAAATTTGTTTGATATTTGGCTGATGTCAAATGAACTGTCCAAGTAAAAGATTCTAGCCGCACTTAAAAGCCGAGGTATTAATTATGTAGTTAATGGACATTTTTACTAGATTTAGATTTTTATTTTTTAACCATGATCTTTTATTTTTATTTTATTATTAATTTACAAGAGAAAGGTTTTGGTAAGTCGTGATTATTCATATATTGATATTAGTGGAGAAAACTTGCAGTGTTGGAGACAAGAAGCTGAAGTTTTCTCTGGTTAGTGTCCTCAAGATTGAGAAAGGGGACATCACTCGGTGGTCCATCGCTGTTCAGATCCAAGTCATGATTCAAAGATTTTTTGGGGCATCTTCAATTCTTTCGTAAGCTTGATTATATTTGAGTGGGATTTGAAAATAATTTCTTAATACTTGATTGTTGGTAGAATCTGGATAGTTAACTTGATATGTGGAACTCTTTTAACCTTTTAATGTTTAGGTTTTAAATAAGAAAGATTATTTGATGGTTATTATTTATTTATTTATTTATTCCCCTCTATTCTCTTTGCAACTTGGGTTGCCATTTGTGTTGACTTATATTGGGCAAACATGCTTTATAATTGATATGATTCGAGGGGTGAATTAATCTTCTGCTGGTGCTAGGATAATCTTTTTAAGTGGATTTGAATTGGTATATATTCTTTTTTTTTTGCCGTTATCCGTTTGTTTTGTTCAAAAAGCTTAAATGATGGACTCTTCTCTTGCAGATATGTAGTCGACTCTTTGTAAACCCTTATTCATGATGGTCCTCTTCCCATGACATGATTATATATGGTAATTTTTATTCATCTTTAAATTTATTTTTTTGTGTGAGTTTTGTGTATTATGTGATTTCAAATTCATAATTCAGAAATCTTGGATATTGATATATGTTGAGTTATGAGTTTTTGTAATAAGAAATAAGGGATATAGTTGTATTCTTTAGAATCTTTTGTTTAGATTCTTTGACAAAACTTATAATTTTGGGATTTAGGGAGTTTACCTATTTGATTGCTAATTGTCCAGGAATTGTTCTAGAAGTTTATTGATTTTTTTGACTAAATTTATTTAATTTTATTGATATATTTTAGTTGTGATTCGCAATGTTCACATGGCAATATCATCACTTGGATTACTTTCCTTTTAGTAATTCTTATTTAATTTCCTCGATTTAGGCTATCATTGGATTCTCATCTTTCAAGGTCTGCATCTTAAATTCTCTATCAAAATGTAATTATGTAAAGATATAATAATAATAATAAGAAGAAGAAGAAGAAGAAGAAGAAGAAGAAGAACAACAACAACAACGAAGGCAGTGTAATCATTTTAACGTTTCAAATATATGTTTAGTTTTTGTTGTTGTTTTTTTTTTTTTTTTTTTTGCAATTATGTTTTTGCAAAGTAATGAGTAGGAGTGTGTAAAGAAAATATCGGATGAAGGAGCTCAAGCTTCAGAGAAGGTAATCTATTCACTATCTAAAAATTAGTAATAAATTGGATTTATCTCATATACACAAGTACTTGAAACTGGATTTTGATACTGACCTTTTTGTTTTAATGTGGTTCTTAGTCTAAAGGGCATGGATCACATTAAGAATGTCATTCTGTATCTCTACTTTTTTTTGTTATATTCAAAATGATTTAGTTTGTTAAGTAGGGTGGTAAGTTTTTTTTTCTACCAAACTTGAATTGTTTGACATATTATCTAGTTGAGCTTGCCTTATTTTTTTATATAAACTTATGTATTACTGAACAAAATGCTATGTTCAACATGGAGTCCACAATTAGTGGGAATCTTACGATAATGTCTTATTTCTGCTGAAATCGCTTGATGAAGAATGAGATGTTGTTCTTCTAGAAATCTATTTTAAACATTGATTGTGTTGTTAATATACTTCTGAGTTATTTCAAGTCTTTACTGTTCTGATCCTTTTGTGTGTTTGTTTGGATCTAAATAAATACATAACAACCTTATATTACCCACAATCTTCTTATGCTCATACAACTCCAAGATATCGTGTTTGAACAGGTCATTAACTGAAAAGAGTTAATTGAATTTATTTTTTTTTCTTTTTTCGTTTGAATGCATAACAATTTGTTAAGATGACTTCTATTTACGAGTACGTTACGTGATAATATCAAGAAATTGAAAGAGGGTGAGTACACGTGCGGAAATATTACTATGAACTTCCTAAAGCTTATGGGGTTTGCTGGTGTTTAATCAAATTGTTAACATATGCATTGTAGTTTGTATAGTGTTTAGTTTCATACTATTTAATATTGGGCATATCAGTGGCACAGTTATTAGTAAAACAAAATACTTTGTGAAGTAATCTTTTTTCCTCCCATATATAATTCATTATTTTTTCTTCTGATCGGTTTTGTTGCCTTCTGAATTTGAACGAATATTTAGTTTAAACTAAGTATATATGGCTTGCCTTTTAGTTAATTGTGAAGCATTAAACAATATGTTTATGAGATTAAATGTGTAACAATTAAATATTATATATATATATATATCCTATTATTTCTGTATAATAAGCAATGTTGGGGTTTAAATTCTTCTTTCAAATGCAATATTTCATTTAGTAGAAAACTACCCCAAAGTTCGGGGTACTCAAATTGCAATAGAATTCCTAAGATTTGATTTTATGCGCGTATCATTGTGAATAAAACCGTTAATAGTTTCCATTAAAAAATTTCAAAATTTGAAATCAGAAATATTATTTTATATTTGATATTAATAAGTCATTTTGTGAATTTAATTAAAATACAATTGATAAGTTTTAGATTAATATGCACAATAGAAATTCCTAAGATTTGATTTTATGCCGCGTATCATTGTGAATAAGACCGTTAATAGTTTCCATTAAAAATTTCAAAATTTGAAATCAGAAATATTATTTTATATTTGATATTAATAATTGTGAATAAGACGTTAATAGTTTCCATTAAAAAATTTCAAATTTGAATCCAGAAATATTATTTTATATTTGATATTATAAGTCATTTTGTGAATTTAATTAAAATACAATTGATAAGTTTTAGATTAATATGCATTTTTCCGATATGCCCGCGTAATAGATTGAATTACACTAATAGATTGATTGAGGCATAATGACACTGACCGATGGATATTTTAGAATCTAGCTTATAAGTATTCAAATGTTTTTAAATTGAGAATATCTCTTTATTAAAATTTGAAAAGTTATGAGCAAATAACTATTTTAATAAAGTAAATAAATCTTAGTTAATAAAACTAACTTAAAAAACCATTTCAAATAATAAATACAATAGTAATAAAATATTTAATTGTTAAAATTTAAGAAACTAAATTATAAAAATAATATAATCATTAACTAACCAATTTTCTTGAACTATAATTAATAAATTAGTTCATAATTAACGAGTGTTGATCCATCATCTGCTATTTGATATCAACATGATTACTTAAAGAACCCATTTTATTAAAATGAAAATTCTCTTTTATTCAAATGATGCTTATTTGTATAAATGACTTTATGGATCATCAATTAATTAGTCTCTAATTAACAAGCATTTACCTACGTGACCCCCCCCCCCCCCAACAATACTCTTTTAAATATTCTTTAATATTCTCCATAAAATTATATTTCCCATATGTTTTCATCAATTTTCTTTAAAAAAAAAAATCATGTAGGCATTCAAGTAGAAGGGGGCTTATCAATAAATATAATATTAAAGTATTTTTGCGCATCTTTGTTTATTGTTCATTGACTACAATTAGATCAATCCGTTAAAAATATTCACATGTAATATCTCACCCTCTCTCTCCCCTCAAGTTTTCATTGTCGATTTTAGCCATCTTCGATATTCGTTTAATCTAAAATTGTTATCAATGACTTATGTTATCATTCAAGTCTATCAGCGAAATTTCAGGTTAATCAAAATTTATTTGCCATGTTGAACCATTCTTCAAATTCTCAATTTTTACAGTATTTTCACACAGAAAATCAAAAACTTTCGACGTCGATTCCGGCCATCTTCAACGTCCACTTAACATGAGATTTTTACCATAGATTTTAATTATAATTTTGAGTTTACACGTAATATTTCAAGTTATTCGAAGTATGTTTACTTAGTTAAATCACTAGTCAAAATCTTGATTTTTACAGTTTTTACACAAAAAATAAGAAAACTTTGGCATCGATCCCAGCCTCATTCAATAAACATTTAAGATCAAATCTTTACCATGGGTTTAGAGTCTACCTGCAAAATTTCAAGTCAATCTGAGTCCGCATGCCTTGTTAAATTGCTAGTAAAAAAACTTATTTATTATAGTTTTTCACACATAAAATCAGAAATATTCGGCGTCGATTTTCCAGACATCTCTAATATCCATTTAATATGATATTCTCACCAAAGATTTATATTACCAAACCGAGTTTACGTGGAAATTTTTAAATCAATCGGAGTTCATTTGGCTCATTGCATCGTCAGTCAAAGTTTCATTTTTCATAGTTTTTCATACATAAAATTAGAAACTTTCACCGTCGATTTTGGACAGTTACGATGTCCTTTTAATATGAATTTATTACCATTTATTTTTATTATCAATTTGAGTCAAAATTTCAAGTCAATTCGAGTTCAATTGCCCCGTTGAATCGTTAAAGTTTTAATTTTCAAACTTTTTTCACACCAAAATTCATCAAATTCTCGTCGTCGATGATTTGCATGTTTTTTTACGTATTTTTTGTTACCATTTTGTGTCGCGCTTGCATGTGTTTTTTTTTTTGCTTTTATGTGTATTAGGAGTCGTTTTGGCCGATTTTATTAGTTTTAGGTTTTCGTAACTTTTGTGCGGTTTTCTTTGGATTTTCGTTTATTTCTACTCGTTTTTGTCTTTATGGCCGTAGGATGATCGAAGTGATCCCGTGCGCGCACAGGACATCTCATTCCACTCGGATTAGAACAAGAAAGCAAGGGGACACAGCGCAAAACAGGAGCGACAGCCGGCAGACGATTAAAGTGGAAATGAGAAAACGAGCCGGAGCTGCCTGTCAGTCGATCGACTGCTTGATTTGCATGTTTTTCTACGTATTTTTTGTTACCGTTTTGTGTCGCGCTTGCATTTATTTTGTTTGCTTTTATGTGTATTAGGAGTCATTTTGGCCGATTTTATTAGTTTTAGGTTTTCGTAACTTTTGTGCGGTTTTCTTTGAATTTTCGTTTATTTCTACTCATTTTTGTCTTTATGGACGTAGGATGACCGAAGCGATCACGTGCGCGCTCAGGACATCTCATTCGACTCGTATTAGAACAAGCAAGTAAGGGGACACAGCGCGAACGAGGAGCGACAGTCGGCAGACGATTAGAGCGAAAACGAGAAAACAAGCCAAGGCTGTTCGATCGACTGAGTGCCGGTCGATCGACTGAAGGGTCGACTGGGATGTTGAAATCGACTGGCGGGCAGAATGTTTTGTGATTTTGGGCATTCCAGTCGATCGACAGCTTTCAGTCCATCGACTAGCAGTCGATCGACTGGTTCTCAGTCGATCGACTGACACGCAGATTTTTGACCCGTTTTGACATTTTTGCCCCTGCGTTTTTGTATAAATAAGCTATCACTTTTCTTCACCTACCTTATCCTTCCTTGGTTGATTTTGAACCCCATTCAATCTCTTCCAAGCTCATTTTCACTATTCCATTGCAAACCCTAGATATTATCCTTAGTTAGCTAGTTTAATTTAGCTTAGTTAATTTAGCTAGTTAGTTGTTGTTCATAAGTGTTGGAGAAGGTGACATCTCTCTCATTTGTGGATTGTATTTTATGAAGTTACTCTTGGTGTTTTGAAGATTGTACTCTACATTTGAAGCTTTTGGTTGGATTGCAATATTGGTAGTAATCTTTCCCTTATTTGGTATTGTTCTTGTGTTGTTTATTGTTGGTAGTTAATTTGTAGTCTTAGTTGTGTTTCTCTTGGCATTTTCAAATTCTCTTCCAATTTCTAGGTTATTTTTCTTCTTGTAGTAAAAACTCCATTGAAGCTTGGCTTTGAAACTTTTTACTCTTTTTGTTCAAACAAACTTGGGAGCTTGGAAAGTTATTAGTAGTTTTCTCTTTTAAGGCATTTGAATTTTACCTATTAAATGCATTTGACTTCTTTTGAACTCTAGTTTGACTTTCCCTCCTTTTTAGCTTTTAAATTTACAAGCCTTCTTAGTTAGTAGTTTCAATTTAATTAAGGTTGTTAAGTGGGTTTAATTTATGTCATTAAGACTAATTGTTTTCAAGCAAGTTTTAAATTCCTCTCTCTTTGCCTTAATGTTTTTCAAACTTTCTTTTCAATTTAAGTTTAGTGACTACAACACAAAAACCCAAACCAATGATTAATGTTTTTCTTAGATTATATTAGTTTAACTAAGAATAACGAGAGATTAATTAAAAACACTTAACGCCGATTATATCTATCKTTGAGAGACACGACTCGGGAAAACTTGCCGCTCCACAATCGACTCCGTACTATTGCGTAGAAGATTTCTTAGAGTGCTAAGAATTCTTCGATCAAATTTTGGCGCCGTTGTCAGGGATAGATTAAGGCTAATGGTATTCTTAATTACTCTTCTTGTTGTCTTAATTAGTAGATTAGACTAGATTAGTGTTTCACACTCGATACCGTAATCCCTTTGTTGAGTGTTGTGTATGCAAGGTAGGTYATCGCTCGGACAAGAATTGACTCCATTTTTGACCGATCCCGAGAGGGTGATARGAGCCTCAAGGAATCAAGACACGCTCGACCCATCCTTGCCCACGGTGATAGAGGAGCGAACGATGACCAATTCGTTCGAGAACCCGACGCCGCCCGCACTCGCTGAAGACAACCAAGGGATGCCTCCGCCTCAAATAGCGATCGGTCCGACTTTATCACTTCATGGCCCGCCTCATCAAGGTCCACAACCCTCTTACGGGTTGCCGCTTGAACAAGGGGGGAACGGGTTTCCAAATCAAGACCCTCAAAGCTCCAATGCCCGATTTCAAAGCCCGTTTTCCCCACCCCATGCTCGTGTGCCGACACCCGAGCCCCAACATCAAGTTTCGCCACACTCGGACCCGTCAACACATGGAACACAATTCCAAGGAACGATTGTCGATGGCCCGCCGTACCCGTTTCAACCGCACTTTCAAGTTRCGAGGCCACAATTCCAAGGGCCGCACTTCGTCGGCCCCCATTTACACGCACCTCGCATGCCACATCCAACCGAGCCCGCGCATCGATTTCGAGATCCACATCCACAAGACTTTTCGAGGATGCTCGCCGTCAACGAAAATCCTTACGCCGTACAAGATGGGGGTGGCCACCCGTTTGCCACCCCCGATGGAGGCCCGACAAATAGTATAAGGGAAGTATCACGGCCATATATGGGCGATTTCTCCTCAAGCATTCGATTAAGCCCCGAAGCCCTCGAGTATGACTTACGGCCGATTGATCTCAACTGACTTCTGAATTTTCACGGCCTACCACAAGAGGATGCTCTTCAATTCCTACGCATTTTTTCCTACACGGTGTCAAGCTTTCCACGCCAAGGAATTCACATTGATCAAATTAAAATGAGGTGTCTCCCGTACATAATGAAGGATAAAGCCGTTAATTGGATCATGATGTTGCCGGCCGATTCCCTTACCAATTGGGAAATGGTGACCGAGAGGATTATGGAGGAGTACTATTCTCAAGATAAGACGGCCGATTTTCGAGCGAAGATTGCCTCATTCCGTCAAGCGAGCGACGAGACTTCCTACGAGGCATGGGAGCGATTTAAGGGCTATCTCACCAAATGCCCCCATCATCGGTTCACCGGGGATTTCTTGAATCAATTCTTTCATAACGGGTTGACATTTGCATCCAAGCGTATGGTGAACAATGCCGCCGGTGGAAATCTAGCCAGACGCTCGATGAGGGAGTTGTACGACATACTCGTGAACATGGACGCCGATGACCATCGCATGAGTATCTTGGAGCGGAAGGAGTAAGTGAAGGAGGTTTCGACAAAAAAGGAGCCCGAGTGGGCCCGTAAGATCGCCGAACTAGAGAGCCAAGTGGCCTCCCTCATCCAACCGTTCTTGGGGTCGATGGAGACGTGCCCCACATGTTTTATCTCGGGTCATGGAGCTATTGCATGCCCGACGGTTTATGGGCCACCGAGTAGTTTCGACGAGCAAGCATTCGCGGTTCAAGGTTACCAACCCTATCGAAACGGAGCCCCACATATGCAGAAGGACCATCCTAACTTTAGGTGGGGGGACACGTCCCAAGCTCTAATGCCACCCGGACCTCCGATGCAACAACCACGGCCCCAAGCCCCGTTCAATGCGCGGCCACCACCGTTCCCGCCTTCTCAAACGTCATATCCGCATCCATAAGACAAGTCGACATTGCGTCAACCGAACATTGAGTCTATCCTATCCGAATTGACAAGACGGCTCGCGAATTTGGAAACACAACTTGGACAAGTGGCGACGGATGTTAATGAACTTAAAAGGGTCCGTGATAAAGATAAGCTACCAAGTCAACCGGCTCAAGCTCAAGCCGTAACATTACTTCGAAGCGGAAAATTGGTGGATAACAAAGTTMCCCTTCCCGACAATGATTCATCGCCCTCATCCCAACTCCAACAAGATCAACCCATGCAAGGATCGAATGAGCCCATAGCCGATCCTAGTTCACCCTTGCCTTCTTCAATCGGAGAGGCGACAGAGACGAACACTACCGGAGGACTCCATAAATCCGCGACACCGTACCGACCTCCGATTCCATATCCGAGCCGTATCCGACCGACAAAGCAAGACGACCAATTTCTCGAGTTGTACAATATTCTATCGAAGGTTAACATTAACCTCCCCTTGCTCGACATAATCCGGGATGTACCCGCATACGCCAAGTTTTTCAAGGAATTGAAGTCCAAGAAGCGAAGGTTCGAGGATAATGAGAAAGTGTGTATATCGAACGCGGCGAGTATCATCTATAGTAACCCTCTCCCACCTAAAGAATGTGATCCGGGGAGCTTTTGCATCAAGATTACCCTTGGGAACGGAAAGGAAACACGAGGGATGTTAGACCTCGGCGCGGGTATCAATTTGATGCCCTACTCCATCTTTAAACAATTGGAGTTGGGCGATCTCAAGGAGACGAGAATGTGCTTGCAATTGGCCGACCGATCGATCCGATATCCGAAGGGCGTAGTAGAGGACGTGTTGGTACAAGTGGAAAATCTCATAGTTCCCYTGGATTTCGTCATTTTAGATGTTGGGGAGGTGAGCAACGAAGGACGAGATCACACAATCTTACTAGGGCGACCGTTCATGTCAACTACAAACACCTTGATCGACGTTAAGAATGGAAAGTTGTCATTTTTGGTTTTGGGGGACACATTTAGTTTTTCGATCCATGACCTYGGAGTCGTTCTCCCTTCATCTTTTCAAGCCGATTGCTCGATGATTGATCTGATAGAAGAGTTGGTCGAGGAAGACTTCGTGGAACTTMTGGATGAGGTCGTCGAGGACGACGAGTGGCAAGCACTTCAATCGAAGGGGGTGATGGAGATATTGGAGATCGCGAATGCGGAACCGATCATTACACCAAAACTGGAACTCAAGACCCTTCTGAGCCATCTTAAGTACGTGTATTTGGAAGAGGGAGGATCAAAGCCCGTGATTATCTTTGCCGAGCTTTCCGAGCATGAAGAGGCYAAATTGGTCGAAGTGTTGAGGAAGAATAAGAAAGCGATAGGGTGGAGCCTTGGCGATATTAAGGGGATAAGCCCCTCCACGTGTATGCATCGTATTGTCCTTGAGGACGGGGTGAAACCAACAAGAGAGTGCCAATGTCGGTTGAACCCGAATTTGATGGAGGTGGTGAAAAGCAGGATCCTAAAGCTCGTAGACGAGGGTCTAATTTTCCCGATTGGAGATAGTGAGTGGGTGAGCCCGGTACACATGGTGCCYAAAAAGAGTGGAATTACCGTAATGGAGAACGAACGTGGTGAGCTCATGCCGGCTCGTGCAATCACCGGATGGCGGATGTGCATAGACTTCCGGAAGCTCAATGCCGCCACCAAGAAGGATCACTTACCGCTACTGTTCATTTGACCAAATGTTGGACAAACTCGCGGGGCACCACTCATATTGTTTCCTCGATGGGTTATCCGGATAATACCAAATTGCCATCTCGCCGGAGGACCAATCCAAAACGACGTTCACGTGCCCCTTTGGCACATACGCGTTCCGACGATGTATGTTATCTATATTCTCCGATATGATCGACAAATATATGGAGGTTTTTATGGATAATTTTTCCATCTACGGCTCCACGTTCGATGAATGTCTTGATCGCTTGGCGAGTGTATTGGAGAGGTGTGTCGAGAGTAACCTCACCTTGAGTTGGGAGAAGAGCCACTTCATGGTGAGAAGTGGGATAGTTTTGGGGCACGTGGTGTCGTCCAAGGGAATCAAAGTTGACAAGGCGAAGGTCGACGTGATCGAGAAACTTCTGCCTCCAATCAACGTGAAGGGAGTTCGTAGTTTTCTTGGTCATGCGGGGTTCTATAGACGGTTCATCAAGGATTTCTCAAAGCTTAGCCGTCTATTGTGCCACTTGCTTAGTGCCGATGTTTCGTTCGTGTTTGACGATGCTTGTCGTTTGGCGTTCAATTCATTAAAGGAAAGTTTGACCTCGGCTCCCGTGGTGGTGGCCCCGGATTGGTCTCTCCCGTTCGAAATAATGTGCGACGCATCGAACGAAGCGGTGGGAGCCGTCTTAGGGCAAAGAGTGGACAAGCTTCTTCGGGTCGTCTATTACGCAAGTCTCATGCTCAATGACGCCCAAAAGAATTACACGACTACCGATAAAGAGCTCCTCGCCGTAATTTTCTCGCTTGAAAAGTTTCGAGCCTACATCATTGGTTCGAAGGTTATTGTGCATAGTGACCATGCGGCGTTGCGATATCTCTTCAATAAGCCTCAAGCGAAGCCGAGGCTAATCCGATGGATACTCTTTGCTTCAAGAGTTTGATGTGGAGATCAAGGATCGGAAGGGGTGCGAGAACTTTGTCGCCGACCATCTCTCTCGTTTAGAGGTTTCAACCGGAGAAAGAGATCTCATTGGAGAAAATCTTGCGCACGTGAATTTATTTGTTGTTTCCMCCGCGCCGTGGTATGCCGACATTGTCAACTACCTTGCTAGCGAAGCACTCCGCCCGGACCTATCTCATCGTGAGAAGAGGAGGTTTCTCTCCAAGTGCCGAGGGTATTATTGGGATGACCCTCACATGTACAAGATCGGAAAAGATGGTATGTTGAGACGGTGTATTCCGGACGAGGAAAAAGGGGAGATTTTGACAAAGTGCCACAATCACCTAGTCGGAGGACATTTCGGCTGGCAAAAGACCGCTTACAAGGTTCTTCAATCGGGTTTCTATTGGCCGAGCCTCTTCAAGGATGCCTACGGCCATTGCCAAAAGTGCGATCGATGCCAAATGACCGGAAGTATAGGAAAAAGGAACGAGATGCCAATGACGTATAATTTGGCCGTTGAGATATTCGACGTGTGGGGGATCGACTTCATGGGTCCCTTCCCGAAGTCTCATGAGTTCGAATACATTTTGGTTGGAGTTGATTACGTTTCCAAATGGATTGAGGCAATCCCGACGAGGAGGAACGATGGCGACACCGTGGTGAAGTTTGTGCGGAGCAACATTTTTAGTCGATTCGGAGTTCCAAGGGTGATTATTAGTGATGGCGGCAAACACTTCAACAACAAGCTACTCGAAAGGGTGTTGAAAAACTATGGAGTCGTTCATAAGGTATCCACGCCATACCACCCCCAAACGGCCGGTCAAGTCGAGACGAGCAACCGTCAAATCAAGAATATTCTCGAGAAGACCGTGCAACTGAACCGAAAAGATTGGTCAACAAAGCTCGTGGATGCCTGTGGGCCATCCGCACGGCCCACAAGACAGTTCTCGGAATGAGCCCCTATCGCCTTGTATACGGAAAATCGTGCCACCTACCGGTCGAAATGGAACATAGAGCTTGGTGGGCCATCCGGGCATGCAATTATGATTTGCAACAAGACGGCGAGGAGCGGAGGCTCCAGATCGAGGAGCTTGACGAGCTAAGAAACGAGGCGTTCGAGAGTGCTCGAATTTACAAAGAAAAGATGAAGCTCCTCCACGACAAGAAGCTCGTGCCCAAGGAGTTGGAGGAAGGGATGCAAGTGCTCCTTTACAATACCCGGATCGCCTTGTTTCCCGGGAAACTCATGTCTAAGTGGAGCAGACCGTACACGATCGAGAAGATATCCCCGTTCGGAGCCATGACATTGATCGATCCCAAGACGAACGAGCATTTCCAAGTGAATGGCGCACGAGTCAAGCCTTACTGACACGGATCGTTGCAAGCCAAGGATCTCGAATTCTTGACCGTGGAGGAGGAGGATTTAGGAGACGTGCCCCCGACGGGACCTTGATCAAAGGAGGATAGTCGAGCGAACGACTTTAAACAAACGCGCTACGTGGGAGGCAGCCCACGACTTCCTACCCCCTTTCTCATTTTCTTTCGACTTTTGTATATATTATTCGTCAATTGATCTTTAACATAGGTTTTTCTATCTTTTTGGGTTTTGTAGGAGAAATCATGACGGTTCAAGAAAAGAGGAAATTGAAAATGGGAAGTTGGCTGCTGCCCAGCAGTCGATCGACTTAGTTGCAGTCGATCGACTGAACGATCGACTGGAAGGGCAAAATTGACTGAGAGGCAGTAAGTTTTCAAGTTTGGCGAGTTCAGTCGATCGACTGAGGACCAGTCGATCAGATGGAAGTCGATCGACTGAGGGGCAGTCGATCGACTGCTACAGTGCCGAGGAGTTCTTTTTAAAGGGCAATCGACGCAGAAAGAGAAGAAATAAAAGAGAAGCGCATAAAGAGAGAAAAAGGGAGAGGCACGAGATTTCAAAAGAGGATTAGTCGATCGACTCAACTTTTGTTCTTTTCCCGGTAATCTCCATCCCAACTCCACCAAGGTTGGAAAAATTCATCTATAATTCTTGTTTTCCCCAAATTTTTCCAAATTCTCAATTCCAAAGGGTGTGGTTGCAACCGGGTTTCGTTTCGATTTCGAGTCTTTCGTTGAGGTAATTCGCTTGAAACTTAGTCCTTGACGTTCGTAGTTGTTAATTTGTTGGGTTGTGTGTAGAATCTTGTTCCAACTTTCTCAAATATTCCTTAGTGAAAATCCTGCCCACCAAGTGCTCGATGAAATTCCCCAATGAGCACTCTTAGCTAAAACTCTTTCGTTTTCCKATCTTATCATTTCCTTCTGATTTCTTTGATAAAATTTTCATATCCCCCTCGTGAGTCACTTGGTATAATTCTTATGGCTAATCTTTCCGACGATGAGATTCATGAGGCATATATCCCCAATCTCGCCCACATCTATGGTGCTCCGTTCCCGATTCATTCCGAGGCCGAAGGGGAAATGTATCAAAGCCTCGCCCAACGGCAATACGCCCGCCCACGTTTGTTTGATATTGAACGCCTACAAGGGTGGGTAGCTAACGGGGACTACGAGCATTTTGGGGAACGAATGCTCCGTTTCATCGACGCCTTGAACGGGCGCCTTCGCATCCCTCCGTGCACCGGCGTACCCAGAACTAATGCTCGAATTCCTCTCGACCTATCAGTGTCACGGGAGCGGGGAGTTCACCGTTCGTTTTCGGAGAGTCGAATGCCGGATCACTCGAGACGTGCTTTATACGGTGCTCGGGTTGGATTGTCAAGTATTGTGGGAAGAGCGACGAGGAGGGTTTGCGCTGCATCAATCTTGGGCAACTATCACGGGCGGACGTGGAACTCCGCGTTTCCAGGCTACGGCGATCACCGACTTGGTATTGCTCAGGATCTACAAATTCTTCGCCCACGTCCTGATTGGCAAACACGAGAGCACCAACCTCACCCAGGATGAGGTTTGCATGCTTTGGTGCCTTCACACCGGCCGTCGATTAGCCGCCTATCCCTTTCTCCGAGCCGGGATTCTTGGGATTCGGAGGACGAGGGCTGGGAGTGTCGCTCGGGTCGGGATGGGACCAATGATTACCTTGCTCGCCCGACACTATCGACCCCGAGGCGGCAAATCTTGAGAGGATCGAGCCGGTGGAGCTTGTGCTGAAAATGCCCAAGGTCCCGAGAGACCCGCGACG
This sequence comes from Phtheirospermum japonicum, assembly GCA_014905375.1. Lineage (NCBI taxonomy): Eukaryota > Viridiplantae > Streptophyta > Magnoliopsida > Lamiales > Orobanchaceae > Phtheirospermum > Phtheirospermum japonicum. Next base: position 294,854 of record BMAC01000382.1, read on the forward strand.
CCGCCGAGTCCACGAGCAGGCGCAAGAGGCGAACGAAGAAGAGGCCGAGTTAGAGAGACGACACGATGAGGGTGTCGATCCCGAGGAAGCCCCGAACACCGGTTCGGGGCAACACTTTGATGCGAGCACAAGCCACGCGGAAATCCCGCATTGCGAGGGAGGCCCGAGCACCGGCCCGGGTCCCGATATGGGTTGGCCCGAGTTCCAACGACAAGTGTTCGCCCGATTCGACCGGCTCGACATCAGCATGGAGGAGTTGAGGGCCGGGAAAGCGAGAAACGAACGAGCACACCGCGCCCTCCATAGCCGCCTCTTGTTGATCGAGAGCCGATTGCCTCGGAATGAGGAGAACTACGGAGAAGGAGATGGAAACGAGGAAGAAGAGGAATAAGAGGACGAGGACGCAAACCTCCAACCCTGACGTAGGAGACGTCATTGATCTCCGATTATCCTTTTTTTTTATTGTTTCGTTTTGATTCGATTATGTTCTTTTATTTCTTATCTAACTCTTGAAAAATCCAATACAAAATTAAAAAAAAAAAAAGATTTTCGTTTTTTTTATTACTTGTTTGTGCAAACCCCCCATTTCTTCATTTCTTGTAGATAGCTTGCCTCGAGTCACGGAGAGGACCTATGCACAACGCGTCAACACAAGCTCGGAAATAGGGGAGTTCTCTTTTCCTTACACTTTTTACCGCTTTACTTAGCTTAATATGCAATGAGGTCATTACTAGGTTTTAAGTGTGGGGTGGTTAGGGTTCGTCTTAGGATTTTAATTTCTTGCATGCTTGCTTATGATGATTTGAGTAGCGTGTGTGCTATGTTTGCTTGGAACCTTGGCGAAGTGACGCTGTTTTGATTATTTGTTTAAGAAGTTTAGATTGTCGATCGGATTTAGTGTACTTAGGGAATTTGACTTGTTGGGAACTTTGTTCGGCTTTAGCTTCGTGCTATCCTTGTGCTCAATTTTGAACTAGTGCCTCAACTAGCTTTGTTATCGAATACTCTCTATAGGATTTTACTTTGTATTTTGGAGTCGTCAATTGCTCTATGTGCCCGATCGGAAATAAATGTAATTTCTTGTAGCAACAAGTGATCGGAGCCGTTGATTTCTCAAGTACCTTATATGTACTTAGGCACCTAAAAAAAAGGATACATTATAAATCCTTAAAGTGCTTACGCAATAAATATGCAATTCTTGCACTTTTTGCTTTCCATTTTAGATTTTTGTGTGTAAAGAGAGTTGTATATAATCGAGGCTAGTAGGGAGCTGATTAACGGTTCGAGCGTGGATAGACCTTAGCCGGGGCAAGGACGAGGGGACCGACTTGGAGGATTARCTAGTACTTTTAGGTTTAGGTAGTCGATCTAAACTTTCTTAGTCAACGCATCATTGTCGTCCTTTTAGCCAAGCTAATAAGCATTGTAGTATACGACGTCTCAAATTAAGTTTGGTGCGTTAGTTCATTGTCCGGGGGCGGTTTTGTAATTCCATATTATTTTTGCTTGAGGACAAGCAATCATTCTAAGTGTGGGGTGGTTGATTTACATATTTTTGTACGTATTTTTTCTTACCYTTTTGTGRCGCGCTTGCATGTGTTTTGTTTGCTTTTATGTGTATTAGGAGTCGTTTTGGCCGATTTTATTAGTTTTAGGTTTTCGTAATTTTTGTGCGGTTTTCTTTGGATTTTCGTTTATTTCTACTCGTTTTTGTCTTTATGGCCGTAGGATGACCAAAGCGATCCCGTGCGTGCTCAGGACATCTCATTCGACTCGGATTAAAACAATCAAGCAAAGGGACACAGCGCGAACGAGGAGCGGAAGCCGGCAGACGATTAGAGCAGAAACGAGAAAACGAGCCGGAGCTGCCTGTCAGTCGATCGACTTCACTTCAGTCGATCGACTGAGTGCCAGTCGATCGACTGAAGGGTCGAATGGGATGTTGAAATCGACTGGCGGGCAGAATGTTTTGTGATTTTGGGCATTCCAGTCGATCGACAACTTTCAGTCCATCGACTAGCAGTCGATCGACTGGTTCTCAGTCGATCGACTGACACGCAGATTTTTGACCCGTTTTGATATTTTTGCCCCTGCGTTTTTGTATAAATAAGCTATCACTTTCCTTCACCTACCTTATCCTTCCTTGGTTGATTTGGAACCCCATTCAATCTCTTCCAAGTTCATTTTCACTATTCCATTGCAAACCCTAGATATTATCCTTAYTTAGCTAGTTTAATTTAGCTTAGTTAATTAGCTAGTTAGTAGTTGTTCATAAGTGTTGGAGAAGGTGACATCTCTCTCATTTGTGGATTGTATTTTATGAAGTTACTCTTGGTGTTTTGAAGATTTTACTCTACATTTGAAGCTTTTGGTTGGAATGCAATATTAGTAGTAATCTTTCCCTTATTTGGTGTTGTTCTTGTGTTGTTTATTGTTGGTATGTGTTGGTAGTTAATTTGTAGTCTTAGTTGTGTTTCTCTTGGCATTTTCAAATTCTCTTCCATTTTCTAGGTTATTTTTCTTCTTGTAGTAAAAACTCCATTGAAGCTTGGCTTTGAAGCTTTTTACTCTTTTTGTTCAAACAAACTTGAGAGCTTGGAAAGTTATTAGTAGTTTTCTCTTTTAAGACATTTGACTTTTACCTATTAAATGCATTTGACTTCTTTTGAACTCTAGTTTGACTTTCTCTCCTTTTTAGCTTTTAAATTTACAAGTCTTCTTAGTTAGTAGTTTCAATTTAATTAAGGTTGTTAAGTGGGTTTAATTTGTGTCATTAAAACTAATTATTTTCAAGAAAGTTTTAAATTCCTCTCTCTTTGCCTTAATGTTTTTAAACTCTGTTTTCAATTCAAGTTTAGTTACTACAACACAAAAATCCAAACCAATGATTAATGCTTTCTTAGATTAGATTAGTTTAACTAAGAATAACGAGAGATTAATTAAAAACACTTAACGCCGATTATATCTATCCTCGAGAGACACAACTCGGGAAAACTTGCCGCTCCACAATCGACTCCGTACTATTGCGGAGAAGATTTCTTAGAGTGCTAAGAATTTTTCGATCAGTCGATTCCGGCCAACTCCGACGTCCATTTAACCTGAGATTCCTCTCATTGGTTCCCGTTATTATTTTAAGTTTACTAGTATTAGGCTCACCTCCAACCGCCATCATTTTCGATGAGAGACCAGAAACCCTATATTCACAACAAGTTTGATGCCCACTGATAAGATGACCACGACCATTAACCTAAGTATTTGTCACACCTAATAATCTAAGATTACCACAAGTAGTAATTATATTATCCTAGTAATAAATTACTACAACCAATAATACTAAGATTATCGCATATAGTAATGAGATTACTATCACTAGTTATAAGATTATTGGTGTTGGTAATAAGATCAATGTTAATGGTAAGAGTACAATTACTGGTAATTTTATTGCTGGTTGTGGTAATCCGATTATCAATTGTGGTAATTTTATTACTGCATGGATAATTCCATTAAAATCAGTTAATTTATATGAATGGAGTACAGTGAGTCAATGTCCGAACATAATACGCATTTATGAAGATATTTGGCAAAAATTATTTGATCCAACTTTTTTCACACATAGGTAATATGTGTGCAAATATAATATTGCATTACCATATCCAATAATAATATTACCGAACTGATTAAAGTTCTTTAACACATAGGTAATATGTGGGGTTTATTAAATAATTATATTTTTTATTCAAAATCATTAAAATAATATAAAAAAAAAAAGAATTTTGAAAAAGTAAGTCAGGACTCCACTGCGAATGGCGTCCCACTCAAATTCTAGAAGGTAGAAATAAGAACCGTTCTACAATGTGAGCGGGGCGCCATTCCTAGTGGCGTTCCGCACCTAAAGTACATTATAGAAGGTATAAATAAACAGCCGTTCTAGAATGTGGACCTAAAGTGACTTTTTTTTTTTTTTGGCTGAAATAAAAAAAAAATTGATATTTTCACAAAATTAATAATTTTCTCATATACAAATAAAATTAATTTTATTAAATAATTAACAACTTAACAAGAAACGAATGAATTCGAATTTTCACATAATTAATGATTTCTCACAAAATTAAAGGACCCTGCAGAGGTTAAGGCCGTACCCCTGCGGATCCTCGCCCTACTACCGACCCCACTCAGCCCCCCCCCCGACGACATCTAACGTTTTTAATGCTTTGCAGTCCGACGTCGATTCGGAGTCTCCGGCTACCCTCTCTTCGGAGCCTCCCTCAGGCCCCATCTTTGGAAACTCTTTTCCTAAACCCACTGCTGCCCCTGTTTCTCACCCCTCTGATGTTCTCGTTTCCTCACCCCCCTCGGTTGGGGAGGGCCTGTCCACCTCTCTCCCTTCTACTTCGTTACCTCCCCTTGTCGGCAGTTTCTTAGCCAGAGGTGTCGTGCGTGGCACCCCAGCTCCAATCCTTGGGACTAACTCTCCTGCTTCGTCTGCCCCAGTATTCCCTTCTGACCGTACCCTCGCGATCTATGACTCTAGCACTGTGCCCAATTCTCTTTTACAAAAAGCTAAAGACAAGATCATGGCGAGCCGCCCCTGTCACGAGTTTACACTCGATGAGACAGGGCCCTCTATTCCTCATCAAATTATGTCTATGGCTGCTGGGTTTACGGTGGTCCGACATTGAAGATTCTGATTAATGTTTTGCCTCTTTTGGATTATGCTCCCTAGCATCTAGAAGATAGTCATTTGAAAAACTTTTTAGTGTATGTTTGGTCCTGTAGGGGATTCGCCCCCCCAAACTTATTCTATCTGTGGTCAACTGGTCGTGTTGGTCCTGTAGGGGATTCGGCCCCCAAACTTATTCTATCTGTGGTCAACTGGTCGTGTAGGGGACTCATGCTATAACTCTCAAAACGGTTGTCAATGGATGGATGTAATTCCGAAAGCGCTCCCCCCCCCCTATATTTTTCTCCTTTTTTAATATATTTTTTGCACTTTAAAAAAAATTAAGACTTTTTTCACATAATTAAGAATTTTACGCAAAATAAATCAATTGACATATCAACAAATTTAATTTTTCACATAATTAATAATTTCATCACAAATCAATAAATTTAAATTTCACAAGCAATTAATAAATAAAATTAACAAAAATATATAAATTCACAAACTTTTAAATTATTAATTATGTGAAAATTTAAATTTGTTAATATGTCAACTGGTTTATTTTGTGTAAAATTCTTAATTATGTGAAAACTTAAATTTATATGAAATTGTTAATTATGTGAAAAAAGTTTTAATTTATTTATTTTGTGAGAAATCATTAATTATGTGAAATTTCGAATTTATTCATTTTTTATTAAGTTGTTAATTATTTAATAAAATTGATTTTATTTTTATACTAGAAAATCATTAATTTTGTGAAAATATCAATTAATTTTTTTTTTTCATTTCGGCCACAAAAAAAAAGTAGAAAGTCACTTTAGGTCCACACTTTAAAACGGTTTTATATTTATACCTTGTAGAATGTACTTTAGGTCCGGGACGCCACATTCTAGAACGGTTTTTATTTATACCTTCTAGAATGCGAGCGGGACGCCATTCCCAGTGGATCCCAACCTATTTTTTCAATTTTTATTTTTTTGGTATTATTTTTTCAATTTCGAATAAAAAATATAATATTTATTTAATAAACCCTAATATGTGTGCAAATATAATATTGCATTATCATATCCAATAATAATATTACCGAACTGAGTGAACATGTTCTTTGCTCCTACTTTTTTAAACATAGGTAAGTAAATAAGTAATATTACTGTTCCATCGAGCGCTTGATAAATATCGAGGAACTCGAAAGGAGTTTTACATTGAAGGCACATCACTTCCATTTATTACTGTTCCATCGAGCGCCTGATTAATAATAATAATAATGATAATAAATAAGTGCCAATTAACAACAAGAACAGCGATTGTTTAATAGGACACCTAGGGAACAATTTATGTTGACCAAGAAATGATATCATCCAAACCAGAAGTCATAAACCAACCAAGAATCGACCAACATATAAAAGTCTGAATGCTTGAAAGCTTTACAAGTATGAGCATAATCAAAAAGTTAGATCAACTCCATATACAAGGCTTTTTGTTTGCTGGATAAGACCTAACCTGGACATAATAATAAGAAAAATCTTGAGTTTCAAAACCAAATTACACTTCATTTCTATTGTACACTTATTATTCTTTTATATTAATAAACTGGAAAACTGACGTTGCCAAAGTACATGCCAAAATTTCAAAAGCACATACTTGTAATACATGATCAATTCATCTGTCTACACTTCATGTTAGACTCTCCATCATAAATGAGCTTTTCATATTCATGGGTATCTTCAGAGTCCTTTGCAAGAGAGAAGGCAATAACTTTAGCAAAACAAAAGAAATACTCCTGTATAACAAAAGCTTCCGACGTGTGTAGTACAATAAACTATAATATCCAAAAACAACCAACACACGCTAGTACGAAATTGCTAGCAAAAGTTTCCATAAAAATCTGACATAATTACTTCAACGCATGCTATTGTAAGAACATGTCTCTAAACCCAAATGATAGCAACTATTTGCATTCAATAGTATTGCATAGTTACCAAGCTAATCTCCAAAAGTTGCTAGCGAAATAGTCACAGAAGTTAAAGAGAAATAACAAAAACACAACAAATAATACAAACACAGAAGGAAAACAATCTACCTAAGAAACATCAATTTGGTGTATGTGAGGGAGAGAACAGAATCTAGGGATTCAATAAAGAATAATGGGAATCTAGAACTAGAAGAAAGATTATTAGACTGGCAGCTTAAATCAAATATTATGAAAACAGTACTAGCCATTCAAGTTTCAACCCATCGACATTTCTAACACAAAAAGAAAACTACTCACAATTGATAAATTAAATGTCCACAACCTTTTTAGTGGCTGCCCGGGCTCTTCAGGTACCTGAGCTTCTTCCTATAAATAGAAATCTTTCTTTTAGGAGAATTAAGGGTTACTAATTCTAATAGATATTAGATATAAAATCGAATACATAATCTAAGGATTGGTATACTCCATGAAAGTGTTGCTATTATAATAGATCATCTACTTCGGTATCCACAATCTTCTTTGACTGCTCTGTTGTTGCCTAACAACAAGACGTTAAAAAAAAAAAATTGGCATTTATGTCATATTTCCATATAAATGGACGAGTGTGGGAGGAAAAAAGATTGATTACGAAAGCACATCTATAATAAGAGATTGATTTATTAAACACAGTCATGGAGCAGCAGATTGTATACTTTTTTTTTAATAAATTCTGAATATATATTAAAAAAGGAGAAAAAGAAATTGGGGGGCCGAGTCCCCTACARGACCAATTTGCATCAAATAAATACGATTGGGGGGCCAAAACCTCTACACGACCAATCATACTCTAAATAATTTTTCAAATTACAAACGAAAATAAAAATAGTAGCGCTTCACGAGAAATCCCCTCTTAAGAGATACGAAACACGAATTTGATAACGGTCTTCATCAATGGTGATCGAATAGAAATCTCCCTTCTTGATTGGGGGGGTCCCAAAGAAGAGGTCCAACAGGGACGGTCTCGGTGGGGTGGGATCGGGCTGGGCACCCGAGCCCGGGAGGCTCCAAGAAGGCTGACCCATATTACCAAGAGGGGAGGAATGTGTGTGGGCATGGAGGCCCTCTGGGCTTGGGCTGAACCGCAATGCCGGGTTGTGGGGGGCTGGACTTGGGCCAAGGGAGCTGGGCCATTGAATCGGGCTTGGGGAGAAGGCCTGGAGGCCATTAAGTGTGAAGCATCAAACACATTGGGCTGGGAYTATGGGCCCATCAAGCTTGGGCCGCTGTTGGCGAGGGAAGTGCTGGACGGGAAATAATTTTGAGGGATTAACTCACCAAGTGGGCCCGAAAACAGAGGCCTAGCGTTGACCACGTGAGGAGCAGCAGAAAAAGCAGAAACAACAGGCTTTTCAGATAATGCAGAATAAGCACGCAAATAGCCATGCAATGCAGGGTCCGAGYAAAGAGGCGAAGACGTCGTCTCAGGCGCGGAGATCCTGGATGGAGAAGAGGCCGGAGGTGGCGGCACCGTCGCAAGGGCGGCTGAGAAAAAACCAGAGGCAAGATCCGGTGTCAGCGTAGAAAAAGAAAGGGGCCAAACAAACCCCGCCGGCAACGAGCCAAAAGTGACAGGGACGGGAAAATTTAAAAAGTTGGAAGTAGAGACAGGCGCCGTAAACGAAGGCGGTGGAGAAGAAAAGGCGGTGGCCACCGGGGGGGCGGCGGAAGTGCCTTGGGCGTCACGAAACAGGGCTGGAGCCCCTACCACCGGAAAGGATAGCAGGGTAAGAGGAGAAACCTCCGGCGAGGTTGCTTGCGACTGAGAGTAAAAAGCCATGGGTGGCCGTTGAGTCGAGAAATCCAGCGACGGCTGTTGTAGAGAAACCTCCGGCGAGGTTGCTTGCGACTGAGAGTAAAAGCCATGGGTGGCCGTTGAGTCGAGAAATCCAGCGGCGGCTGCTGGAGAGAAACCTCCGGCGAGGTTGCTCGTTTCTGTATGTAGGGCTGCAACAAAGGGGTGTTGGCCGACTGGGGTAAGGGAAGCTGCAAGGAGGCTTGTTGAAGGGGAAACTCCATGGGCAGCTGTTGCTGTGAGAGCGGCGGCGGCGGCTGTTGCGCAGCAAGCTCCGGTGGGGATGCAAGGAGGTGTTTCTGGGGATATGCCTAGAGTGGCTGCGGTGTCCAGGTGTTGGGCGGCCGGCGAGGTTTCGAGGGTAGGTTTCTGGGGGTACGCCGTCATTGGCCGCGACGACGAGGCATTGGGCAGCCGGTAACGTGACGACGGGATTCCGGCGAGAGTTCGATTCGATCGAACAAAATGAGCTGAAAGAGAATAATTTTTTTTTTCGTTTCTTCATTTTTTTTTATTTTTTTTTTTTTTAAAGAAGAATGCTGGCAAAAATTACAGCATGGAGAATGCTGGGCATGAACAGAATTTGAATCTTCAAACATTTCCAGCATGATGAATACAGTCATGCTGGAATTTTTAGAGAGAGAATTTTTGCTCACATCTTGACAAGATCAGCAGATTGTATACTTCATTATTCACAGCCCTCTTAGAAGGTTCTTCTACTTGAAAGATAATATTGTACAAATCTATCTTGGTTTGATCAAAATAATTTGAAAAAATAATAATAACGAATATCATAAGCAAAGATACCAACTAAAAAAGATAACCCAAATATAACGAGTGGGAGAAGGATGCGGAGAATATTTAAAATCCAGCATACATACAATTCATATAGACGGTAACCAACAAGATTAATTGATCATCATTTTCAATTGTGAGTTAAATATGTTGATTTACCTTATTCCTAGCTGCAAGTTTAACATGAGCTGTTAACTCTTATGACCTTTAGCAATCGTATTCCCCTGCCTTTCAATTTTGTTTCTTCTTTCTTTATTTCTCATAATCGTCTCCCCGTACTGCATCTGCAACCTCATTTATAACTCCGTCAAGCTCTCACCTTCCGACTGCAACCTCACCAAACAACTCAAACCTCACCCACATCATACTACATAACAATAATTACACAGAACATCACCTTCATCTGCAATTCCGAAATCCCCAATTCGGGAACTAAAATTTCGAACCAAAATATTGCTTCGAAATCGAATAATTGCAACAACTAAAAAGAATTGGGAGAATTAAAACAACACTTACGCATACATGAAAACATCAGGATCATGAGCAATTCCTGCTTCTTGCAATAGTTGCCAAAATAATGAATAGAGAAATTAATAAAAATGGATCTGTTCAAACCATCAACGATAAGTTGTGGATGCGTGTGATGAAGAAACCGCGGATGCAGAATTATGAATGAAGATATCAGAGGTAATTCTCTCTCCATTAATCTGGATTTGATGATGGGTCTGAAAATGGACCTTAACTCGAAATCGAAAGTTGAGAGGGGTAAATAGTTAAAATTAATGCCTTCTAATTTTTATTTATTGGTCATTCTCCAAAAAACTAATGTGTTAGTTTAAAATATTATTATTATTCAAATAATTTATTTATCTTACTTTAGTCATTTAAAAAAATTTGTTAATTTCATTTTAGTTTTTTATTAAATTGTTGAAGGAAAAATACAATTAGTGTGCATTCGGCAACAAGTAGCTAATGAGGAATAATTTAGGCATTTGTTATAGTTATTTATTATGGAAACATGTATTTGATAATCTATATAAAAGGAGTCTTTGATGAATAAGAGAACCATAATTATATCGTCTTCTTTATATTTTCTTCTTTTCTTTTTACACGTTATCAGTGCGAAACTCTAACCTATTGAGAGTGATCGACAAATAAGCTTCCATAACCAAAACAACACTTATACAATTTCCGTACGTCAAAAATCTAACTGCGCTGAAAGTTTGAAATTTTATTTTTTGGAGTTTCAATTGTTGGATCGTGCTCAAATTTCATAACACCTTCAAAACCTGTATAATTACATTCTAAAAGGTGGAGATTGGATTCTAAGATTCGAGGAAATATATATTAGATTTCAAACAAATCAGTTTTGTTTTCGGATTTTCCTGTGCAGCGTTTTCCAAAATGCGATTTCGCACTATCGAACCATTGGATCAGTCCAAAATTAGGATATATTATTGTATAAAATATTCAATATGAACGGTGGAAATTGATATCTAAGGTTCTTAGAATCTGATAATGAATTGTAAATAGAGCTTATCCTGTTTCGCGAAACCTTCTACCCACTTGTTTTAAAAATTAAATTACATACAATCTAATGGATAGAGCTGAATTTTGGATATAATGTTCAAAATACATAGTGATTAAATCTATATAGTGGAGATCGGGTTTGAAGCTATTGTCATTAGAAACATGTTGTGGACAAACCTGTTGCAAAAAGAAAAATCGAGGAATGTCCCAGGAAAGAATCGTGTCTTTCCTCCCAAGTAATTCGAATTACCTATTATTTATTATTGCAAATAATAAATATTTATTTATATGAATATGTGGCACAATGTGTATTAGACCTCAACTCAAGTTCTTATACAAAGCATGATATATGTTACTTATGATTAAATTGTGGTTGAAATTATGTGCACGCTACGCTATGTACAATTTTGAAAATTATGGAATTTTGTAAAACTTTAATGATATTCATAGAGTACATATTATATTAATTTATGCCCTTAGATGATTCTTACTTAGAAATAGTAAATGAAGTTACTTACATGATTAGATGAGAGATTTGGTCATGATTTTGCCAATATGTTTAATTAATCATGAATTTCGATGAATTGATAGTTTCATGTATGTTGGTAATTCTCTTAAAACTAAAATTTTATAATTTACTTTCGATATACCAATATATTTATCATTGATTGTACATTTGCATATTTTCATGATAATGAAAGTTCATGAACAACACAAAATTGTATAAACAAGCCTTGTGACAAAGTATATTCACATAATATTCAAAGAAAGAGTATGACATATATTTTTCAAATCTATTATCTAAAGAAATTAATTGAACTAACTCAATATAAATTTAAAATATTAGGCTCAAAATAAATTAAGTACTAACTTCAGTCATTTGATGTTTTACACTTTCACAATAATATCCTCCACCAACTCCCAACTGACAAAGAATCATCAAACTAAGTCAAAGTCAATTCTCTAATGAAATCGATACTTCATATTGACCCCAAATAATATATTGGAAGTATATTTAGTTATAAATTTCTAATGAACTTTAGGATGTGCTCTAAATGAGTATTTTGGCAATTTTATGAAACACTACTTCTGAGCCTAAGAATTCAGTGAAAAGAAATTCATTTGCTTGCTAAGAAAGGTCAATGACTTTGATATGTTACAACTCAAATCATGCCTTACCATATGTAAAGAAGAATGTCACTTTAAATGACAATAAGTAGTTGAGAGATACGATCTCACTCTATTTTTCTTTTCACTTGAGCAAACATACTGATGCACTTGTATAATATTAATTATGACAGTAAGTCATTGAGAGACATGACATTATTTTTCGCAATACCAATGTTAGACCTTTGGATAAGAAAACTTCTTGAGGCTAACTAGGGTCGATATGAATAGTGGAAATAATCTCAAAGTAAAGGGGACGAGACTTGTTGATCCCTACCTATGTGGGAAGAATACACCATGTGATAAAAAAAATGTAAGGGTTCATGGTATTTATTGGTTGTGGTAGAAGCCGTGGAGGTTCTCCTAATGACCTTGCTTAGACAATGGATATTCTCTATTTAACTAATCAAATTTGTTTATTTCTTTACTTTCTATAAAACTTGTGAAAGTATAATGAATCATTCATATTAGACTAATGTATTTGACCTTAAAGTTTATTTTGAGTTCGATTTATGTGATGTGGCCTGATTTAAAATAATAATTTTTTTTTTGGCTTATTGGTAAATTTTGGGTTTCATTCTGAAGCATTGAATCTAATTGAGTTTATTTACCACATATTTACATATACAGTTCAGTAGTAATACTATTAAGATATAATATAACATATCTAGCAAATAGTGTTAAATATTAGAATGAAAAGTATGTCATTCAAATATCTATGAAGAATATGTATCGAGGAATATACAATTATTCACTGAATTGATAATTATAGGTGACAAATTATTGATGCCTAGTGGCACATTGATTAAAGTCATAAAAGCTCAATATAGACCAAGACTCAAATGAACCTTGTTAAGTTTGATGATTATCATTGAGAAATAGATTATGAGAATGGAACTATACCTTTAATGTATGTGAAAGAAAGCACATTTTAGAGATATTAGTGAGTCAATATAGTGATTTTACTTTACTACTTTTTGATTATTGAATCATAAGATATGACCAATAATGAACTTTTCGACACTGACTAATTCAAGTTTTAACACGACTGACATGAATACTTTGGTCGTGATATGATGATCCATATTATAAAAAATTAACATGGACATGTTTTATTTCGAGTGAAACAAAATATGAGATAGAAATCTGATGCACTACATAGTGTAGACTTAATGTTGTTCAATTATAACCAGCTCATTCTAAAGTACCAGGAGCATTACATACATTCATATCTCAAAGATGCGTCACTTAGTTTTTCAAAACTTGTTACTTAGCGAAATTGTATAATTGAGACCTGCATATGTTAAAGATACAAAGTATAATATTCCATTCTTATAATTGTAATAGGTGATACATGTGGACATAACCATTTCAAATGCCTACCATTCAAGTATTTTATGGTTTGGTTGATGTTCTGGCATGTATTGTCCATACAAATATTGCATTTGTAAAACTTCTAGCACATTTAGTATAATTGAGGACTCACCACCCTTATAAAGCACCCAAGACTCATAATGCTAAAGAGTTTACATCAAAACTATTTGATGTCTATTCAATTTCAATCAAGATCGATGTAATGCATCGTGTGCCCTAATATGCATATACAATAAGGTCTCAAAGAAGACACCGTTGAAAATGATATATAGATGGTGACTAAGACAATAGTTATGCGCACTTATATATTTGTCTCTGCACAAGGTTATGCAATATTACACTCAACTCTTACTTATTCGTTTATGAACCTTTGGTAACCAAATATTTTTGCGTACCACTTGGTAACTAGATATAAGATTGATAATTTATACTTGTGCATATTTGGTTACGTATTATATGTGCCTATTGTCCCCTACAGCGCATTCATGTGGGTTTCTAAAGATAATTAAGTATTTATGTTATGAATACCCAACAGACATCCACTATTTGAAACCTTTGACAGATGATCTCTTTACCACTAAATATACGGATTTTTCACTCTAATGAGACAGTCTTCCCATCATTGGGGGGAGATAAGAAAAAGTATTTTCAGAATGGAACGACAGGAATTGTTTCACACCCTGTCTCATTCGGATCCCCGCATTTCATAATGTAAAGTGAGAGTAAAGTAAAGTGAACGATTGATCTTCAAAATATAGAAGACTCGGTTTCTAAAGTGACGAGATCATATATATATATATATATATATATATATATATATATATATATATATATATATATATATATATATATATATATATATATATACTAGCTGCAAATGTGTCTACAAGATTAACAGTCCCCATAAGGAGCATAATATCGCAGATTAAGACATTGCAACCATACTTAGTCGAGTGTGGTTGAGGTCATGACTCCCAAAAGAAACAGGGTGAGGTCACTTGATTCGATCAATACTCGCCCAAGAAATAAGAGGGCATTTATGGCACAACTTCAATTGATCATCAATGAAGATAATTCCTCTCATGAGATTATCCTGGTTATACTTATGTCTATGAATCATTAATGGAGGACGCTCCAATGTTTAATATGATTCCTGAAAATAAAGAAATCTAAATGTACTATGGGAGTTTATATGAGTTGATGAAAATATTTTCCACACACGTTGATAATATATACACTATTGTTCAAGGAATCATAAAGCACGATGGTATCGAACCACGCTCTGTTGAAATGTCAAAAAAGAGCAAATTGGCCTAAATGTAAATATTAATCCAGGTAGAACTAAATTCACTAACAACAAGATAGGTATTTGGTCTGGTACTGCTAGCCTCACTAAGTTTAAATCTCGTTAGACATAAATAAAATTTTGTCAGAAAGCGTAATGAGAGAATATAAAGCCATGAGATGCAAAACTAGATTTGAAGCACAAAAGTTTATCACTACACCCTGGAATTGATTATGGAGATATGTACCAAGCAGCTTATACTTGTGGTTACATCATATCTTTATAGAAATCATGATTTAGATATATATAAGAAAGTGTTTGCGGGCCTTTCCTTGCCAAGGCAAATAACTGTAAGCCACTGAGTGCATTTCCAATTAAATAATGGTCACTTTATAGATTGAAATAATCCAGGCAGATGTGGTAAAACTGTCTAGGTGACTACTTGATTGGAAAAAATAATCTATGCTATTACGTACTATGAAAAAAATAAGTTTTGAATTTGAAATTGTAGCTATATATGTCGATGACACTACGCCAAAAATGCATTAAGATAGCGGTTTTTAGATAGCGCTTGTTTTGAGAAGTGCTATCTAAAAAGGTACGGTAACTTTAGATAGCATTTCTCTTAAAAAGTGCTATCTGATAATTTTTTAGATAACATTTTTATAGCGTTTATTTAAAAAAGTGCTATCTAAAAGTGTACGACATTGTAAAATAGCATTTCTGTTAAAAAACGCTATCTGATATTTTCTTCAGATAACGCATACCAAATAAATGCTATCTGAATTTAGAGTACTTCAGATAGCACCTACTTCACCAAACGCTATCTCAAGTAAATATTTTATTACAAATAATGTTTCCTCTTGACAGGTTTTCAGTAAAATCATGTAAAACAGAAGTCTCCCCAATTGTGAATCCTCTACCCACGTCTCACCCATCTGCGACCACCAGTGCAGCCCCACCGCCACCGCCCGTTGAAGTCCTTGCCTAAAGATAACAGTTTGACTTCCTCTCCCTGTCCCTGTATTTTTCTCGCTTTTATTTGTTCTCACCCTCTCTTATATTTATTTATTTATTTTCCCCCGAAGCAGATCGCAACTTCTATGTTTCAGTTTTTCAGTTATGAATGGTGAAAAGATAACAGTGTTGATTCTCAATATGAGCACGAGGTATTGACGAACCAAAGTTTTCTTGTAGAAATTTATATGAATTTTTTTAGGGTTCGCTTTTTATGATTTTGGTTCTGGATATCTGAAGAACTTTTTTATTTCCTTATTTATATTGTTTAATACCCTATTTCCTACGGTTATTAGAAGTTTTTCCTGGCGAGGTTCAAAAACCAAATTACATTATTATTTCAAGAATTAATCTTACAAATTATTCGTGTAGGTGTGTGTTGTGTGGATTTTAGTAAATTGTTGATTGTGTCATTGTTAGTTCCTTTACTTTGTTTCTACTTATCATATTATTAATCTCCATTGTTAAACTCGACGTTGGAGCCGAGTACGGAGGAGTAGAGACAGTCATATTGGGAACATATCCATGACGACCTCTGATTCGCTGTTTGTTACTTACACCAAGATAACCTATTCTGGAAGACGACAATGACATGTGTTAACCCATCTTCTCACGATCCATTTTCTAGGCCTCAGGGGTCTAAAACCACTGCTACCCAATGTCACTATTGTAAGTCTACAAAGCCTATGAAATTCAAGAAGAACCCTAGGAGGACTCATCCACTGACCACTCATGCCTCTCCTAAAGTAGCCGATGAAGAGAAGGTCCCAGACTTGTCAGATTGTGAATGTGGTCGCCGAGGTGAAATGACCTCGGTCATACGACATGAGTTTTTCTCATGAAAGGTGAGGAAATAAATTCAATAGTCGTATATTTCTAGTATCCGCATTTAAGTTTTGTATTTTGTTATATACTTAAATTTATTTATTTTTCCTTTATTCCTTAATTGACCTGGGGTCCAATCGAAGTGTCTTTAAAGCCCAGCCACGACGTTCGAGCATCATAAGGAAGATAATATGAATTCAGAGGTAACTTATCTTCCGTCTTTCTAATTGTGATTTCATTAAGTGTGCTTTCTGTACAGTTAATTGATGAGCACTTTGATGTTTTGCTTTCCTAGCCTGAATTGTTGAATGTAGCTGTTAACCCGGCGGGGAGGAATAAGTTAATCTTTGAGTTAAATAGAAAATTAATGAGTTGAACAAAAACTTGGAGATTGAGCAGTTGATGGGAGTTTATGAGGAGAAATATAAATGTTTGAAAATTAAGATTGATAAAATGGGACAAGAAATGGAGGAAATGAGGCAAAAAGAATTGGAGGCTGATCATGTTGTTAAGGAACTGAGGCACGAGAATCTAAAGGCTTATAAGAATATAGATTTATAAATGACACATTATAATGTATTATTAATTTGGGGATAAAAACTTGTGTTAGGCAGGGGTTGAATTCTAGATTTTCAGTTTTTCTTTTAAGTTTTTCATTTAGTTTTTTTTTAGTATTTTCCCCATGGATAAATTCAACTTATTAGCAAAGTCGAATCATAAATTCGTCTTTCACCTTTTGGCGTCAAAATAAGAAAAACAAAAACAAGTTTTGTAACATTATTTCTTTTCTTAGGAACCACAATGCTAGGACAGTCCTGTACTTCATGCTTCTCTATGTGCTGGTGCAAAATTATTTGCTTTTCCTTTACCTTCTTTTTTGTTTATTGATTGCTTAGTTAAATCATAAGTTATTAACTATGGGGATGTTGACCTCATACAGGTTTTGAATATTATTAGAGTATTCCCATTTCTTATTAGAATATTCCTACTCCTACATAAGTTGCCGAGAAATGAAAGAAGAACATTTAATTTCAAAAGGAACATATATGATAGTGTTTTGTAATTAGGCTAATTCTCAAGAGTAGTTTTTTTGTGATTAGGCCAATTATAGGGGGGAAGTTTTTTGTAATTACGCTGATTCTCAGGGGAAGTTTTTTATTTTTTCTTATTTTGTAGTTATCGCTGTTATTTTATTTCTAGACCTATTGGCCCCTCTCCCGTATAAAACTTTATTCATTTTGGATGTAATTTTGCAGGGATGCCGAAACGGAGATTCATGCTTCTTTTCGCACGATTCTGATTCATCAGCCCTATTAAGCAGCGAATCGAGCTTATGTTTTCAAGAAGACAAATACGTCGAAACCGAATCTCTTCTGCAATTCTTTCCTGACCCTTCGGATGGATGCGTCCTACAATTGGACGACATTGATTTTCATTTTTCCTCAAATCTCGTCCGTCAATATAACACGTCCTCTATAATCTCCACCACTTCTCAAACAAATGTCTTCCCACTCGATCCTTCTCAAACATAATTACCTATAATAAAATGACAATCCAGATGAGGTAGTGCATTTGATCTTAATTTCAATCATTCAAGGTAGCTATCCAATGTTTGGTTTTAATTTCATATGATATGATACATTTCGTGAGGAAGGGAACAAGTCCATCCAATGGTTGATTTTAGTTTCATATGATATGATATGCTATGTTTCGTAGGGAAGGGAACAAGTTCATTAGTTATTCTGGAAAGATGGTAAAAGAAGTTCGAGAAGAATGGACTCGCTATGTGCTCGTACAACTTGTAAGAAATCAAGTTAATATGAAAGTATATCTTTACTAGTTTTCATGATTCTTATTGTTCATTATGAAAAAGCCATTTTGTCTTGCAAGGTAATTTGAATCCTCTTGCAGCTACCGGAGGGACGAATTTTATGATATTATCATGAGACACGATGCTTAATTCAGAATATTCATTTGCAGGTAATGTTTCATATGTATATTAATAAGAAAAGTATCTAACTTAGAGATCTTTAGAAGCTACTCTTTCTTATTGTGAAATTTAATTTCTTTTATAGGTTGTCTCAAGCATAGCAAAGATAAAATCAAGGATAAATTCTTTAGTCCCACTTTTTTTTTCTTCCATATTTTCACAAGTGATGATGTTGATGTTTTAGAAAATATACTTACAAGTATTGATTATCGATATTGATTTGAGTTCTTCATTTGTTTTGTGAATAACATTGACAAGTCTTACATTGAGTGGATTGTTGGCGGTATATGAATTGTTGAGATTTTGTTTGTTAGACTTATTTTGGATGGATTTTAATTCTTAGTTTTCTACATGTTGGTTGGTGCAATGATGTATAAGATTAATGTGAAAAAAAATAGATAGAGCCTAGTTCAGCTGTGCTGTAAGGAAAAAAAATAGAAAAAGGTGAGATAGCGCTTGATTGAGCAAGTGTTGTAAGAAAAAGAAGATGAGATAGCGCTTATATGAGTAAGTGTTATAAAAAAATGAATGTTAGATAGCGCTTTTTAGTTTGAAAGTGCTGTCTAAGATGCTTATTATATAGCGTTTTTTAAGACAAGCGCTATCTTAGGAAAGCATCAGATAGCACTTTATGAAGCGCTATCTGAAGCATTTTTTGGTGTAGTGTGATATGAACATAATATGCACTCTTAATGAAATAAGAGAAACCGCTAGCTACTTGAATTCTTAATTTGAGATAATGAATCATGGGAAAACTCAGTCTTGTCAAGGCTTTAAACTAAAATCCGAGTTTGTGGATTACTAAATTTTACAGTTTGCATATATCTAAAAGATGATCAGGTGATTAAATATGGATAAGTGCAATATGTTAGCACTCCTATGATTGGTCAAAAGTGAGGATATAAGAAAAGATCAATTTTATCATTGGAATAAAGAAGAATTGGTGGGAGCCAAAATTTTCTACCAGTGTACAATATGCGCATTATTGTGTTATCACTAATACACTTGACCAAACATTAGTTTCTCAAAGTTGTTATCTTGATTTAACTCAAGAAAGCACAATATCATTGGAATGGGATCAAAACGTATTTTGACACCTAAAAGAAATCATTGTTGCGAGTTTTATTTTTCTCATTCATAAATATAATTGGGATTACAGATGGTCTTGTGACCCTTACAGAAAATGTTGAGTTTACTTTCTATTGTAAAACACCGAATAATATTGTTGATATTGGTTATCCATTCGATCCATGTAAAGAGATCATTACCACACATGTAGTAGTTCGTGTGTATCTATGGTAAATTTTATAAGCATATATATCTCTAAGAATAGTGATTTAAACTCTATCACTGAAGAATTCACTTTTAGTTTGAAGATAATGCAAGTTGCAACAAACAAATGAAAGTAGGTTACATGAAAGGTGATATGACAAAGAATATCACCACGATTCTTCTACAACTAATAATTATAGGATTTCTCAAGAGTCATAGTAAATTTAGGAAGTTGAGACTTTCAAAGTTCTCTTAATAGATGTACATATCAGAGAGAGGTGCACACTTCAGGGGGAGTCTCAACATAGATGTGTTGTACTCTTTTTCTTTTGACCAAATTTTATTTTTTTTCTAATTGGGTTTTGTTACTTGGAAAGGTTTTATCGAGGCAACAATAAAGCACTATTTCACCCTTTGACTTGACACAAGAGGGGGTATTGAAGGAAAAGCACAATTAATTTGCCTTCGTCAACAAGTAACTTATGAGGGAGAATTCAGGTATTTATTATTTTTATGTATTATGAAAACATATATTACACTAGTGCAGCGAGACATTCTAGAACAGATAAAACAGATATTGCAGAACGGATTCTGCTGCGTTCTATATACATCCATTCTAGAAAGTCAGATTTTCTAGAACGGTTATTTTTATCCGTTCTAGAATGTCAGACCTTCTAAAACAGTTACTTACCCATTCTAAAAGGTTTTATATACGTTCTAAAAAGTCATATTTTGGGTCTATCCCCATTCTAGATACTACTTTCTAGAACAATTATTAATTTAACCATTCTTGAATGTCTTATGTTCTAGAACGGATATTAAAAAATCCATTCTAGAACGGGTAATTAAGATATACTTTCTGCAAAGTCATTATTTTAGAACGAATATTAGAATATACGTTCTAGAAAGTTCATTTATTAGAACGGTATCCAGGATATGTGTTCTGAAAAGTTATTATTTTAGAACAGGTATTCCGAATATCCGTTCTAGATATCTTTGTTTCTAGAATGGTTATGTTGATTATACGTTCGGGAAAGTCTTTATTCTAGAACGAGTATATAAGAATATACGTTCTGCAAAGTATTTATTCTAGAATGTGTATGTAAACATATACGTTCTAGAAAGTCTTTGTTCTGGAACGGGTATGTTGATTATACGTTCTGAAAAGCCTTTATTCTAGAACGGTTATGTAAAATATACGTTCTGGAAAGATATTATCTAGAACGGAGTTCGTAATATCCGTTCTAGAAAGATATTATTCCAGAATAGATATAGAAATATACGTTCTAGAATCAAACCTTCTAGAACGGATGCTATTATTTACCTGCTAGAAAGTTATTTTTTACAACGGATTTCAATAATATACCTTCTGAAAAATATGTTTTCAGAAGGTTTTTGTAGAAAATACCTTCTAGAAAATTGCTTATTCAAAACAGGTTACGAAGCCGTTTTTATATCTGGTTTGACCTAAATTATTGTAGCTCCATAATCGATACATAAACAATAAAGAAAAATTAACCGACAAAATCATTTATTCATTCACCAACCACAAGTCAAAATTACACCAATCACCAAATGTAACACAAGTTATCAACCATCACATTTCACCATCAATAGTACACTACAAGTCGTCAAAATTACACCAATCACTAAATGTACCATAAGTTATCAACCATCACAATTCAACATCAAAAGTAAATCAAAAGGTTTTAGCACCTATATTGCTAACATTCTAATAATAGATAGTGCACTATCAAATGATCTCTAAAAAAATCAAGAAATAACCTCCAGAAAATACTCAGCCCAACGTCTACGTACATCATCAATGTCTCTTTCGAATAAGACTCTTCCATATTGAGTGCTTGTGGGTCAAAACGCACAATGAGACTTTAAAAAAAACTGAATCAAGAGTACAAATAAATTGGATCCATCTTCCAAGTTGACATCAACACAACACAAAATACTGAAAATATTATTAATAATGGTAACAAATTTTATGAATAAATATTCAAAATACTATTAATAATAATAACTTTACTTGTAAATATTGAAATACTATTAATAATGATAATACAAATGACTTCGTAATTACCTTTTCGAAATGAGTCATAAATGTCTAATTTGATGATCTCCAGCATATGCCTCATAACAAAGAACCCGCATGCATCGGCCACATTTCCCTTTTGTTGGCAACACTTGAAAGAAAAAAAAAATATTATAACAACAAATATTCAATGCTTTATATTTAGCTGTAGAACATCAATTCAATTAACAATTGAAAAAACACAATGAAATTACCTTTGGATAAACCCACTGAAACTTCTTTAATTGGTAGGTGTGCGTCCCCTTCATAACTTGGCATGCCTCGAATGCTCTACATCACATTACATTGCTAACATCGGAATTGAAATAATCAAAAATCTCGAGTAACTAGCTAAGTTGATAAAGTAGCTACAGTAATTATACTACAAATTAAATTATAGGAAACATACGTCTCAATCTTCTCAGATAATTTTTTCTTTGGCTTTTTCCCCATGAACCAAAACCAAGCGACAACATTGTATTTTGGCAAAGAACCGTCAACTGCCAATGATTACTACAAAAATGAAATAAGAGTATAGTCATTCTATACACTAAAACTTGATTCAAATAAACTTATTACTGGTAGATAGGTGCAAGGAAGAACTCAAAATCTCATTCCATAATTTTTCTTCGAAGAAACACTCTTATTTCTTTGTTAGCTTTGCCATGACTTTGAATGCTCAGCATACTCATCAACCCATATTTATTGGCTCTCCCCGATATTTCAATATGTTGTAGAGATACCTACAACATTGGAAATTTGTTAGGACGTTTGTATGGAGTTCGACATAGCTTTCAATTATAAATAAATACTAAACTATTTCTCGAGAGGTAAAAGAAATACATATTGTAAAATTGCATGACGGAGACAAAAATCTGTCGAGTTAGCAACAACCCCATGATGTCGTTCTGAGTTATGTGCACACCGTGGTCCGTCTTCTCACCCACAATCCCGGCATCCATACACACATATTTTGGTTCAATAATATCAGTCGACGCAATCCACAAACGTTTTAGCACATCTGGGGTAGTCTCAGGTTTGGACTGGGGTTTTAGATCCAGTTTCTTTGGTTGAGAAACTCCCTACATAATAATAATATTTAAGTTATAAATAATTATACATAATAATACTAATAATTGTTATTATTATTTTTATTTTTATATAATAGACAAAGACTCTTACTTCATCCGCAAAAAGAAAAAGAACACATATTACACCACAGTTTTAATCCCACTTAGTTTCATCAATTTACAACTGTGTAAGGGACCCTACAATTCATCAAGTTCAAATTATCCATATAATTTACCAGAAAATAGAAACCTGATCAAAGTGATAAACCATGGCATAGGGGCTTTGAAAATGTAAATGTGAACATACTCGGGAGACGATGTCTCTCCCCTGAATCTTGCAAAGTACTTTGCATATTCGAAAACGTGACTTTTTCTACTCAATTGCCTTTGACGAGACTTGATAAAGCATGCATTATCCATAAGAATTCTCATATAGCAGAACATATTCGCGACTGCCTATGTTTATTATTATTATTATGGTAGTTATTATTATTATTATTATTGTTGTTGTTGTTGTTGTTGTTGTTGTTGTTGTTGTTGTTGTTGTTGTTGTTTCTAGTTTGAACAGTTGTATATTATTTTCGAGTTCTGCGGCATGCCTTATTTGTAAAATTATAATTGTTGCATAAAAAAAATACTAGTAGAAGTACCTTGTGTGAACATCCTGGATCAACCTTTTAGGCCAAGCAATGAATTGATTTGGCGCTTCTCTCACTGTAGTGACCTCATCCGTCGGGAGTGGAACAAGCGCATCTCCGACTACAATTCGTACCACTGCCACCCTGACTTCATCATCTTTCATTTTGTTGCAGTGAATGATTGCCCCTAAGTCGTGAAGACGACCATATGCTACTAAACGTCTCTACGGATCCTCGACATATAGCTCAACTTCATCATCGTGTTCCTCGTGGAGATCCTCTGCCATTGAACCGGGAGCACAACTACCTTTTGCACTCTGTACGACTGGAGTCTCCGGGTTCGATGTACCGCCCCCCTAGGAGCTGAACATCAGCATCATCTCTACTCTTAATTTCTTCTGCGAACGGGCAACGATGACATCCTCCCCTCTTGAAATCATTCCATCACGGAACATCGATCGACCCATAACCATAATCTAATAATTGATAGAATTGGGAAAAATTGTGGACAGTTATAATTTGGGGAAGAAAACTTAGAGGAAGAGAAGAAGGTTTGGATATGCAATTGGTATATGTTGGAGGTGATAGTGGCATGAGGTTTTTGGCGGTGGTGGCGGGCGACTTTTGGAGGTGGTGACGGGAGAGCGATCCGGAGGTGTCGAAAGGGATAATGGATTTGTGGACATGAAATTAGAAGTTTAATAATCTAATTAAATATATAAATATCTAGAACGTATAAAGAATAATACGTTCTGGAAAGTTTATTATACAGAAGGTATTTACAATATACATTCTAAATAATTAAATATATCAAAAGGTACTTGAGATATACGTTCTGAAAGGTAATTATTCGAGAACGGGTGTAAAACCTTCTAGATATGAAACATACTAGAACAGGTATAAAATATACCTTCTAAATGTGGTCAGTCTCCAAATTTTTAGAACATACATTTGTGAATTCGTTCTAGGATTACGACTTTAATTACGAGAATGCCACCTGATAGACATTCTAGAAGGTAGCCAAAACAACCGTTCTAGAATGTCTATTCTAAAAAGTTTTGTACTAGTGTTTGATATCTTATATAAAGCGAGTATTCAATAAATAAGAGAACTTTATTTCCACCGTATCCTTTAAATTTTCTTCTCTTTTGTTCTTTCTTTTACATAAATTAAAATTTAGTTAATTTGTTAAAATAATTATTTCCCATAATTCCAAACATAGGGACAGATTTTGCAATCTTCCGAATCCATAAGCCAATGAGTTAATTAAACTGATCTTGTTAGCGTCATCAACCCTTAAATAACCCATGTGAGGGTCATATGCATTATTTTCCAACGTCATCAACCCTTAAACAACCCATGTGCGCATTACATTATTCTCGCCGGAAATTTATTACATGCAGCTGGATGTATCTTACTGGATGCACCTTATAAAAATTTATTATCGATCAATTATATATGATGATATGTGACAGTTATACGTAATAATATATGGTAGTTATACGTGATTATATTTGACAAAAATTTAGAGTTTAGGGTTTACTTTTCCATTTCAGGGTTTAAGTTTCCATTTTAAGGTTTAGTTTTTCATTTTAGGGTTACGGCAAAAATTTATAATTCTACCAGTTATGTGACGATATCTGTTAGTTGTATGTGATGATATATGATAGAATTTAGGGTTTAGAGTTTAATATTCAATTTCAAGGTTTAGTTTTCCATTTAGGGTTTAGTTTTTCATTTTTAGGATTTAGTTTTTCGTTTTAGGTTTATTCTTTTTAAGGTTTTAAATTTTAGATTTAAAATTTCAGTTGTTTGTGATGCGATGATACGCATCAGTTATATACGACGATATGTACCAATTATATATGATGATATATGTCAGTTATATACGATGATAAATTAAATTGTTGGGTGCACCGTACAAGGTGCACCCAAGTCCACGGTATAATGACTCATTTCAACTGAATATTGCAAAGGGTGCGGATATACGCACCCCATAATATTATTAGTTCACCCCAAAATATTTTAAACAAAAATAGTCATAAATGAAAAGACTAAAATAACCTTACCACAATACTGATTTCTTAATAATAATAATAATAATAATAATAATAATAATAATAATAATGAAAGTAGCGAGACATGAACCCCCACAAAATCTCAATGTCTCCGATCTCAATCAACGACGGCGATTCAATCCCACTGCCACTGGTTAAGGTTGTGGAGTATCTCGAAACATCCATGTCCAAGGATCTGCTCTCCAAGTTTTCGAACAACTCGGCTTTCGATTTCGACTACGCCCAGAGCTCCATTTGGTCCCCTCTACTTCCTCGGCCGCCGCCCAACTCCGCCGCCGCCGCCAGACTCGACCTTTCCCGGCGGCTGTCGTATGGAGAAACAAATGAAATGTGATTTCTAGGAAATACCAAGAAAATGGCTGCGAGGTTTAAAAACAAATTTACTGATATCGTCTTTTCAGCTTTCTCCGACGGGTTCGGGCCGGCGGCTCTCTTCGTCTTCCTCAACCCCAAAGCCATGGGCTAAAGTGATGAAAGCAAATATGAAGCAATTC
>BMAC01000382.1:320979-341704 GCA_014905375.1 Phtheirospermum japonicum
AAAAAGATTAAAATGAAATTCACAGCACCATGGTTGATACTCACCCTAATTAGAAAAAGGAGGACCAACCATGGCGTCATTTTAAACTTTCATTTGTTTTTTATTTTATTATTATTATATTTGTTTTATTTTTATTATTATACTATTTATTATATTATATGGGGGTATTTGTGGGGTTGATTTAGTAAAAATAAATGTATTTTAAAATTTTTGGGGTGTTCTTATCAGTTGGGATGAACTAATAATATTCTGGGGTGCGTATATCCGCGCCCTATTGCAAAATCACCAGTAAATAGTACATAATTGAGATGAATTAATGCATAATACA
Organism: Phtheirospermum japonicum; assembly: GCA_014905375.1. Classification (NCBI taxonomy): domain Eukaryota; kingdom Viridiplantae; phylum Streptophyta; class Magnoliopsida; order Lamiales; family Orobanchaceae; genus Phtheirospermum; species Phtheirospermum japonicum. The sequence continues at coordinate 321,308 of BMAC01000382.1, forward strand.
GGGCCAATTTCGGAAAAACATAATTGGAGAGGACTATTTCTGCACTACCTCCAAATATACAAGGCCATTTTTAAAGTTTTCCCTAAATAATAAGTCCAAACAAAATTTACATATACGAAGGCGTATAGTTTTCATAACAATATTATAATAACAATTGAATTTATGCACATCCTCTGTTAAAGATAAGCAATCAACAAATAGAAGCATTAGAAATGTTCCAATGAATGAATGTAGAGAGCCTTAACTTAAACACGTGGCTGTACATGCATAATGTGCATATTCGTGCAACACACCCTGAGCCAAACCAATCCCAATCCTGCTCAAACAACGATCCCTTGAGCTGCTCAGATTCTGGAAATGGATCTGACAGGAACTGCCATACCAAGATAACGGGCTGTGTCACCACCACCAAAACAAGAAAATAATAAAAAAGGGACGGATAAAAGTTGCAATATGTGCTTGTATCACTAGGTACCAATTAACACCACCATTAAAAGTTTTTACTACTAGGTCTGCATGGGGCATGGACATGATCTAGCAACGTCTCTACAGGCAGGTAAAGATTTACACACCAGATCTGGTCTGAGTTTAGAATCAAACACCGTATTTATAGGTGGGTACTAATGATGATCACTGGATATTAGGTTCTAACAGTCCATATTATACATATACTTCAGCTTCCCCTCACTTTTTTGAGGTCAAGGTGCCAAGGGCTTTGGGGCTTAGATCAGTGGAAGGAGGAAACGAGCGCAGCTTCACGCCCACTTAAGAAAATGATTACAAAGTCAAGTCTTTATGCAACACGATAGGAATCCAACAGGTGTGGATCAGGGCTTGGATCGGACTCAACAATCGAGCTCTCCATTTAAGTGCTAATTAGGTCCAAGTAGAGCAGATATGCAACCCTTTTACAGACTAAATGTGTGCGCGCACGGCCCCAACATAGCATACTTCCAAAAAGATTCAAATAAGCTATGAACTACGAATTTTGAATTTTGAGTCAACAGCCAATAATCATCAACTTATAGATAAATAGCAATTCATCATAAACATCTTTTTCCTTCTCCAGCCATTACAGTCTGAATTAAGATTGAATAGTATAATCAGAATAATAAAAATGCCAGTTTTTCCTTCTTTTCCCCAATTTGGCATGTCTGTAACAAACAATGAGATCTACTTCCAATAAGCTTCAATACTCAATCACTCTTACCCTCTTGAGAACCAATTTCTTGAAGGTAATGTTCTGCATCTAAGGCTGCCATACATCCTACATATACATAACAGCACAATCGTAGTTTAGATTCATCCAGAAAATAATGTAAAAAATAAATGTAGCATGTACCTCAGATTCGTGACACCACAGATAACGATAAATAACCAAGATTACAAAATGTCTTTCATCACACAAGTTGGTGAATACCATCCCTGATTATGAAAGTTATCCACAGTGGATTGCATCAAAATGGTTCAAAAGCTTTAAGTTCTACATATACAATTCAGATGAGCAACTATTTTATATGAATGCATCTTCTGCAATATAGCAAAAGCTTGCTCACTGAGAGAACTTATTTGAGCAATTCAGCCAGTTTTCTTCTGTTTGATAATGAGAGAGTAACAAGGTAGCATGGAGAAAGCTTAACAAGGATCATGGCACATTCAAGACTTGAAATCCATCATTTTTAAATATATATATATATATATATATATATATATATATATATATATATATCCAAAAAATTGTCCTATATGCATGAGCTTAAAGAGGCGCAGCATGCAATTCGACCGTGAGATCTGTACTAGAAAGTGGTTAAAGGACCTGGTTTGGACTACCCATACCACCAAGGTGCATCTTCTTTTCTGGTAGCCATCTTACTGAAACTCCACAGTCGAGCGAGCTTGGCTTAGGGTATATTTGGGATGGGTGACCCCCTGAAAGTTTCTCAATGAGTGTGTGATTGAGAACAAATCACGCTTGAAAATAATAGTTTTGGTTTGTGGGGACATTCGTCATTCTGAGGGGAGCAACAATCTTCATTTGGATATGAAGGGAATTTAGTAATTAACAAAGATTTTGGAAAAGTTGGGTACAGATTCCAACTTAGGATAAATACGTCGAAAGAAAAACTTTTCCAGGAAAGACAACATAGGAGTCCAATAGGAAATAAAGAGAGTGCTATTCCATATCATTAGAACATTATTATCATGATAATCATTTTAGTCCAGATTAGAAAGAATCTCCAACTACAAATAAAGGTCCTAAGTGTTAGATGTGCTGAATCATTAGAAGTTAGAACACAATTCTCATGATAATCATTAAGTCCTATGTAACGTAATTCTGGAATAGCAAATATTAATTTTGATCCTAAGATCTGAAGATTATAGCATTCAAACATACAGTGCCGTACTTTCAGCCATGAGTCACCAAGGATAGTCATCCTTTACCCAGACCTGGTTTCAGATTTAACATAATCCACAATGTTGATTAGGCATCTAAGATGCATGTCCATTTTTATTTTGATTTCCGTGATTGCTAAAACCTCTTAGAGGTCATATGTGGATTGGACCTCCTGAGGCCAGTTCTTGGTTTCTTGAACAGTGAAAGCAGGTTTCTCATAAAAAAGTTACCAAACCACTCCTATACAGACAACTTCTGACACAAACTGTAACCTATTAACACAATCAATTCTAAATTTCATATTAATATAATACTAACTCCACAAATATTAAATTGATTGTTTGTATTTGTGGTAGTGCTCAATGTGTCATTACATGGGCTCCAACATCATTATACAGATTCTCTACCATGAAGTTGTTAACTTTTGCCGTGAAGTTCATGAAATTGTGAACTTTTGTCGTGAAGTCCATGAAGTTGTGAACTTTCAGTCTTTTTTATTCGAACTTTATATAACATTTAAAATGTTCATAACTTACTTGTTTGTCCTTCGTTTTACATGAAAAATATATCAAAGTAATTGGTTTTTCACGATCTACGATTTAAGATCAATATTGTATACCTAAAAATGAAACTAAAACAAAGTGAATTTAGTTGGATTTTTTTCTTCCTAAAAGCATTTTTTTAATTTATTTTTAGATATGCAATATTGATGTTAAACTGTAGTTCGTTAAAAAATAATTAATTTGATATAGTTTCATGTAAAACGGAAAACAAACGAATAATTTATGAACATTTTAAACATTATTTAAAATTTTAATTAAAAAAGAATGAAAAAGAAGAAAAAAAAATTCAAATGACCATGAAAGAGAGAGAAGAGTCTTCATGGGATAAAAAGAAAAGAGAAAGAGAGAGAGAAGGTCTCTTATTTCACAGAACAAAAGCAGAGAGAGAGAAGTCTATTATTTTACGGGGGAAGAAAAGCACAAGGATAGACAAAATGCCCCTTATTTCACGAGAAAAAAGAAAGAGAGACTTCACAGGAAGTGAATGTATCTTATTTCACTGCCCCTTTTTTTCTTTTTTCCTTTTTCATCTTCTCTCTCATCTTTTTCTCTCTCCTCCACTCATTTCACGTGGTTTTTTCTTTCTTATTTTCCTTTTATTTAAACTATACATAACATTTAAAATGTTCATATCTTATTTGTTTGTTTTCCGTGTTATATGATAGATACATCAAATTAATTGTTTTTTAAGAATCAACAAATTTAAAATCAATATTGCATAGTTAAAAATGAAATTAAAATAAAAAATAGTTTGATCTTTTCTTCATATCAAATATATACGTGAATGAATATATATATATATATATAAAATAAAACTAATATTCTATTCACATTTACTCAACTCATCAATACATATTTATATTTATATACTCAACTTATCAATACACATTTACCCATACCCACAAACATATTAAAATTCTATTCACAACAACATAATAAAATAATACAACAAACCCAACTAACCAGTACAGTAAAGACATTCTTCAAAACCTCCAAACAAACAAGGTTTCTACTATTCATTTGGCCACCCAACAGTAGAAAACTGGTTTCTAGAAACCATGAAAAGCCCCCATATACGGCCTTAGATTTCCCAACAGTAGTTGATCAAAGAAATACTAAAGTACTAGTTTCATCTCTAATAGGCCATCTTTAAGTAGCTTGCCCAGTTTACGATTTTCAACCAACGGGAAACACATCTTCACTGCTTTCTTTCTTAAAAACCCTTCCTTTTATTTCAAAGGAACAAAACACTATAAAAAACTGTAAATTTTAGGGAGCACATCATGTTCACAAAAGTTATCAAAAAGAACCTTGTAGGTGAAGAGTGACAAACTCTACAAAAGAAAATCATGAGATAGCAACTTAAAAGACGAGGTTAGAAAGAAAATTAAGGATGTTAATAGTGTCAAATGTAGATAGGAAATGACATGAGGGGATAATCAAGAGTGTCAGTTTTGTTTTTATAAATGTCCCTATCGAGGATCGCTAAAAGCCAAAAATAAAAATCCATGAGGGCTAAAAGGCAAAAAAATTGAGAAAAGTTCGGAGGATAATTGTGAATACAAGAGAAATGCTATGTCAGAATAGATGGAGATATTGCAGATGTGAAATTTAAGTAATGAAAGACCACTGTGCATTGATAATATAAATTTAAAATTCCATATAGACTGCTTTACGATCTATTATTCCAAATAAGTGTGATAATCTTATGTTAAAAATGTTATAGGTAATTAGCAAATAACCCTTTTGGGTCTACTAGACACATGCCCGTTCAAATAAGTAATCTTGAACATACTTTAATCAATCAACGAGCCCAACCATATCCAACTACTTTAATGTGTTTTTTGATTGGTGTAAAGACAGAAAAACATCGAAGAAGTCATTTTAAGTGTTAATTAGTTTATGACAGACAGACTGGTTAATCTTCTACATACAACCATTAGAAAGTTTTCCCTCAATAATAACAGACAGACTACCTTTTATATCATGGGCAGTGGGGAGCTGCCTAGCGCCTAGGCCTACTTTTAGAACAATGGTTTAAGAACACTAACTAAACTAAATGATATACTTTTGGGACTCGAATTTGAAAAATAAATAAAAATCAAGTCATCAACGGAAACGGAGACAGAGTCACAAAGGTAGTATTATTTACCTTGTTATGACCTAAGCTAATTATCTGTTATGGTTTCTTAGTAAAAGCGTACAACCCACTTTTGGATGAGAATAGCTTTTTCAGTCATTTGGAGAGATGAATTTAGTTTTGCAGCTCATGCTAGAAGACTTGTGCACTTCACCAAACAATAGAGATAGCTTGCATTCTCTCAAAACCTTTTCATGAGATTTTCTCTGGAGAATCTGATGCCATACAAATATACAATTAAAGATGTGATGCCTAATGGTTTGAAGAAGTCATTCCAGTATTATTCTCTACTCATCGGTCTTTCTAATTTTTGACAAACGAATAATTAGGCGCCACGCCGACAAATTCAACGATGTCTCATCCCAAAAGATTCGAAGTCATCTCTTGCTTCCTTGGAAAACCTACTAATAAAGTCTAGAACTTTAATGCGAGGAGCTTGCAATGAGATAACGTTGACAGCAGCAGACTTCCCCTTGTTAACTTTGTCTTTATTCCTAACTTCCTTATTGAAAACTTACTCAATATCTAAGAATCACTCCCACAAGCCAGACCTATTTTTATAGACCAAACAGCTAAAGTAAATGCTGGTGAAACTCCAGTAGAAGCTACATCATTATGCATATTCTTTTTCTCATTAATGGGTTTTCCCCAAAATAATAATCCCCCAATATAAAAGACAAACGCATCTATTACATTATACCCTTCTTTCATTCTTAAATAGTTAATTGAGATTCTTTAATTCAACAGTGTCAAGAAATTAACAAACAATGGCCAATTAAAGATTGTGAAACCACAGGATCTTAAATTACAGTGAACAGCACAACGCCAGCTTTAAGAATCAAAACAATGAAAACGGTATAAATAAAATCAATCAGCACTGTAAATTATTAACTGTACTCACCAGTGCCAGCAGCAGTAATAGCCTGCCTGTATTTCTTATCCTGAACATCACCAGCTGCAAAAACACCCTTGACACTGGTCAATGTGGTGCCAGGCTTCGTGATCACATACCCATCGGAATCCAATTCCAACTGTCCATCAAGAAACTTGGTTGCAGGCTCATGCCCAATTGCAAAAAATAAACCAGAAACCTTCAAATCCGAAACATCCCCACTCTTCACATTCTCCACCTTCAATCCCCCCAAAGTCCGCTCCCCATATGCTTCAGTAACCATTGAATTCCACAGGACCTCAATCTTTGGGTTTGACAATGCTCGGCTTTGCATAATCTTTGAAGCACGAAACTCATCCCTCCGGTGAATAATGTAAACCTTGGAACCATATTTAGTTAAAAAGTTGGCCTCTTCCATGGCTGAGTCACCACCACCTATGACGGCAAGGGGTTTGTTACGGAAGATAGGGGCGGCACCATCACATACTGCACAGGCAGATATGCCCCGGTTCCAAAAGGTATCAGAACCCGTGAAATTGAGGCGTTTCGCAACAGCTCCAGTGGAAATGATTACAGAATCAGCAAGGACAGTCTTAGAATCACTGAAGATTTTGAAAGGAGAAGCTGAAAAATCGACTCTGGAGACGGTCTCTGTGAATATCTGCGTGCCAAAGCGGAGGGATTGGGCGCGGCACTTATCCATGAGTTCAATCCCCCCAATCCCCTCAGGGAAACCTGGGAAATTCTCGACCTCGGAGGTGGTGGTGAGCTGTCCGCCAGGAGCGATGTCGTTGGCCATCCAACCTTCGAAGAGAACGGGTTTGAGCTCGGCGCGGGCGGCGTAAATTGCAGCGGTGTGTGCAGCGGGGCCGCTGCCAATGATGCAGAGGCGGGTTCTCAGAGTCTGGAGATCGCTTTCCATGGCGGAGAATTTGGGAGGAACAGCAGCGGCGGCGGCGGAGAGGGTGGCGACGCCGATTAGGTTGCGGGTTTTCCTAAGTGTGTTTAAGAGCTTAGAGAAACAGGCGTAGGTCATTTGTTACGGTGATTGACTATATAAAATGGATGGACGAATGTGATTGAGTTGAATTGAATGGAATTGAAATGAGCGGGTCATATAGATTTTTATCATCTATGTTTTGTATATAATAATTATTTCATGTTTAAAAAATTTTAATATCGATTCTTATTTACTCATTCAACTTCTCATTTAATCAAACAAATACACAAAAGTACAAATTTATCCTTACTAATCTGTTTTATTTTTTAATTTTTATTTTTTCCCCAAATTTAACTCAAATAAGAGTTATATTAATTTCATACTACCATGTTAATCGCCTGACTTCGATCGAATTTCATATTACATTCATACAATTTCATACTACGTTGTGGAATCTCATAAAATTGCATATATATGTATACTACGTCATGAAACTCCATACTTCATTGTCGAATCTCATACTATTAATTTCATAAAATTACATATTTACACATACTGCGTCATCAAATTTCATACTATGTTATGGAATTTCATACTATCAATTTCATAAATTTTATACTAACTTGAAAAACTCATACTAACGACGTCAAATTTCATACCAAATATATTCAATTTCATACTAACTCGACTGAAATTCATACTAACTCTAACAACTTTCATACAAATATTTATAAAATAGTTTTATATCATCATTTGAGTTTGTGAGTCTGCACAATTACGAAAATCCATGCTACATGAAATGGAGAGAAAGTATCCAAATGGAGCCAGATTCTGCACATGTATGAGATTAAATCAACATCGCATTATATCAAATGATTTGATATCATTTGACTGTAATGGATTTTCATAATACCGTAGCATCATCATTCAACTCTCAACAATGATATTGGGGACTCGGCCACATTAATTGTCTCCCCAAAAGCTGATTACTCTCAAGCCTCAATTCAGAAACAAAACGCCGAAACTCGAACAAATTCCAAACAAAATTAGGATACAAAATATAGAAAATCGAAGCACGGATGGCCCGAATCAAAAACATGACAAACCCACAAGAGTATATTTCCATCGGGATTGTCACCACCACTCACCTTCCCGGAAAACCCACAATACAAAGGCTGGGTTTTCAATCCACCGCAACCCATCTGGACATCTGCCATACCTCAGCCCAAAAATAGGCGACTGAACCCTACGTCGTCACTATCAATCCGCCGACGTCTATGTGTGTGTGAGCAATGGGTGAAGGTTACATACGTGAATGAAGAGACGGATGGAGAGATGCGAGAGAGGGGCGGTACTATTAGGTTAAGGTGTTGTGACTTGGGGGTGTGTGTTGTGTGTGTGTGTGTCTATATATATATATATATATATATATATATATGTATGTATGTATAATTAGGTTCAAATGAGAACCATGTTCTTATATGTGAACCTAGGGTAATATGGGCCTTAGATTTAATTAGATGGATGAATTAGATTTTTTGTGTATTTCCTTATTTAATTAAAAGTATTAGGATTGTATAATAAAAGCAATACTGGTGTATATAACTAAGATATTAATAAATCACTCTGATTGTATAATAAAAGCACTGCTAGTATATAATAAAAGCACTAGTTCGCAGGTTCGCATATAATGACATGGTTCTCATTTGAACCCACCCCTATATATATATATATATATTAATTTTTATTTGCGTAATGTAGGGTATTTTTGATAATTTAAGTTATAATTCTGGTTTAATGGGAGTATTTACCCTAAATGGGATGAAAATAAAATTAGTTGATTATTTGGGATCTGAGGCTAATCAAAGTGTATTATATGAGAATTATCCCAATTATTAATACAACGACAAAAAATATTTGATGTAAATATAAGATGCGTAAAAGATCAAAATTCTCTTTGTTGTGTCATTTCCTCTTCTCATAATCAGCTTCCCTTCTGTTACCAATTTTGTCTGCACCAATCCCAAAGGCTTCCTTTAAACGTTATTTATTCAAATCAAACTTTAGAAATACTGCAAGTATTTTTCCAAGGAACGCAACTGGCTCCTAAAATAAAAAGTAAAATTTCATAATAAACAACAACTTAAATGTATTACTAAACGACAACTTGAATCAAGCTTTATTGCTTGGGTCGACCGTAATTTTGAATTGGTTAGCTTCTTTATTAAAAAACTAGTTTGGAAACCTGCGTTTACGCGGGCATATCGAACAAAAATATACTACAAAAGAGAAAAACTTAAATATTAAATTATAGTCAATAATACAACTTATTGAAATCGTTCACTTGAGATTTTGAAAAAATTCCTTGTAAACAACATTTGCAGTCTTATTAATAATATTACCATCGTCGTCACAACTTAGAATTTTTAATCCTTTACGACTCTTGACCCAAGAGACTGCGACGTAGAGTTGATCGTGGCTAAAAACTGGTCTTGGCAGATAAAACCCACATTAGAAAGAGTTTGACCCTAACTCTTGTTTATAGTCATTACGAAATAAATAATAAGCGGAAACTGTCTCCTTTGAAATTTGAACGGAACCCTACTATCCGAAGGGCTCAATGTCATTCGTGGAATGTAAACCTTCGTACCAACATTAGTTCATGACAAAATCTTTACTTCAATAATGCGATCTCCAAGTTGCGTAACAACTAATCTAGTACCATTGCATAGCCCTGAAGCTTGATCCATATTTCTAATCAACATAACCGGGACTCCAATTTTTAACTTCAGAATATGATTGGGGATTCCGGAGCACTTTATCATGTTTAGAAAGTCTGTCGAGTACACTTGATGCTGTGCTTCTCCATTTACATATGTTTTGCAAATTGTGTCAGAGCTAAGATATACTCTTTCATCACCTGGAAGAATTGACACTATGTATTCATTCAATGTTTTAACAATAATATTAGTTGGAGCAAGAATAGCTCTTTCTTCGAAGAATGAGTGATTGCCAAAGTTCTGTAAAAGAGATGGATAAGTGCTCTCAACAATTGCAGCAATATGATCACCTGAAGTTTGAAGAAGTATACCTGACGATATATCAATTAAAGTTTGACCATCCAATTCTGTACCAATTTTGCCATCACCGATTTTGAGTATCCAATCAGAGAAATCCCAAATTTCACGTTCAACAGATATTGACATTGATTGTCCGACGGTTAACCTCATATTTCTTGTCAATCGAAGAATCTTACAATGTTCCCATAATCTAGATGAACAGATACTGGCATACACAATATCTTCCCAACTACCCTTTGGCACAATAGGAAGAATTTGACAAAAGTCTCCACCTAGAACTATAACCTTCTCGGCAAATGGTAAGTCCTTTGTTTCTTCAAGTGCAATAAACTTCAGGTGTTAAAAGAAAATATTGTATAACTAAATATTGATTTTCAAATGTTAAGTCGGTTAGAATACCAATACCACTTAGATAATTAAAACGGTAACTAAATATTGTATAACTAAAGAAAATAAAACTTTTCCATATAAATGTGATAACAAAAAGGAATTAATATTTATAAATGATTAAATTAATATTTAGTTAACGAATGTTTTTCAGCAAAGTATCTCTAAATTAGAGATTGTGCCAAACTTTACTCGTTTTGTATATAATAGTATTTATAATTTTTATTATATTAAGCAGTATAAACCGTTTTTTTTTTCTTTAGTAATTTCTATATACAATTTATTGCAATGTTTCATTTTATTTGTATAAACTAAATTTATATAAACTTATTCATTAATAATATATTTTAGTATTATTAATATGAAAACCAACTAATTATTCAGAGATAATCAATTTAATTTTGTTAGATTGCGGGTTTTAACTAAGTTCATATTGGCTAAATAAATTAATAGTAAATTGAATGAGGGAACTTATTTAATCTTATAATTATTTTGCAATAATCCCTCTAAAATATCTGCCAAATTGAACATTCAAGATATGAATAAATGATGAGTTTCTGAAATTGATGAAAAACATAGTGGAACATTGTTCCTTATTAAAATAGTGCACTAATACAAAATAAAAACTTTGAAGTAGATGCTTGTTGAATTATTAGGGGGATAAGTAAGTTCAAAAGCACAACGATTTTCGTCGCTCAAACTGGTACGTCGTAGAAAATTGACTACACCACCACGAATCGATACTGCAGAGGCATCCTTCTATAATTCTACTATCCAATCATTTAAACAATGATTGAGTGTTACAGTTGTCTCGTTCACCATATTAGTCTCATGAATGTGTTTCATCCAGAAGTCCATATGAATAGGTTATATAGAAAAATAAATTTAAAACAATATCATAGACGCATCATTTATGTAATTTTATTTTTAATTAAATCATTTTCAAATGATTTAAAATGAGACCACTCACCAAAAAGTATTTCTCAATATGAGTATTTATAATTGTTAACTGAAATGTCGGAAATTACACGTTATCATAATCCAAATAAAATTAATCGAACGAAGAAACGTTTTTGAATTTTTTTTAAATGCCCAATTGGGAGAAAACTACTACATCACATACCAATCCACCACGATAAGGACCATTTGATCACCGATTTCAACATTGTTAAGTTGGATAAAAAGATTGAAACCGACGTTGAATTCGACGTTCTCACTAATCCTGCTCATTTCAACTGGCAATGAATATCCACACCAATTTCGCAGATCGAAGTACACAGGGAGTGCATCTTCGAAAAATTTGGAGAAAGCATCTGGAATAGGCTGTCATAGAACATCAAATTTTAATATATGAGACATATTTAATTATATAAATTCAAATGAAATAAAATAGGAACATTAGTATAACAATGGATATATCAAAACAATACATTTAATACCTCATTTGGAAATGAAAAAAAAATTAACATGTTAACGTTATAAATACTAACCAATTTATTGATCGTGAAGTATTTCTGGATAAATAATTTATTCCATGTGCAAGATAACTTCTTCTCGTATATTTCATGATGAATATAAATATTATGATAAGAGAAAAATATAAATAATGGGAGAGTATCATATATAAATGAATTTGTAAATGGTTTTTTGGAGTTAAAAATTTTAATGTAATGAAGTAGATTAAAGTATTCAAAAAAAATACCAAATTGTCCTTGTTAGAATATGAAACACAAATGCTTTGATTGATTACAAGTTGGGGATAAAGATTTGTTTGATTTTTTAATAATAGATAAAAGAAATTAGTGAATTCTTATATACTGTATGTAGCAAAAAGCGATTATACATTATTTATAGAGAGATTAAAATCTTGAGTCACTTAAATATATGAAAATACGTAAAAATAATAAGTAAAAGTTTGATTAATTTCCATTGGTAAATGATTCTGTTCAAATGAGTCAAAATCATACTGTAGAATACCATATGATATTTTTGTAAAATTAATTAATTTTTGTTAGTAGAATATGGCATGAGAAATAAGACATATGGAATGTGGAATAATATGTTGAATTTGTTTAACAAATAATCTACAAATATACTACAAATATATTTACAAATATATATATACAAATATATCAGAAATACTCACCTGAAATATATAGAAATAAAAAATGGTTTATGGACAATATCAATGAAGAGATACTACCTCCCATCACGGCACCAAACATAGTGGTTATATAAGGTATAATTAATTATTAAATCAATGTCTAATTGATTGTAATGAAAATCTACAAATCTACAAATATATATTAATATTACCATAATACGATAATAATTGATTGTATATTTATGGTATATATTGTCATTAATTTACACGTTTTTTTGTAAGAATATATATCTTGTATATATTGTAATTAATAAATGATCAATTATATAGATACGGTAGTAACTATTAATTGTACAATTATTTTAGTAAGAATATATAGGATTATGGACAATATCAACCAGCAATTACTCTCTCACTAATAATCTACTCTGTTGGGCCAAACTTATGACACTATTGGTTTTTATTCCACCTCTTTTGTACCATTTATTGATAAAGATAAGTTTGCACATGTGAAGTACACAAAGAAAAAGAAAACCACCGCAACTGGGCCAAAAAACAAAAATAAAATAAAATAAAGAACAATCATCATCACAGCATCCAAACATGTAAGGGCCAGAGTGAAAACTAAAAGAATCTTTCAGAGGGCTCAACTCTTATATATGTACCAGACACACGTACACACCTCTCCACCACATATACATGATAATATCAAGAAAGTTACTTTTTGTAATGCTCTTTCATTTCATCATGATCATAAATATCCCAACAAAGCAAAAAGACAGGTGATGAAAAGAACCTCCACTGCTTAGCCAAAAAAACGACAGAAGCCAATATCCTCTCAGCTGATTGCTTCCTCAATTGTCTTCTAACTTCTAATTTCCTCTTTTCACTTGACAAAATACTGATTAACTTTATGGATCAGCTCTCTAAACTCCATTTGCAAGCAACTTTACGGATCAGCTCTTCCAAGTTATCGTCGAGAGTGTACGTATTTTCCGTTCAAGAGTTACGACATTTTGCATTTCAAGCCATATTTCTACCCAACTTGTGGGTTCTGCTCGCTCCACACAGTGTGGTCGTCAGATTGTTCCCTCATCAACGGTCAGAATAATCTTCATTTCTTCTCAGGCTGCCATGCATGTAAATTGTCATTCCCTGATTCAAGAAATCAAAAACTCGACTCACAAATCTACAATCCCTTTTAATTACCAAAATTACCCTTGAATTAATATTAAACTTTACATTTTCAAGTTTCATCATTTGGTGCGTCTGAAGCTATTGCACACCAGCCATCAGAAACTGCAAACCCATGCTAGATAGAAAAGATTTATAACCACAATTCCAACTAAAAACTTTATAATATCTTCTAAAATTAATTTTAAAATAAAAAAATTAACATGCCAAGATATAGTTATATGAATTAGGTTTGTTGCTTGATTTTCTTTATAAAGAAGAAAATTTTTAATAGCACGACATAATTAATTTTTGTGATCTTGGGAAATACGATCATTCAGTAACAAATAAACACGTAACTTATTCAATATTGTAAAATGCTAACCTTGATCGTTTCTCGAGGAAAAAGTTATAATTCCAGTCTTGTCCCCCACTAAGCATTCAGCAAAACGTCCTTGGGTTCGACCTCTCTGTGCTACTGTCTTAGAATTGACAACCTTTAGGGATAAATTAAGCCCAGAATCCAACGGCTGCAACTGGTTGACCTTGCTGAATTGTTTCTTCTGGTCAGCCATTTCTTATTTGCTTTATTGCTCTTTTCGAAAAAATCTTGGAAAAAAAGGGAGAGACTGAGAATAAAATTTAGCTATTGAATAAAGTACTTATTTGATTAAAGATCTAAAGTTGATTCATGATAAAATCGTTCGTCCACAAATCCAAAAACCAAGCCATAGGCTTTGAAACAGGAAAATCTTGAAACAGATATTATCGATCAATGGACCCTTTTGGAGAATGCTTACAAATATAATAACCTTTTGAAAAAATATAATACCTTCATCCAAAGCATTACCAAAAAGTGCTGAAAATCCAAGAAAAATTGCTTTGGCAGCATCAAATTTGGCACACATATATTAGAAACAATACGATATCTCTATGCCCCTAAAACTGGATCAAAACACTTGATATATAAAAAACAAATATGATGCTCAAAAACTTCAATGAATGTTAGATTGCAATTAAGATTTCATTTTTCACACATTTATGTTTTAATTGAATCAAAACAGAAGCTGGATAACTTTGGGAAATAGTATCAGAAGAACTGTAAGAGGAGTAATTAAATGAGCTTCTACTTTCAAGAATATGTTAATAATATTAGAAGGCATGTGAAGGAACCAATTCTATTCATAATTTTCCAATATATTCAATAAGTGTTCAATTTCAAAATAAAAGATAAGAAACATCTTAAGCTTCACATAACAATAACACTCACCCTAATTGCTAAACAGAAGTTACATAGATGTAACCTTCAAATAAGAAATTGACAATTTACATCAGATTAAAGATCGATAATCTCCACATTTATGGATCGAATGAAAATAGATCGATAAATTACATATTGATAATATCCATTTAAAATATAAAAAAAAATAGACAACTTCGATAAAATAATCTGATACTGAATCCAAGTAATTAATATTGCAGTACTAAATCTAATACCAAAAAATCACATGAGCTTTCGATTTCAAAACAATCACATTACCCAATAAAATAAATTTCATGCATCTACTCCTCATCTTTCCTCGAACAATATAAATAATCAAAAAGCCAACTCTGGATAAATATGAGTTCCCAACAATGAACATTTGATTAATTAGATTCGATGAAGTCGAAGAACTCGAAATTCAATTCAAAAAATTAAATATGATCTAACCCACTAATTAGGATGCAGTTTCTCACCATTTTTGCAGTCGTGGATTGGCCGGATTTCGATCTTGAGACACGTGTCGACTCGACTGCCAAACGTGCTCCAAATCAGAGGATGAATTGGAAAACTGAGAAGATGACGCCATTAAGTGGAGATCCCTGTAATAATCAATCACATAAACTTAACCAAGTTGTATATAAATGTTGAGGAATTTATTCTTGGCAATAATTCCTATTTTGTTATTTGCCTTTCTTGGGCACAAAATAAGTTAGGAAACTAGATATAGGTCAATATTATGTTTCCTAGTTTATGTACAAGACTTTAATTATTCCTAGATTGTGTTTAGGATTTGTTTTTAGGATTTTACCAAGTTTAGGATTCTTAGTTGTCTATTTAAGACATAGGTATTCCTACACTTGGTTCACGGTTTTTTAATAATCCTCACGCACGGATTTCTTGAGGAGAAGAARGCACGAAGCTTGACGCAAGGAAGACGCACAAGAGAAGAAGAACACGATAGAGTTACTTGGAGCCAACGATCGTGATAAACAAGATCTTTGAAGTTGCGTGACCAACGGAGAAGATCTTTCCATTCCGGCAACAAGTATTTAGTATCAAGTTTCTTGATATTTAGTTTTCATATATTACTTTATATTGTGTATTGAGCGTGAAGTGAAAGTAATATAGTTTTCGGGTTTGTACACCCAAGTTCACAAGTATTTACTTGTGAACTGAATTTGTTTAATCGTGTTCTCTATTTTAAATATCCGCTGCATAACTTTGTGTTATTTTAGTCGATGTTGTTAACCAGTGTTGTTAACATTGATTAACAACATCGTAAATCTGATCCTTATTTTGAAAACCATAGACCTTCTAATTCTACAATAAACTTAACCCAAAGTGATTCTTCAGGAAGCTTCTGGCTTCCCATCAAGATATGACACCCAATAACAACTCATCAATTAATCAGGATACGCTGCATTTTAAATCAGTCAATGCTCTGCATCGGTTTTAATGCTTATTAATCAATAAAAAGCACTTAAGCAATACCCAAAAAAGATTAAGAGAATAGGAGGTACAACTCAGATTCCCTCCAAAACCGTGAATTGGCCAGCACACACACAAAAGGATGAAGGAAGGAAAATTAATCAAGAAATTAAAAGAAATTTTAATTTTGAGGAGATGACACCATCAAGCGGAGATCCTTGCAAGATAATATATGTCAGACCGTCCAGATTTATCTATCCACTACAAGAAAACTGATGTTTAGTGACGATTTCTTTTCCACGCATAAAAATTCGTCATAATATGTTAACTAATAGTGACACTTTTTAATTTCGTCACTGAAAAATACATTTTGACGACAATATTTATTTTTGTCATCATCGATCTATTTTTTCGTCACTAATTCGTATATTTGATGACGATTAAATGGAATTTGTCACAATAATGGAATGACGAGAAAAAATGGGTAGGAGAGAACCTTTCAGCAACAAATTAGTAATCAATGGTAACGACATTTGGTGTCACAATAAGTTTTTATTCGTGACAACACTATGTTTTGTAATTATTTTTTCCATGAAAAATAGTGACGACATCCAGTGTCACGATAAGTTTCTTTTCATGACAACACCATATTTTGTTACTGTTTCAAGAAAAATAGTGACAATATTATTTTGACACTAAAGTTTTATTTAGTGATGAAAAATATGAATTTTCCATTGACATCAAGATTTAGAGTGCGACTTTTTCAATAACAACTTTATAATAATTGGTGATAACATTTGGTATCACTATATTTTTTTTAATGCAAGTATTATTCAACTTATTATTCATCATTATATATTTATTTTTCTATGTTTATTTAACTAACTTTATAGTTTTTAACGACTATATTATTATTATATAATATTTCTTAATTTTCTTATTTTTAAAATTGATTAAATAAGTTTATAAATTTAAATAATAGATTATTGTTTTTTCTTCATATTCTAAGTTTCCAAATTTATTTATTATCGTATTATAATATTTTATATTTATCTGCAAAAGTTCTCAAGTAATCTCTTTACACAAAATTTCTCTTTGTGAACACCTTTTTTTTTGTGTGTGAAATATTTATTTAGAAGTTAATCATATTTTATTATATTCTTATCTAATTTATTTTGATATTTATTTTATAATATTTCAATTATATTTTTTATTTTTAAAATATATCAAGTAGTTATTTATGATTAAACATTTATTTAACTTACTTTATAATTTTTAATGGCTTATATTATTATTCTAGAATATTTTTAAGTTTTTTATTTTACAGATTTATCTTATAAATATATAAATCTAAAATGTTTTATGGTATTTTTTTATGGTTTTAAGTTTTGAGATTTATTTGGTATTACATTATAACATTTTATATTTATGTTTTAAATTTTTTTAAATTTTTTTATTAAATAATTATTTAGAATTATTTTCTATTTATGAGAAGTATCAACTTTTGTATTAAGTTTAAAAAATGAATTTCTGGTAAGTTATGTAGGGTAAAAAGAAATATTAAACTTATTTTTAAATGTATGTTTCTTTGTTTACAAAATATAACATAAGGACCATGTGGTGGAGTGGTTGGTTAGGTATCAATATTAAATATCGTGGGTTCAAATCCCTTGTCTCTCAAAAATTATTTATAGCCTGAACCTTTGTGTAGTTTAATTATAATAAAAAAATGTGTATAATAAAAAAGTAAAATCGCAAAATAAAACCAATTGGATTTGAACCCACAATGTATAACACTAGTTGCTAATAAGGTATGAATCAAACCATTTAACCAACTACTATTTGATNAAATCCGAGGGAAATGTTCCCTCGGATTTCCGAGGGATTGTCCGGTAATGGTTTCGAGGGAAACAATCCCTCGAAATTCCTTCGGTTTTGTAATTCCGAGGGATTTATTTCCCTAGGAACCGATTTCCGAGGAGGGTTTTTTCGAGGGAATTTTTCCCTCGGAATTTCCCTCGGTTTAACCAAAACCGAGGGATTTTTGCTTAATTTCGAGGGAAAAATCCCTCGGAAATTTTGATTTTTTTTGTAGTGTAATATTAGTCGTTAAAAAATTATAAAGTAAATTAAATGATTATATAAATAAAAATATGTAATCATGATTAATTAATTAATATATCTAATAATGAAAATAAAATAGAAAATATTCAGAATATTTTTATTGCTACATAAATCTTAAAATACTTTTAAACCAGAAAAAATATAAAAAAGTTTGATTAACTGCTAAATAATTATTTCAAAACCAGAAAAGAAAGAAAAAATGAATGTTATAAAATAAAGAAAACTACAAAATAAAAACAAAGGAAAAAAAATGTATTAAAAAAAGAAATTTTGGGTCACAAAATTATTTGACAGTTTTTTAACAAAATATAAATGTTATAATATAGTACTAATTTAATCTCAAAACTTGAAATAAGCAAATTATTTATAAACTATTGTTTAAATTTATATATTAATTAATAAATATGAAAATTAAAAATATTTAAATTATTATAAAATAATATTATAAGTAGTAAAAAAATTATAAAGTTAGTTAAATGAATATATAAAATAAATATTTTACATGAGTGATACTTAATATACTTAAAATATTTAGGATTTTTTTTCTTGGTAATAGAGTGAAAAAAATATTTGAAAAATAGAAAGAAAGCAAAATTAATATATATACAAGGGGATTTGAACTCCAAACCTATAGGTTGGAGGAAGACATTATACCCATTACACTAGGAGGTCCTCTCTATTTAATTTTTGCAATACATAATTTTTAGCCAGAACCTTCATGTTGTATGAACCAAGAAATCTTGTAGATTCGGGATGATTCAGAAGGCGACACGTCAGAAGCGGAGCGAGAAGATTTCGACACGTGTCAATAAAATTATTTTTTTACTCCCAAACCTTTGTGTAATTTAATTATAATAAAAATGTGTAGATATAGAAATAATGTCAATAAAAAAGTAAAATCGCAAAACAAAACCAATGGGATTTGAACCCACAATGTATAGCACCAGTTGCTAACATGGTATGAATCAAACCGTTTAACCAACTACTATTTGATGTTAATTTTTCCAAATAATAGTTATACATTTGTCTGATCACAATTACTTTTACCTAAGTTGCACAGACACGGATACGGACTCGGGGCACGACACGACACGACACGGACAATAAATTTATTTTCTAACCTTAATACAATAAATAATATTTCTCACAATATTCTTATAAATATAAAAACGAATTCTAGAAAAATATTTAATACATTACAGGAAACAAAAATAATGAAAACCAAAATATAAAATATTATAATATAATAATTCAAAACTTGAAATCATAAAAAGTATATAATAAACTATTATTAAAATTTATATAATTATGTAATAGTAAATAAATATTTAATTATGAATAACTACTTGATATATTTAAAAATGGAAAACATAATATAAATATTATAAAGTAAGTTAAATAAATATAGAAAAATAAATATTTAATCATGCGTAAATAAATAATATATTCAAAAAATGAAAATCATAACAAAAATATTGTATAATATTATAAAATATATCTCAAAATACTTTTAAATTAGATAGAAATATAATTTTTTATCTTTTACTTACGCAAATTTATAATTTATTATGTGCCTTTTTGTTTTATATTTTAAATAAGTCTTTAGAAGTTTTTAGATTTTTTTTCACTAATTTTATAAGATTTCCAGATTTATTTTATATGTTTTATGTTTTGATGATTTTTTTAATTTTCAAATTTATTGAATAAGTATTTTTAATTTAATTATACATTTATAATAGTTCAATAGTATTTTATAGTATTTATTTTAATTATGATTTTTTAATTTTAATTTTTAAAAATAATTACTAAGAATTTATTTATAGATACTTGTTATTTATTGTAACTAATTTATAATTATGAGAATTGTTTTATATGTTTTATAGTAGACTGTTTGTGAAAATTTTAAA
>BMAC01000382.1:346551-368428 GCA_014905375.1 Phtheirospermum japonicum
TTTTTATATATATTTGAAGTGCTTTCCATCATAATTCATGATACTTTAGATATGAAAGTTCTCCGAATATGTATAATTATTAGTGCTGTCATGTTTGTGTGAAAAAAAATTTCTCTTTTTTTTATTAATATATGTATTGCTTTTGATGTACGTATGTAATGCTCTAATTGGAAATGTACATTGATTCTAGTTTCTGTTTGAGATGCTTAATTAATGAGGTTTTTTTAGAATAGGAAAAAATTAGAGCAGTATTGGCAATGAATTGGACTTTGTGCAGGGCTTGTTGGTGTGTGAGTTTGTGTTCCTATTTATTTATTTTTTTTTAAGAATTGTACAACATCTGTGTATGATGGTTTAACCTAATGAAAATTTGCAGATAAGATGGATGAACTTAAAAAACGCAAAGTCGCGAAAAGAAATTTGGATTGTGCKTTGGACAGTGAAGTGGCAGTTGGCAAGAATGCGACACACAGTGACGCGTTCGCTGCGGGGTTTGCATCGGTGAATAGTACAGCTCATTCTTCGCCTATTAGGATCGTTGTAGATTACGAGATTGATGTTGTTGATCTCCTTATAAATGGAGGAAGTGGTGCCTCTCCCGAATTTGAAGCTGGTTCGACCGAGTGATATGTTAACAGCCTGAAGGAAACCTTTTTTATATTTTCTATTTTCAGCATTGAAGACTATTGAACTTTATTAGGACTTAATGTTTGTTTTATGTTGGATTAGTTGTTTTGGTATCTGAATTCCTCAAGATTCACTGGACAATATTTGCATGGTATTGACAACGTATTGCTTGTTAAAATTTTTTTTAAACGGTTTTTTTTTTGGGTTGGTTTCGTATGGATATGATAATTACCTGTATTATTACATGGCCATCAATTCATTATTGAAAAAAAATATGTAACCGAAGCATTATTATTTCATGGTGGGAGCATTAGTATATGATACAGGAAGCATTGCAAAGATTTTCTGTTTGTTAAAAAGAAAGCAGTATATAACACAGGCGAACGCATTTCATTGTTGGTTTTTAAGGGCATTTTCATTCCTTTAATCCTTATTATTGCAAATGAAAGCAGTATATGATACAGCCAAAAGCATTTTTCATTTCCTCTACTCTTTATTATTAAATGAGAACGTAGCAAAGCACCAATCATTTTTGTTATTTTCAGTATGTAATGCATGATAAAGCAGTAAAAAACACAGGCGAAAGCATTTTCATTCCTCTGAGCCTTATTATTAAAAGAAGACGTAATAATAAAGAAAACGTAACAAAGCACAATAATTGTCGTTATTTTCAGTATATAATGCAGGAGAAAACAGTAAATAACACAGGCGAAAGCATTTTCATTCCTCTGAGCCTTATTATTAAAAGAAAACGTAATAATAAAGAAAACGTAACAAAGCATCAGTCATTTTCGTTGTTTTCAGTATATAATACAGGAGAAAGCGGTAAATACCACAGACGAAAGTATTTTTCATTCCTCTTAGCCTTATTATTAAAAGAAAACGTAACATAGCACCAATCATTTTCTTTAGAAAAAATGTTGTGGTAAGCTTAAATGCTTGAATAATATTAAAATATTGTGGTCATATTACTTGTAACTTATATTACCAATTTTGCGGTAGAATCAAGGGTCTCAATATGATGAACCATCATGACACATGCATCATAAAGCGCATGCACATTATTTGTAAATAAAAGTATATGTATCAGCTTCCAGGACCATAATGACATAATGTAAACCAATAAATTAAAATTGATGCAAACCGAGAACAAACCCAACTGTATTCTTGACAAAAACGTTCCAGCTTATTATTAAATAACCAAGTTCATTATTAATAGTAAATGGAAATATAACCCTCAAATTCACTACTATTCTACTGGACAATTCCGGGCATCGTGGTTCGATTTCTGCTTGCAACGGCTACACATTCTCAATGGCTTGATGCTATTTTCAATCGCCGTCTCCTTAATTGACTTCATACGATTACGAGAGCCTTTCTTATTGACGGTTGACGGTGGCAACACTGTTATATCATCGGGGATTGATGTACCATAGAAATTATCAAATAATCTGTGCTTCACGGAAGATATATTCTGTTGAACCCCGTCCGCCGTAAGAGATATTTTCAAATCCCTAATACCACTTAACAACAATGACATATTTTCTACCTTTCCCTCGGCCAATCCAACACATGTGTAAAACTCGGACATGATTTGATTCATAAGTGCTTTACTCTCCTCAATACAATCCGTTTGGCCACGATTGACACCCTGCATATCATACATTGTATTCTTGAATGCAGATTTAGTCCAACGGCTAATGATGTACTTATCAGGCATCTTCTCAATTCTCAATTCTTTGAATACGAAAAAAATACGAGAGCACAATAAGCCTTCCCTCACGAATTTCTTGCAACTACACACAACAGACTCATCACTCCTGTCGTACGCAACCTTGAACAGATCACTCCGATCTTCAATGTCATATAAGACCATATTATCATTCTCATTTATGCTAGAAACACGACAACCAAAACAAGCAGCGACAATCTCATATTGAACTTCGCTAAATATAAGAGCCGTATAGATAGACGAAGCATGTTTTTCATTTGCTAAAGGTGTTTCCAAATATGGAATTTTGGTTTCTTCCTGACTATTAATAGCATCAATCGTGTGTCTCTGTGAATCTAACGCACTTTCAATATTCAAATAAAATTCCAACAAGTTAGCACGAGGGTTGGTGTACCTGCCGAAGAACCCGTTTTCACTCTCGGACATAGACGTAGTTCTAAATAGACGACTCATCGGGACATCCCTAAAGTACGCGGGTATCCACATTTCACGTATATCAAACATTGATTTCAACCAGTTGTTATCCTCCAAATTAAATTCGACCATGACTTGCTTCCATTGCACATCAAATTCCAGAGGCTCGAGAATATCGGACCAAACGATAGAATTCAGCTTGTCCCTGAATGATTGGTCATGCTTCAGATTTGTTGGCACCTTTTCAGGAACTTTCTTCATAATGTGCCACATACACAAGCGTTGCCGTATGCCAACAAGTACCTTCTCGATTGCAATCTTCATCGTCGGATCTTGATCGGTTATAATCATTGATGGACTACGACCCATGCAAGCCTTAAATTTCTCGAATAGCCATGTGTACGCGCCAACATCTTCGCTTAACACCAACCCAATGCCGAAAGAAACACATTTGCCATGGTTGTCTTTTCCGGTGAACGGAGCGAATATCATATTATACCTATTATGAAAATGAATAAATATTAGATTAAAAGCTTGTTTGAGTTTATCTATAGTGCTTCGAATTTTGACACATAACATATGCAACAGGATATTAAAAAACATATTCCTGTGCCGAAAGGTTGAAAAAAGCACCAATTAATTTTAATTTTGAATTGCTAATTTTTTTTATTATTTTTTTAATCACATCAGGTCTAAAACACAAGGACGATATCTATAAAAAATATGTAAAATATGGAGAACTATAAAAATATCATTTAATAAAATAAAACCTGTTTGTCGAATAGGTTGCGTCAAATGACACGACATCTCCGAAAGTAGCAAAGTTCCTCCTGCACGTAGGGTCAGCCCAAAATAATCGAGTCAACTTCTCTTACTCGTCAACAGCATAGTCAAAAACGAATGCCGAACACAGTTCTTTCTTTCTAAAAAGCTTCTCCAACAACATTTGAGCATCAAAACCAACGACGTATGCTTTCAAATCACGTGCAAAGTTCTTAGACTCAACTTTCGTACAGCCTATATTTGAATACCCACCCACGACTTCCTTAAAAAGCCTATACGATTTCGTAGCACCGATGTTCGCCCTAGCACAATTCAACATGAATTGCTTATGAGAAGGGTCTAGATTTCTATTCTCTTTAAGGAATGGCTTGTATATATCAGAAACTAACATATGACGATGACGTTCAATAAACTCGTTAATCACGTAACCTTGACCGAGACAAAACTTAAACTTGACACGTGCCATGCACCCACAACGTCTTGACATTCGTCGTAATTTTTTTTTTAAAGGAGAAATAATATTATTTTCATTCTCAAGCACGACACCACTTGGATTATCGGGGACAGCTTCCTTATCGCCCTCTCTATTACAAAAAACAGATTTAAGCATGATAGTGTTGTCGCGAAATCTTTTCTCCGATCCAAAGCGAACGTCGAAACCACACTTGGAAGCATAATTTCTATAGAACTTGATACCTTCATCTAGCGACTTAAATAATTTACCCTCGGAAGGCTTCAAACTCGATTCACAATATGGCACGTAATACTCCGTTAGCCCAGGAGATATCTCGACGTGAAACTCAGCACTGTCGCTGATATTGTTGTTGCCTGCAATACAGAATAAAAAAAAAAAAAAAGGAACTGTTTGTATAAATGGAAAAAAAAAGAATCTGAACAATTAAAACGGTGCTTTTGCAAAGACTCGGTTGTTGCTTTTAGTAAATCAATACAAGAATATGAGGCGACTGTTTAAAAACTAACTGTCCAAAATTTCGGGCATGATATATGACTGTTGGTGCTTTTTCGATATATATCACTGGTTTTTTTAGTTATCTGTTAGTGCTTCTTATAGACCTTGATGAATAGATTATTCCCTATATTACTTCAATCAATTAGGTTTGCCGTAAAAACATTCAGAGCGCCTCAAATTTTGATAATACAGATTCAGCAAATTGAGTTTGCGGTGGAAAATTTAAAATAACATGATTTAAACAGTGTAAAAAAAAAATCAATTTATCGCAGCGAGAAAAGAAGATGAGTTGAGGACGCCGACCTGTAGAAGTTGATTCCATATTCTGATTCATCCGAATTTGATGAGAAGGACGAAGAATGAGGTTGATAATGGATTTGGTTAATTCCTTATACGGATAATAGGTTTAAGATTGTAAAAAGGGAACGTACGTTATTATGGGATTGAGTATACGTTATATGGGGTATCTTAATTGCATTGAATTTAAAAAGACAATGTTAACCCTATCATGCTTTAAATAAATTCAAAATTCCTTTCAATATTAGCCTTTGATCTTAATTAATCTATGGTCCAGATTAGTCCCCTGGTTCGCAAATAAGGACTAGGTTCTCATTTGAACCTAATCATATATATATATATATATATATATATATATATACACACACACACACACACACAGACACACACACACACACATCAAGTTATCAAAAGCTTATAATTCGATAGATGCTTGGGTGACTCATTACTGAAGTTGTAGAATTATTTGCCAATGCTTGCCTGCTTCATTGTATTCCTCTGTCATCAGCTAATTTGGTGGGAACGATCTTTAATTGCTGCCTTTTGAGAGTTGTTTATTTTTGATGCTTTGTTATTATTAAGACAAAATGTCGTCGCAACTTAAGATATACTTTGGTGTTATCTATTTTTCAATTGATTGGAACCATCTATAATTGTTGCCTTTTGAGAGTTGTGTATTTTTGCTGCTTTGATATTATTAAGACACAATGTCGTCGCAACTTAAGATATACTTTGGTGTTATCTATTTTTCAATTGGTTTTCTGGTTGTCTGGAATGGCTGGCCAAGGGTAGCGACAGGTTTGGGGATTTAAAGTTCATAGAGGCTGGTTGTTGTGGCGGTAGCACAGTAGGATTTATAAGGATTACTACATCTCTTTCTCGTTCATGATTTATCATTAGCTTTTCATTGAAATTACTTTATGTAGTTTTCCTTGTACCTCATCTTGATTCAGTGTTCGATCTGATTGTAGGTACTATAAGACATGTATTCATCGGAGCAGCGAGCGACAGCGGTTGGGGCTGGTGGATTCAGGCCGAGCAGACTTGTTGCTGAAACAAGTTCGGGTCGGAGCTGTGTACGGGTTGCTGCTGCAGTTCTTTGAGCTGGTTCAAGGCCCGAGAAGAAGAATCGGGCTGTGAAATTAGGACTGAAGCATGTAAAAGAATCACAAGAAGTGTGTAATAATAGCACACTACTGTAATAAATAGTTGTAATAAAATAACATTATTAATATACTTTTAATATAGCAGTGTTTCTATATAAAATTAGCTTTTCATAACAACTTGTATTGCACATAATGATTGAAACTCGTCATTTTAATTAAGTTATTTGTGACGAATGGCGGTTAACCATATAAACTTATCTAATGATAATAGATTTTGTCACCATGTCTTCCTCTTAGATTATATATATATATTTCGTGATAATTATAATATTCGTCACATATTGCTTTTTTTTTTTCATGACAAAACATGTCATCACCTTTCATAGTAAATAGTGACGCATTATTTTGTCATTTTAAATATAGTTATTTAGTGACGACCAATGTTTCGTCACTATAAAATATATCTTTCGTGARGAATTGTATTATATTTAGAAAATATTTCATACAAATTACGACAATTAGAGCGTCATTATAAGTCAATGAATATTGTCACTATAATTATTTTTGTCACTGAAAGTCGAATGTTTTGATGACAAAAGAAAAGTTCGTCATTGAAAATGGTAACATACGGTGACAAAACAGATCTTTTGATGACAAATTTTCAATCACTTATGTGACGAATTTAGCGTCACCAAATAGAATCATCTATGATGACAATTTACATCAGCGTCATCAAAACCGAACATTTAGTGACGTGCTTGAAAAAATTGTCACTTTCACCTATGGTGACAGTCATACCATGACAATCGCTGTGACGCTCAAGTTTCGTCACTGTTTCTCTTCAGTGAAAAAAAAATGGACTTTTAATGACGAAACGTATCGTCATCGAAAATCAAATTTCTTGTAGTGATCTATCTATCTATCTATCTATCTATCTATCTATCTATCTATCTATCTATTTATCTATCTATCTATCCATCCATCCATCTATCTATCTATCTATCTATCTATCTATCTATCTAAATCAGAATCAAAATATACAATCATATACTGAATTATTAGTGAAGAAATTAATCGAGAATGATTTTGAAGAAATTAGGTGCCAAAGTATACGCCATCTTCAAGAAAGTTGTGAAGTTTTGAAGATAGGAAATGAATGAATCAGATGAATGAATTTTGTGTGAGCGGCTGAAGTAGGCGAGATAAACCCTAATTTTTTAATGAAGGATTATAAATGAGAAAAAAAAATGCTATTTTATACCAAGGAAAAATTTACCAAAAAGGAAGATTTTGATGAGTAATGATGTGAGGATGCATATCAGATTTTCAATGCACCAGAAATTGACACTTGTAATTTGAATGAACCAAAAATTGATACATAATCTAGGTGTCAACAGAATTAACAATATGGGTTGACATGACAACTTTACTACCGTTTTCTTTTGCTTCAAGTGTCACATGATTTTCATTTTGACGAATTCTCGCATCTAGTATAATGCCCGTGTGTATTATAAACTATTTTTTTTAGAAATATATTTTTAAAATATAATTTATATGTAAAATTATAAAAAAAAGCATTATTTATTTTACTATCTAAATTTTTTTTTTTTTGCACACAACCAAAAAACTATATAAATTTACTCATCATCTTAAATTTCAATGAGGAATTAATAACCCATTCGATGATTGATAGTTTTTTTAAGGAAGGGGCAAATCGAGGAAAGAAAAGCCATGATAGTTGAAGTGATTTTTTTTTTCTATTTTTGGAAAATAGAGAAGAAAAAATAGAAGATAAGCATCTTATTATTACACGAATAGTCAATGGGAAGAAGATTATTAGTGCATCATTTATGTCCTAATTTTTATGAGAAATTCCCACTTTTGAGATCTAATGAGGAATTAATAACGACCATTGATTGTGTTTTTTAAGGAAGGGACAAATTGACGCAAGTTTATATATGTTAATTGAATCTGATTTATGGAAATAATTAGATATGTACTCCCTCCGTTTTTTAATAAGTGTCGTTTTAGAATTTTTGTTCAAAATTAAGGAACATAATATTTGACCAAATCATCCTCAATCAATTAATAATATTCTCATTTAATTACTTCCATTCTTTCCCTTTAATTATTCTATTACCATAAACTTGTTTATATTTCTTAAAATAAGCGAGGATAAAACTGGAATAAAGTGTAAAAATTTTTAAAACGACACTTAATTTGTAATAAAATTGAGACTCTAAAACGACACTTATTTTAAAACGGAGGGAGTATTATATACAGTAATCAAAAAAATATTTATGGAACCTAATTATGTCTACGTACATGAGTACACTATTTTTAGATAGAAATCCTATTATTGATTTCTGAATTTGCAACAATATCTTAAAATTTATTGTCTCTTGATTATATTCTCATTGCAAATCCTTTTCATATGATACTCTGATTCTAATCATAATTAACATAAGCTTTCCAAAATTAGCAAAAGTAGAAATGCTTCTTTGTTACACAAATTTCCTAATTATGTGTACTAAACAAAAATAATCCAGATCGAAGGATAAATAATTAGATAGATACAAAAATGAAAATCATATTCACAATGGATCGATGTTTATACAAAAATTTAAAATTATACAATGAGCATAATAACGAAGGAAATCACAAAATCAGATCGATTCGAAAAAAAAACCCACTAAATATTTAACAGAAATAGAAAAAAAATAAAAGTCAAAGAACACAAAAAATGATTATTACAGAAGAAATAGAAAAAAAACTACCATTTAATTATTAGTGGGAAATATGAGATCGAAGAGAACAAAATGTCAAAAGAAAAACCCCTCTTGGGTTTGGTTTTCGAAAGAGATATGAAAAAAAAAACTCCAAACCCCATCAGATCAAAACAAACATAATCAGAATGATATAGGTCTAAAAATCATATTCAGATCAATGTTTATACAAAAATTGGTGATTATGAAATACAAATCAAATAGAAAAAACAACACTAATGCACAAACAATAATGAGATGGAAGGATATCAAGAAATCAAATTAAATAAAACAAATGAGTATTTTACAAAAAATAAATTAAACATATACAAATCGAAGAACATAAACCACGGGTTATTAAAGAACGAATGAGAAAAAACTCACCATCAAAATATTAGTAGAGAATATTACAACATTAAAAAAGGCTAGAAGAAAACATGATTCTTTGTTCGACTGAAGATGAGGACCATTAAAAATAAAAAGCTAAGAAGACTGCAGTTGAGAACAAAGAGAGGTGACAAACAACTTGAAAACCCTCAATTTCTAATGAAGGGAGCAAATGAAAAAAAAAGGGTGTTATTTTATACTAATGGAAAAAACAAAAAAAGGAAGAACTTTAACATATTTCATAAGAGGATGACACGTCAGCTTTTGGAGCTACCAGACGACGACACATGTCATTTGAAGTAACCACAAAGTAGAATCCCACATTTTACGGCAATTGTCTCAGAATCGACGTTAAATCTGAACTAATCAACGTCGGTCCTTAAGGAACCGCCGTGAACTAACAAGTATTCACGGCTGTTCCTTAAGAACCGACGTTAATTAGTTCATACCTTAATTAGTTTGCTGGATTTAACGTAGGTTCCATTAGAACCGCCGTGAATATAATGACATTTAATGACGGTTCCATTAGAACCGCCATAGAAAGTAGTCTGCCATGTCATCGATCCTCGTATTGCTCAAGCAAGTTATCTCAACCGTTGATCCTTGTCTCATCCAACGATCTACATTCGCCCATTTTTTTGATTCCCCCTTCCTTCTTCTTTTCCTCTCCGTCATTTTTCTAACTAACCCTAATTCACCCATTCCAAACCCTAATCAACCTCCCCGATGCGACCAGCTGAAGCTCCGCCACCTCCGTTGTGAGGTCGACGTTCTCCATGAAATCAACGGCGCACGCATCCCATTGATCTTCCATTTTTTCCGTACCAAAAACACTTATATTTCTCACCATAAAATAAAATAAACCCCCTTTCTCTTTTCCTCTCTTGATTCAATTCCACGAACCCAGAATCAATAGGATTCTAGCTTTAACGCCTCTCTAAAGCTCTTCTCTAGAAACTCTCTCTAGAATGCATAGACAAGCGAGCACCACTCGCGTTGTAGACCTACCTCAGATTTCGCTGCCGAAATCGATTTCTCCCTATCTGTGAGAAGGAAAATGGAGGGGCCCACATTCGATCTTCCGGTGTACAACAGCAAGAAAGAGATTTCAGGGTCCAATTTGAGGGGAAAATTGGTTCATCTTACTCCTCTACTGGTGCTGCTCTGTCTATTCATCTTATGGTGATGTTCTTACCCCGGTACGATTATTTTAAATCATGATTTCGAGAAGAAAATAAAATAATTTCTGATTCAATTATTCAATTTTTTTTTTGGATTTTCCTGAGAATTAGTGCTCATGTAGATGTAGGGTTTTGTTTATTTCTTTGGCGAAGTGATAATCAAGATAGATACACCTTTCTTTTTCTTGAGGAAGTATAATTGAAGTTTGAAGCTGTAATATTTATTAGTAATCCTATTTATCTTTTACGTGAAAATTCTTGAGAGATTGTGAAGGTGAAGGTATTGTTGAGGCAAGTGTGGGATTCGATACCCTCGAACTCTCCCTATATGAAATTTTCTCTTTTACTTGCAGATTATTGAGCACTATGAAGACGAAGCTACATGTATTCGTGTTTTGGCCATTGATGTCTGTATTGCCTGTGCTTCTTGCATGTGCGAATGAAAAATGAGCATTATCACGAGTAGAAAAGAGGTTATCGTATTAAGGTTTGAAATTCTTGATGGTTTTTTGTTTGATGAGATTTTAAAGTGATTAAGGTTATTGTGATCTTATACATATATAGTAACTTAGTTTCTTCCTAAGGTATTGTTTGGGTATCATAGGCAAAGATTGGATCATGTGTCTGATGCTTTGACTGTAATGTTAGGAGCCTGACTACTGGATTATTTGTTAATAACATTAATCGGTGTGGTCATGTGACTAAGCACGTTGTTTTATTTTTAAACTTGTGTCAAAATTTTATATATTTTGAAAAAAAATAGGCGCTTTGATATTTGCTTGTTCTAATATGTTTCAAGTGTTTATAAAGTAATCATCTTAGCATTGGATCTTAACCAGTTGTCTTTATTTTGTCTTTGTGTGGTTTTTGCTGCTTTTCAAAATTTATTTAAACTTGGGTGTTAAAAGAATGACGTGTTTCTTGGGTAATCGCCAGGTTTCTATTATAGACGTAATTGATGACATTATCATATTTTGGATTCTTTTCTTTCTTTTAATTAATTTATTATATGTTTTAGATGAAATATTAAAGTAACCATCTCTTGCATTAGCATAGATTTCTATAAGTAAACTCCTTGTAATTTTTTTCGATTTTCCTATTCGAATTGATTTTTTTTTTCTAACTGCGGTGTGTTTGAAATTGTAATCCTACATTAATAATATTCAGGTTGAATGTAATTAGATAATACATGTTCGTTATAATATATAGATTGCAGAAATGAAGTTGCTCATTTGGTTAATATTGAGTTATTTTCTTTAACTATTTGAACAGTTAACTTGGAGATGAAGAACGGACGTATCACAACTGCTTACCGCGTGATGAAGCAGAATATACCCTTGGCATCGACCTCTCTGCCTTACACATCAATTTCCGAAATGCAGGTTGTTAGCAATGATGGCATAGCTAAATGAGCAAGAACGCAACGAGAAGTTGTATAGGTAGAACCAAGAACCTGTAAATAGTGAGGTTTCTAACACTGCTGAATTTCTGATGCTAGAGAATAAAATATAGATATAGTAATGCAACAGTGAGGTTTAAATCTGCTTAATTACTGATTATTTGTAGGTTCTTGAGTTGGCTGGGAATGCAGCTAGGGACAACAAGAAGACGAGGATTGTACCTCGGCACATTCAGTTGAGCTGCGTTACCACTTGGGATTGTTGGGCATCACTACTGTAAATTTGATGGATTTTACATACTTATTATTTGGATAGTATAGCTATCTAAATTTCTTGTCTTTCTCGATGTTTTTTTTTAACTCTTTTGGGACCCTTTTCTTGGCATATACTTTGGTTTTAGCTATTGAGATTCGGAGTTGATTTGAGCAAAAACATTTGGTTATAATTCTAAGTTCGAAGTTTTGTTAATGTTCGAACTTTTTTTGGTGCACCTGCTTTCATTTATTTTTTTTATTTTTAATCTTTTACTACTTTCTAGAAGGTATTTTTAATGTTCGTTCTGGAAAAATAGACTTTCTAGAAGGTATTTTTTAAGAACCGTCGTAAAATGTCTATTCTGGAAAATAGACTTTCTAGAATGTATTTTCCAAGAACTGCTGTAGAATGCAGTGCCGTTGTTTTTTATGGCGATTCCAAAATCGTCGTTACCAACCATGGCCCCTGTTTCTACGGCGGTTCTAAAACCGCCGTTAAATCCAAAAAACAACCGCCATTAAATCCAAAAAACAACCGCCGTAGTAGGCTTGTTCGGCAGTAGTGGCCGTTGCAAAATATTTTCGATTTTTGTTCAAGTATGACATTTAGAATTTATTGAAATTCCAAGTCATCATATGCAGTCGGATCCAATGGGTAAGTTCAAATTATACGTTTTACCATTAAAATATATTATAATTGATGCATGCATAAACCTAGAACTTGGGCAGATCTTATGTTAGACTTGGCCTTCACATAGTTTGAACTATGTGTGTAGATGTCTTGTATGTGTAGAACAGCTAGAAAGTCGATCCTTAGTCCCTCGACAACAAAGAAACTTCATGTGGCACATTTTAGAAACTACCAAAGGGCAAATAACCATAGATTGGGTGAACATTTAGCCGAGATAGGTTACCAAAGGGCACGTGCAAAACAATATGGAGTAAGTGACTACGTAGCAACAGTGAAGTTAATGGAGACGCTACCCGAGCAGTGGCAAGCTCGATCAAGGACCCTCTTTCTTCAAGAGGCTGTGTTCACCTCCAAAGAAGATGCGCCAACCATCAGTTATACTCGCTTTGCGTCTTCACTTTTCCGCATGGGATGGAAGAAATGCAGAGCCAGAAGAAGAAGATCCAGAAGAAGACCCTCAACCGGAGAAAGGCCCACATGCGGGAGAAGAATATAGTGATGAGAACTCCGTGGCTAGGGAGTGATGGTCATTTGGAAAGACGACAAATAATTTTGGATCTTTTTAGGATCGTCATTTTCGTATTCTTGTTATTTCCAATTTCTCGTTATCTCGTTTGAACGATTTATGTTCTTTCCGGTATATTATTATCTCTTGAAGGTTTATTTTTATAATAATGTAGATCCTAATTATGTTTTTTTACTACTCATAACTTTCTAATTACACACGTTTCGATTTCGACGACAAAACTAGAGACCACATTAAGGCGATGGTTGTGTTTATACCCACATCATGAAACTCGTATTCATTTTATATTCGGTAATCTAAATCAAAGTAAATTTTGCCATCAGGAAAATGATTCCAAGACGCACACGCACAGGGCAACACCAAACTAATGCTCAAGATAATGCTCAGGCTGATGCACAAGTCAATGCTCTGGCTAATAATCAAGCTCAAGTGGTCGAGATTTTTCGTCGCTATGCACACCCGACGTTTAACGGGCATGAGGATTTTGGTTATGTGGAGGATTGGTTACAAACCTTAGAACGAACATTTAAGCTCCTAAATTACACTGATACTCAACGTGTGACTTGCGCCGAGTATCAATTAGTAGAGGATGCCAACCGCTGGTGGGAAGGGTATTGGCGAATGAGGCCGGTGGCTGAACGTGACACACTTACTTGGGTCCAATTTAGAGATATTGTGACCCAAAAATACTACCTACACTTTTACCGTGATCATATGGAGCGTGAATTACTGTATCTCACTCAAGGTAGCATGACCGTGGTGGACTATGAAAGGAAGTTCGATCAGTTAGGTCGTTTTGCTACGCACTTGATAGATAATGACAAGAAGGCCCAAAGGTTCCTAGGCGGGCTGCGGGCTGGAATACGACACATTATGACAAGCAATTGGTACTTATCTTATGCCGAAACAGTGAGATGGGCTCAAGGGATAGCCGCAAGTCATGACATAGAGCGCAGACATGTTGAATCTTCGGGAAAAAGAAAATGGCAAGGACCGAACTATGGTAAAGATGAGAACCAGAAATCGAACAAGCACACCAAGACCGTTGGGGTCCAGGATCCCCCTCAATAAAATGCTAGGCCATTATGCACCACTTGTGGTAAACCTCGCCAAGGAGTGTGTATGCTGGAACAAAGAAGATGTTATCGATGCAAGGCACCGGATCACCTAGTGCCAAATTGCCCAAACCAATTTCATAATGGAGGGAACAGTGGTCAACCTTCGGGAGGCCAAGCTCGAATTTTTTCCATGAATCAGAAGGATGCTGAGAAAAATCCAAGCACGATGACAGGTATGCTATCAGTATTTGATGTACCAGCTTTAGTTCTTTTCGACACTAGTGCCACGCATTCGTTCATGTCTAGAATATTTTACGCTATGTCTGGAAGTAAGAACATTAGTGTATATGAGTCGCTAGAGATTAGCGTACCCTCGAGGAAAGTCATTCTCACTAACTCAATGGTTAGAGATACTCCTATAGTCTTGAATGAGAATAACTTAGAGGCTGACTTGTATGTGATTGATATGAAAGTCTTTGATGTAATTTTGGGCATGGATTGGCTGACTAAGTATAGAGCGGGAATTAAGTGTCGAGAGAGAGAGATAACTTTGAGTTTACCTGAAGTTAAAGAGACCTTATTCTATGGAGCTAAGACTGGCACATCACCTCGAATCATCTCAACGATGAAGGTGATCAAGATGCTTAGAAAAGGAACGTGTCATACCTTATAAATATATTTGGCAATTAATCGCAAGAGTCTTGAATCAAATATGTACCAGTTGTGAATGAGTTTCAAGATGTGTTTCCATAGGATCTCTCGGGAGTCCCACCGAATCGACAAGTAGAATTTACTATCGATTTAGTACCTGGGACCGCATCCGTGTCGAAGTCTCCTTATAGAATGGTGCCAACGGATCTAGAAGAGTTGAAGGCTCAATTACAAGAATTACTAGACCTGAAGTTCATTCGACCAAGTGTTTCGCCTTGGGGAGCACCAGTTTTGTTTGTTAAGAAGGAAGATGGTACTCTAAGAATGTGCATCGACTATCGACAGTTGAACCAACTCACAGTAAAAAACAAGTATCCTTTTCCAAGGATCAAAGACTTGTTTAACCAATTAAGAGGAGAGGGAATCTTCTCAAAGATTGATTTAAGGTCGAGTTACCATCAATTAAGGATAAGAGATTCGGATATTTCAAAGATAGCATTCACGGTCACTATGAGTTTGTAGTGATGCCGTTTGGATTAAGTAATGCTCCGGGTGTATTCATGGACTTGATGAATCAAGTATTTCATCCCTTTTTGGACAAGTTTGTCATCGTTTTTATCGACGATATTTTGTATACTCGAAAAATGAGCAACATCATGAGGAACACTTGAGAACGGTATTAGAGACTTTGCGCTCTGAGAGGTTGTATGCAAAATTTAAGAAATGTAAATTTTAGATAGATCGGGTTGTGTTTCTCGGACATGTAGTGACTTCTCAAGGGATTGAGGTTGACCCGACAAAAATTGAGGCGGTAAATGATTGGAATGCACCGACCACTGCGAGTGAAGTTCACAGCTTCTTGGGTTTGGTAGGTTATTATCGGAAATTTATTGAAGGATTCTCAAAGATATCCGGACCCATGACGAGATTGACGAGAAAAGGTGAGAAATTTATTTGGAATCAAAAGTGTGAAGAAATTTTCCAAGTTTTAAAAAGGAAACTAACTTCATCCCCAACGTTAACTATTCCAGACCCTACAAAATATTTTGTTATTTATAGCGACGCTTCTAAGCAAGGACTTGGGTGCGTACTCATGCAACACGGGAAGGTCGTGGCTTATGCTTCGAGACAGTTGAAGTTGCACGAGTTGAATTACCTAACACATGACTTGGAATTAGCGGTTGTGGTTCACGCGCTTATGATTTGGCGACAATATTTGTATGGAGGAAAATGTGAAATTCTTATAGACCACAAGAGTTTGAAATACTTGTTCACTCAGAAGGAGTAGAACATGAGGCAGAGAAGATGGCTCGAGTTAGTAAAGGGCTACGATTGTACCATTAGGTATCACCCATGCAAGGCTAATGTGGTTGTTGATGCTTTGAGCCGAGAAACACGAGGAGAGTTATCCTTCCTCACGACAATTCAAGATCATCTAGTGGGTGATTTCTCAAAGTTGAGTGTTGAGGTAGTGGTACCTCAAAAGAGTACGAACTCGATCTTGTCTACTATGGTGGTGTAATCCACCTTATGGGAAAGGATTAAGGAGGCCGAATCTCAGGATGAGTCGTTGAAGAAAGTGAAAGAACAAGTGTTGTGTGGAAGTGACAAAGGTTTCTTTACGACTACTGATGGTGCTCTAGTGTACAAAGGTAGAATGTGTGTGCCTAAGGAGGAGAATTTTTTAAGGGAAATCCTACTCGAAGCTCATAGTACATCGTACACCGCTCATCCAGGTGGAACCAAGATGTACCCAGACCTTAAGAAAACCTTTTGGTGGAAAGGTATGAAAAAATGA
Organism: Phtheirospermum japonicum; assembly: GCA_014905375.1. Lineage (NCBI taxonomy): Eukaryota > Viridiplantae > Streptophyta > Magnoliopsida > Lamiales > Orobanchaceae > Phtheirospermum > Phtheirospermum japonicum. The sequence continues at coordinate 363,192 of BMAC01000382.1, forward strand.
CATAGGAAAGTTTTTTGAAAGTTGTTTGACTTGACAGCAAGTCAAAGCTGAACATCAACGACCTCGTGGATTACTTAGGCCACTTGAAATTCCACAGTGGAAGTGGGAACATATATCTATAGACTTTGTTGTCGGTTTACCCAAGATGATTAGAGGAAATACGACAATATGGGTTATCGTTGATAGATTGACCAAGTCCGCACACTTTTTTCAAGTAAAAATGACACTAAGTATGCATCAATATGCATAAATTTACCTCAAGGAGATCTTAAGATTGCATGGAATTCCAGTGGCAATAGTGTCGAATAAGGATGCTCGTTTCATATCCAAGTTTTGGGGGAGTTTGCAAAATGCCTTAGGGACAAAGTTGAAGTTTAGTACGGCTTACCATCCTCAAACCGATGGCCAATGAGTACGATTCAAGTCCTCGAGGACATGTTGAGAGCTTGTGTTCTTGACGTAAAGGGTAATTGAACACTTCTACCGTTGATAGAATATGCTTACAATAATAGCTTCCAAGTTATAATTAGAATGGCACCATACGAAGCATTGTATGGGAGGAAGTGTAGATCTCCAATTTTTTGGGACGAAGTTGGTGAAAGAAAAGTGTTAGGACCAGAGTTAGTTGAAGAAATAGTGGAAAAGATCAAATTAATTCGTGAGAGGATCAAAGGAGCTGAAGATCGACAAAAGTCGTACGTGGACAAGCGTAGGAAAGACATGTTTTTTGAGGTTGGGGATAAAGTGTTTTTGAAAGTGTCACCAACCAAAGGAGTTCTTTGTTTTGGTTGATTTTGTGACTTCTAGTCCACTATAAAATCTTGAGGTGGTTTGGTATCAGTTTTTATTTTTCTCTTATTGTGTTAACTTTGAAACAGATAAAATACTTGGATAAATTTGTTGGTCAAAGGTTTCATTATCTATTCATCTATAGTACTGCAGTCAAGAACCTAATACAGGGGTGTAATTTTCATGAAAAGAGCTACGTGGGTCCATTTTTTGCATGGAAGTTTAAAATATCAGGGGAGTTTAAAGTTGCATGAGAGTTTAAAGTTGTTGTGCATTAGAGTTTAAGCTGTTTTTTTTTTTTCCTTTTGTTATCTACTTAAATACTCCCTCCGTCCCAAAATGATAGTCCTGCGGTTGATTTCACACAGATTAAGAAATGAGTAGTTTATATAGTTAAGTCATTAATTTAGTTAGTATTTTCCAATTATACCCTTCTTGGATTTATTAATGTCAATTAATGCTTATAGAAATCAGTGTTGGAATTAGTATATTTATTATTGGAATAGTAAGATTTTACATTGTAATCATCGATTTTCAATTTACCATGTAGAAAAATAGTATTTCAAGAATATTAATTAAGGGTATGTGTGGAAATGAAAATTGAATGGTATGTTATATATAGTAACTGAACTATCTTTGTGGGATGGACGAAAATGGAATACTGGTCTATCTTTGTGGGACGGAGGGAGTATTTAGTCACGGTAGGAAGGTGAGTAAAACAGGTTACATAAGCAAGATTCCAAGTATAAGCGTATTTTAATATTTTTATATTTTACTTATCATTCATTATATATATATATATATATTTATAAAGAGATTCTTGACTAGTAGGAGTAAGGATTTGTGATTCCCTTTTGCCGTAGTTTCTATTGCCTTTCATTTTTTTTCTTCTTTCTTTCGCCTCGTATTATTATTTAAGTTGGCTATTTTATCCTTTAGGTGACTAAAATTTCAGAAATCAAGGATCTTAGGAAGGGTTTAGCATAGCATCATCACATATTTCTCATATTCGCGACACTATTTCGAAGTGGGGAAATTTACTAAAATTAATTTATTATCTTGTATAATCATTATATGGTATATTAATGTTTAATTGATTCACCATATGACATTTGATGTCGATTATATAGCCTTCGGGTGACCACGTAGCTATCGGAGGATTATTTAGCCTTCAGGTGACCACATAGCTTTCGGGCGACTATATAGCCTTCGGGCAATAGGGGATGTACTCCGTGGCGGAATCCACGTAAAAACATTCATGACATTTTCTTTTATTTGTTAATATGTTTTTCGTATTGTGATTGTATGAGATGCATGTTCTCCACTGGGCTCATCGCTCATCCCATATATATTTAAAATTTTCAGGTTGACGAAGCGAGACGACACATGACGTGGGAATTGGAAATTTAATAAATATTAATTCTTATTTATTAAGTATTTTTGTTATCGTGAAATAATTCGCTTTTGACACGTTTTTTCTATTTCTAGATGTTTGGATATCCTGCAGTCTATTTGAAATTTAATTTTGTTTTGGTCGATTTTGTGATTTCTAGTCCACTACTAAAATCTTGAGGTGGTTTGGTATGAGTTTTTATGTTGATATGTCTTGAATCTCTCGCTTCGGCGTGTTGTACGGGTGTCGATTTGATCATGGTATTTCTGCACCGTTAGGGTTTCTTTTATTGCCTACCGAGAATGTCTGCTTTCAACATAAAGGTTGACAAATTCACCGAGAGAAATAGTTTTGGATTATGGCAGATCAAGATGCGATCTCTGCTGAAGCAGCAGGGTGGGCGCCGCTATCAGTAAAACCTAAATCTAAGGATGTAGATGAAGAAGAGTGGAATACCCGAGAAGAAAAGTCCCACTCGACTATTATGCTATGTCTGTCTGACGATGTTATCATCGAGGCTGCTGATCAGGAAACTGCCGCTGCTCTCTGGTTGAAGTTAAAAAATCTCTACATGATGAAGTCTCTAACCAAAAAGTTGCTCTTGAAGCAACGTCTGTTCCATTTACGCATACAGGAAGGTACTCCCCTTCATGATCATCTAGATAAATTAAACAAAATTTTACTAGATTTGCGTAATATTGATGTTAAAGTAGAAGATGAGGACGCTGCTTTAATTTTGTTAGTATCTTTGCCTGAACCGTATGAGAATTTTGTTGAAATGTTTATTACTGGGAAAGATACTCTGTCTCTAGAAGATGTTCGATCTTCCCTCCACAGCAGAGACTACCGTCAACAGGCAATTGGCCCTGCCACATAAAATCAGGCATCGGGGCTGTTTGTCACAGGTAAAGAAAAAGGGAGATTTGGGAAGAAAATAGGGAAGCCGAATCAGAAAGGTTCAAAAGATCCTAAACCCGAAGACATCTGCAATTACTGTAATGAACCAGGGCACTGGAAGAATGATTGTCCTAAGAAGAAGAGGAAGCAGGAGAAGAAAGGGGGTGTCGGCAGTTCTGCAGCTGTAGCAGAAACTGATACAAATTTTGAAGAAGTTCTGGCTTTGGTTACTGATGGACAATCTCATCGTAATAATGTGTGGGTTCTTGATTCTGGGGCATCGTACCATATTTGTTCTAAAAGGGATTTCTTCTCGACCTATGAGCAAATAGATGGAGGAAATGTTTCCATGGCAAACAGTGCTATCTGCAAAGTGGTTGGAATTGGCTCAGTCAGGATACGGATAAATGATGGGGTATTCTGCACCTTGAATGAATTCAGGCATGTTCCACAGATGACGAAGAATCTGATATCATTGAGTCTTCTTGACAGCAAGGGTTTCAGTTCAAAGGTGAAGGCGGATTTATGTATGTCTGTCAAGGTTCAAAGGTGGTCCTAACAGGCCTGAAAAGTGGTACCTTATATTATCTGCAAGGTTCCAATGTGATAGGTTATGTCGACGTTGCATCATCCGAGGTTCAGACCACGAATATGACCAGGCTGTGGCATATGAGGCTCGGTCATATGGGAGAAAGAGGGATGTAGATTTTGTCAAAGCGGGATCTTCTTTCTGGGCATAAAGTGCAAAGTCTTGAATTCTGCGAGTATTGTGTGTTTGGGAAGCTTCATCGCAGCAAGTTCCCAATGAAGGCCATTCATCAGACCAAGGGGACTCTTGACTACTGATTCGAACTTTTTGCACCTACTTTTATTTAAAGTTGTCAATTTTAAAAAGTTCGCCCGCAAGAGTACGGGATCACTTGTAGGTGGATAAGTTGACTCGTGTCGATCTCAAAGGAAGACTAGATTCGGAAGTTCATTTTGTGTTTGATTTAACGAATAAGAAAATAATAAAAATAAATAATCTAACACGCGAACAGGGAGGTTTTGTTTGAGAGATTAAGAACTAAAATTAATTAAACTAAGAGCAATAAATTAAATCTAAAGATTACTTAAGCTATGAACTAATTAATTAAGTCTAAGATTATTTAAACTAAGAATTAATTATCTAAAACTAAGATTAAATTATCTAAGAGCAATTAAATCTAGAGTTCATTTAAATTAATTAAAAGACTTATAAACGATTTAAGAAAACTAGGGTTCTAGAGCTTTGATTTGTCTCCACGACCTCTTGGGAAAACCCAATCGATGGTTCACAACGAATCTAGGCTCTAGACCCATTAGATCTAGCTACCAATAATCATAAATCTCTACATCAAATTCCCAACACAATCATAATCACAATTCGTCATGGAAATAATAATTATTCTAAGAGATTTAATTAAACTAATTGAAAGCATGTGAACTAAATTAAAGAGCATAAGAGATAAGAGATAATTACTTACTAATTAAACGAGGAAAATTGCAGCATTCCACGATGAAATCTTGAATCTAAATTAATCTAAAGTCTAAGAATTTAAAACTAAGAATTATTAAGAGAAACTAATAAATCGAAGGTCACTCGTTGGGGTTGTCAGCCCCTAAGAGGCCTTAAAACCCTAGAAATATGATAATGTATGTAAAAAAATGAAATACATAGGGTATTTATAGTTGTGGGAAGTCTTGGGTATCAAGAAATCATAAAAACGCATTTCCAGCATCGGTGCGTCGATCGGGCGTCAACCGACGTGGTCCGAATCGATGCAACAGAGAGTTATGTGGGCAGGCGCGTCGACAACACCAGTTCTTGCATCGACCGATGCGAACTGGTCGACGCTACAGAGAGTGTTGTGGGCAGGCGCGTCGACGACATCGGTTCTTGCGTCGACCGACGTAAACTGGTCGACGCTACAGAGAGCTGCAATCGGCCAGGGATACTAGAACGGTTCCAGATGGAAAACCGTTATAGAAAGTCAGAAGCTTCTAATTCTTCAAATCGCGGCCCGTTTTTGCTGAAACTCCACTCGTACGCCCATCCTCGACTATGTCCAAACCAATATTCTTCAAAATACCTAAAATAAACATAAAATTAATTAATTATAATTAAAACACGGTAAAA
>BMAC01000382.1:382970-393236 GCA_014905375.1 Phtheirospermum japonicum
GAGAGAGAGAGAGAGAGAGAGAGAGAGAGAGAGAGAGAGAGAGATGTTTGTTCCTTTTATAATAATCACATATCCTAGTTTACCAAATGTTACAAGTTTACTCAAATAATTTAAGCATTGCAACCTCCATAGTTATTATTAGTACATAATTATTTATATCTTATTCCAGTAGGTTACTTCGCGTTAGTTTTTTTTTTTAAATTTTATTATTATTATTATTTTTTTTGTTATTATTATTATTATTATTATTATTATTATTATTATTATTATTATTATTATTACTTTTAAAAAATTAGGGCTTTACAATATATTTATTATTTCATGTTTTCATAATCCCCTACTACCATGCACAGACTTCCCACTAGATTCCCGACTATGTGAACGTTGCCCCTTTTGATTGGCCTCCAAAGAGACACAGAGACAGGTCACAACATAGCCTGTCCTCTAGTGAAGTCACGGTGAGGTCTGGGTCTTAAGGATTAATGTTGTACGCTATACCATAGAAATCATCTACTCGATGAGTGGGAACCACTTAGAGATTTCTAGGTGAGGGAGTTCAGTGAACTCATCTTATGAGCACCTACTTATGTATGTCGATGTCCAGACACCGTGACCGATGAGACGCGGTCCACATACACTAAGTACTAGTCTTAACGGGAAAGGCCTGTATCCTCATTATGGCGTAACCCTTTGACTAGGAACAAGTTCGACGAGTTACATTACGTGCTGGATTATCTCACGGTTCTGCTAGACCAATCCACCGTAATAAAGTAACTTCATCAGGACCATACCTATGCAACAAGCATGGGATAAAAGATATGGAATGCCAATAAGTATAAAAGATATTATTACGAATAAAAACCGATTGTATTACAAGAGAATGGTCAGACCACAGCCACAAGTTGGCTTGTTGGTCACCTTATTCTAACAATCTCCCACTTGACCTAAAGCCAACTATTCATGTATCTAAGTCCCATCGACTCTCGATGTTTCTCGTGGACTGATATCGATAATGGCTTGGTGAAGGGATCTGCAACGTTGTCTTCAGAGGTGACACGTTCAACAACGACTTCACCCCTCTCTACAATCTCACGAACAAGGTGATACTTCCTCAATACGTGCCTGGACTTCGGATGAGATCTCGGTTCCTTGGCCTGCGCCACGGCACCGGTGTTATCGCAGTATACCTGTACTGCATCGTCCGCACCTGGAAATACACCCAACTCTTGGATGAACTTCCTTATCCAAGAAGCCTCCTTTGCTGCATCACATGCTGCAATATACTCAGCTTCGGTGACAGAATCAGCCGTCGTGCCTTGCTTGGAACTCTTCCAACACACGGCGCCACCGTTGAGCTTAAATATAAATCCTGAATTTGACCTTGAGTCATCCACATCCGACTGGAAACTAGAATCTGTGAAGGCCTTCTATTTTCAGCTCGGCATCCCCGTAGACTAAGAACAGATCTCTAGTTCTTCGTAAGTACTTGAGAATGTCCTTCACTGCCTTCCAATGGGCAGGTCCAGGGTTAGACTGATATCTGCTTGTGACACTCACCGCAAACGCAATATCAGGTCTCGTACATAGCATGCCATACATTATGCTACCAATAGCAGATGCATATGGTGTCCTATTCATCTCATCGATTTCCGCTTGCGTCTGAGGACACATAGATTTCGATAGACGAATCCCGTGGGACATTGGCAAGGAACCTCTCAGAGAGAGAGAGAGAGAGAGAGAGAGAGAGAGAGAGAGAGAGATGTTTGTTCCTTTTATAATAATCACATATCCTAGTTTACAAATGTTACAAGTTTACTCAAATAATTTAAGCATTGCAACCTCCATAGTTATTATTAGTACATAATTATTTATATCTTATTCCAGTAGGTTACTTCGCGTTAGTTTTTTTTTTTAAATTTTATTATTATTATTATTTTTTTTTGTTATTATTATTATTATTATTATTATTATTATTATTATTATTATTATTATTATTACTTTTAAAAAATTAGGGCTTTACAATATATTTATTATTTCATGTTTTCATTTTAAACACTAATCTTGATTTCAACTCATCTTATTGTGTACAAATCTTTGAATTCCGATTTAAATGTACTTACTTTTTATTATTTTGAGAGTAAGTTTAACTGATTTACTAAAGAGTGTAATTGATTTTTGATTGCAAATATAATTGAGTTACACAACGATTTGTACTTTTTTTTTTCCTTTTAATATCATGAGTTTTAGTTATAAATGTGTCATTTTTGCATTAGAAATGTCACTTGAATATATTATGACACTTTTCAAAAATAAATTAATGATTTATAATTTAAATTAACACTTTTAATACCATAAGTGATACTAGTAAAAAAATAATTATAGCTATTTATTTGAAGAGTAAGTCTCATATGAGACCGATCTCATATTATGAAATCATCTTTAACCATACCCATCATTTGACCCGCCCAAGAACATTTAAATCGTCCCAATATTACCATCCGCTCAGATGGGTGAGTAAATTAAAAGTGGTATCATTCTATGAGCCCGAGCCAAATATGACAATATTAAAGATAAATGTGACTCAGTTATCTTTTAGTTATGCTTGATTAATATGTAAAGTGATGCTTTTAATGCAAATGTGACACTTTTATAGCAAAAGTAGCAGTATTAAGGGAAAAAGTTAATCTGTCACGATGATTATAATCGGTGTTATGATCACACGGGAGATCTGCTCATTCAGCTAATGCATTTAAAGTATACGTTTTTTTCTCCGGTTGCTCCTATTACTCGATTCCGTCCAAAAAATTCATCGTACTTTGAACACGACGCTAAAAACTTTGCAATCTTTATATCGAAACCTTCTGATGACATGTAGAACCCAAATGTCCAAAGAATCTTGTAAACCGATGTCGAAATTTCGAAATTAGAGCAAAACCAAGGCGCATCGTCGACCGCCCCCATTTATACTTTTCTGATATTAGTTCACAAAATTGTTTGGGTATTTGGGTTGTACTTGTCTTCAAGAAGATTTAGATATAAAGATTGTGAAGTTTCTAGCGTCATGGTTAAATTCTCATGACATTTTTGGACTGAATCAGACAATAGGAGGCAACCGTAGAAGATATATATACTTTAGGAGGTGCTTTTATAGAAAATATAGTTTACGAGGTGGAGTCAAAATAAATCGATTACTTTAGGAGACAAATAAATCTCCACTAGTACAAAAAAGCATTTTAGAACAGACATTCTAGAATACTTCAGGCGGCTACGTTCTAAAATGTCGTCTGATGGTATTTTCATAATAAAAAAAACTGTATACTAGAACAACTTTTACAATATACGTTCTAAATAATTGAGGTTTGTTCATATCTAGAACGCCTTTAAAAAAGACGTTCTGGAATGTAATAAAAAAATTAATTTTATGCTGGAATGAAAAAAATTCGCGTTCATTTTGCCTTGAAATTGATAGAAGCAGGCAACCAAGCTTAGCCCCATCTTCTCCTCCGATCCATCCATGTCTCAAATCTCCTCTCCTCTGATTCATCTATTTCACATCCACTATGTGTCATGCAGCCATGGATGCCAACAAATCATTGTCGTTGTCTTTGTTCAAATCAAAGAAGCAGCTCCATATTGGATCAAAAGTCTTAGAAAGTTCTATAGGGCACAAACTCCGTCTCTTTTATAATTTTGGGTTTAGGGGAAAAATCAATCTCTGCAACTCTAATTACACATAGCCTCTCAAATTCGCCATGACTGAAAAAGCCAAGCCCAAGAAGCACACCGCCAAGGAGCTCGCCGCTGAAGCCGCCGCCGCCCTACCAACCGCGGTGAAGGCAAGGTCGGCCTCATCAATCGCTATAGCCAGGAAAAGGGCGGCCACGCCAAAATCGAGTGCCCCCTCTGCAAGGTCACTGCTCTGGGTCTCAAGACCATGTAGATCCACGACGACGCTCGCCATCCCAAGATCCCATTTGATGAGTTCAAGCCCAATAATCTTCACATTACTGCCCTTTTTGCAGAGACCTCCATACCTAAGCCCGGTATTCGCTATAGCTTGAAGAAATGATAAATATTTTCAAACCCTAACACTTTATGCTTTGTATTATTATTATTATCATCACTAGTACAAAAACAACTTTCCAGAACAGACATTCTAGAACGGTTGTTTCAACTACCTTCTAGAATGTCTGTTAGGTGGCATTCTCGTAATTAAAGTCGTAGTCCTAGAACGGATTTTAAAATATACGTTCTGGAAAATTGGAGGCTGATCACATCAGAAGGTATATTTTATACCCGTTCTACAATAATTATTGTTTAGAACGTATATTTTAAGTACTTTCGATATATTCAATTATTTAGAACGTATATTCTAAAATACCTCCCGTAAAATAAACTTTTTCAAAACATATAAAATTTTAATTTGGGTGGATAAAAAAATATTTGGTTCATTTATGCCCAACTCTTGTCGACTCTCCCTCTCCCTCTCTCCAAAGTCGCGCAGGCCACAACCACCACCACTAACCTTAAGATCTTTCTGAATTCCGTTTCAACAGAATAAATTACTTTGAATAACAATTCCCCCAACCCTTAAAATTGGACGATTTCGTTTCCAAATCTGATCTCGAATCAGGCGACGCAAACCACCCACCACCATGATGCACACAAACTCCACCACGAGATCTATGTAAGTCTCTCTCTCCTCTGCCGCCATGGCCGCCGCCTCTCTTTCAAAATGGATTTTTGTATAACTTGATTTATTTTGCAGTAGGCATAAGATTGAGAAGCACAGAAAATCTCTCACGATTGCTACAAGTAACTATATATATATATATATATATATATATATATATATATATATATATATATATATATATATATATAATGTTTTCTTTCTTATTTTAATCTTTATTTTGGGGACGATAGGGTATTTTCTGTGGCTGGGCTTGGTCTAATTAGCTGGGTTTTGAAATTCTTTCTTTGGGGGGATTTTAATTTGAAATCCAAACTGAACTAAACCAAGTGCGTCAAAATAAATTAATTTACTTTAGGATGTCTTAATGATAGTTAAATGTGGTTAGTTTTATTTGTTGAATCACCTGCTTTTTTGCGCAGGCAATGGGAAGAAATCAAACAGCTTTAGCTAGTGGTGATTGCTTGAGATCAGATCAGGACTTCTGTAGAATAACAGATAAATATGCAACAAAACTGGAACAGGTGTTTTTCTACTTTCTTGTATGCAAATCTTACCGTCAGCTTTAGCTGGGTTCTGGTACCATCAATTCCAATTATGTGGTTTGATTAGTAATATAGTAAGATTGACTTTATTGGCAATTATAAAAGCAAAAATTGGTAGCCATACTTTAATTTACTTTCTATATCACAAATTTTGTGGTTTGAGTTGCAGGCATTAGTGTATCCCTGATAGGATGAAGGAGAATTCTTAATAAAGTTTTTGGATCTCTGTTGCTTTTCGTACAATGAAATTTGATAAATAATATTCACAAAGTTGTGAAACTTCACTTTAAAAGCTGTCAACTAAATTTCAATGTTTTTTTTAAAGAAAAAGAATCAAACCGAAGGTTGGCTATGCTCTTGGGGCCAAGCAAGTAACTTTGCAAGGGAGAAGTGGAATAATATATATATTTTAATATTAGACATGGTAAATTATCATGTGTTTATATTGTGCAATTAGATACCTGCTCTCATTGTGGGACCTGGAATTGTTTTGAATTTTGAGAATTCTTGAGCTTGATTCAAGTCATCAATGATTTATGTTTCCATGTTATCATAGTAATGAGAATTGAACCTCGGATACAATGTGTATTAGCTGAACTCTAAGAATCAGAATTCCAAGCCCTTTGTTATTTTCAGAGACGTATGTCTCATTTAAAAGATAACTCTACTGATAATTTACTTAATTCAATCTTTTGAGATGGAATAACTTTGTATACATTATAGTTGGAGAAGCACAAATAAGATCTTCTTACATAAATGTAGCTCGAGGAGCAATGAGGTCAGGAGTTCTCTAAAATGGTCAAAGAGCTTCCTTATTCAAGAACTTCAGCTATAGCAGAGAAGCCATCACGATCCAGAAAGGTGTTTTTTTCTAAATTTTGGTCTTGTTTGCATCTCAATCCTTAGTTTTAATCCGAGCAATATATGGACTTGAATACTTGACAAATATGTTGGGAATTTATAATTGGCAATAATTCCTATTTTGTTATTTGTCTTTCTTGGTCACAAAATAAATTAGAGAACTATATTTAGGATTTTATTTGTTTCCTAGTTTATATATAAGACTTTATTTAGTTTTCTAGATTGTGTTTATGACTTGTTTTACTTGTTTACCAAGTTTAGGATTTTAGGATTGTCTATTTAAGACAAGAGAATACTAAAACTTGAAGACAATCCTTACACACAGAATCAAGGACGCACGGAATTTGTGAGAAGACGCAAGCAAGCAACGCACAGCAAGGAAAGAACACGAGCGATTACTTGGAGCTACTGTTCGAGATTAAGGTTTTCGAAGTTGCGTGACCAACGGAGGAGATCTTTCATCTAGGCGACAAGTATTTAGTATCTTGTTTTTTGATACTTTAGTTTTCATATATTACTTCAGATTTTGCATTGATCGTGAACAAGAAAGTAATATAATTTTCGGGTTTGTACACTCAAATTCACAAGTACTTTTACTTGTGAAATGAATTCAATTTGCTGTGTTCATAAGGTTTATTTCCGCTGCATATTTTTAGTTTAACTCTGGTTGATGTTGGTATTCAATGTTAGTTAACATTGAAAGTAACATCACAAACTGATACTTATTTTCAAAACCATACACCTTCAAATTTTACAATTGGCATCTAGAGCAGGTTACTTAAACTTTAAGTACTGATCCTTATTTGTTTAGGTGCTATGGATGCTCAAGGCAACACAAGGCCTCCGATCCTTAATGGGGATAACTACTCCCTTTAGAAACAGAGGATACGGTGGCACTTAAAGAGCATCGTCGAACGTGCATGGAGAACCGTTCTCGTTGCATGGGAAAAACCACGTGTCACTGATGGTGAGGGTGATACCATCGACAAGAAAGAGGTAGATTGGACTGCTGACGAAGTAGCTGCTGCAAATTGGAATTCCAAATGCATCAACACCTTGTGCGGGTATGTAGACGCAAGCTACTACAGAGTTATCAAGAATTGCGACTCAGCAAAGGATTCATGGGACGCACTCCAAAGGGTGTGTGAAGGGACTAAAAGCGTTAAGAGATCAAGATTAAGAATGCTGACTTCCACCTTCGAGGCAATGAGGATGAATGAAAAGGAGTCAATCATGGACTACGCCATGAGACTCTCAGATATTACAAACGAGTGCATAGAGCTTGGTGAGTCAATTACAAACACACGTTTTGTGGGAAAACTACTGAGATCCATTTCTAAAAAATTCAATATAAAGGTGGTTGCCATAGAAGAATCCAAAGATGTTGATAACATAGAGTTTAATGCCTTAGTTGGCTCTCTCAAGCAATATGAGATGGAACACCTTAGTTCCAACTCTAAAGAGAAAAATGTTGCTCTCTCCTCTGATGCTAGCTTTGACAACGATGAAGACGATGAGGAATTTGACATGAATGGGATTCTGAAAAAGATGGAATCCACTACTCTTGAGGAAGACGAATTATCCTATGTGACCCAACGCTTTAATAATTTCCGGTTAACAAATACGCGTCTACGTTTTGAAAGGGTTTTAGTTCGCCCGCAAGAGAACGGAGTCACTTGTAGACTGATGAGTCAACTCGGGTCGATCTCTCGAGGAATGGGAATCGGATTTAACGATGTTTATTATACTAATATCACAATTTTATCTAAACACACATGGTCAAATGGGGTTTTTGAAAAGATTCAGTTTTGCTAAGTAAAACGAGAACTCCTTGTCTCGAGGGTGTCAACCTCTCGACAAGAGATTAAAATAGCGAAGAGGTGTTTAACCTAGCAAGAGCTTTTCCTAATAGACAAACCACCATAAACATGAAAACGCTTCAACTATAACAATCCTAATGATTCAACATATAGAATAACACCAACGGATAACAAACGTAATTACATAAAATTCACCATTCAATAAGCTAATACTCAGAATACCCAAAGTAATCGTTCACCGTAGTTCTAACAATATCAAATATAATAACATAATTCTCAAACACTCAAAGTTCTTATTCCAAATCACCAACACTTGAACATCTATCTYARAAYACATTATCTAATCAAATCATCAATTGTTCATGATCAAAATCAAACCAAACTACTCTAAGAATGATTAAGAATACGAGTTCGGAAGTTACTAGTCGTCGAACTAGATTCAACGAGTGATGATGACGATTCACAAATTACTCCAAATTAAACGGCGTAGAGTCATCGGGCTTGTCACGAACCCAGTACCTTAGCCACGAACGGGAATTGCTGCGAACCGAACCTTGATACGGATACATGAGCTGTCCGATCGGTGTGTGTCCTTTTGGGCTACTTGTGAGTGTCTCCTTCAATATTCGTGCTTTGAGTCCACCGGATACTCTAGCTGTATGAGAAAATCACAGAATTATTCTCGTTTGGACCAATTATTGATCAATAAGTCGGAAAATTAAGTAAAGAGACGAAAAACGCAAAATGATGCAATTCAACTCATTCTTAACCCGAAAAAGAAAATAAAAAGACTAAAATAAGACTCAATTATGTATAGATTCGTAACAAAAATGTACGAATCATCGCTCACCAAGAAGGATGCTGAGCTAGAAAAGGTGAAAATCGAGCTGAAAAGGGTTCAAGGAACCATCACAAATCTGAACAAGGGGAAGGCAAAGCTCGATGAAATCTTGGAGATGAGTTTCCCAGAAATCTCAAAGCATGGAATTGGATATAAATCGAATCAGCCAACACAAGCATCAAGCCAAGAACAAAAATCGGCCAAACGGCACAAGAAGAGAAGGAGACAGTTCGTGTGCCATCATTGTGGCGAATCAGGTCACATACGACCTTTTTGCTGGAATATTGTTGGCGAGAGAAGACATTTTCAAAGAACAAAGGTGGCTGCTAAATCCCATGTTGGTCCCCATGTTACCAACATCAATACCAACACCAGGTTCAAACAAGTGTGGGTCAAGAAAAGTAATATCAAGTGCAATATGATCCACACCTCCCTGAAATCCCATGTCCCTGGAGCCTGGTACTTCGATAGTGGATGCTCGAAACATATGACCAGATCAGAAGAATTACTTTCCAACATTGTCAAGTTTTGAGGTGGAAAAGTAAAATATGGTGGAGGCGCAAATGGCCAAATCGTTGGTCAAGGAACTCTCCATGTTCCCGGCATTGTAACCCTGGAAAATGTGTTGTTGGTAGAAGGACTTACTGCGAATTTGATAAGCATAAGTCAACTTTGCGACGGAGGTTTTAATGTCAAATTCAACTTTGAAAAGTGTGAAGTCTATGAGGAGAATGGACCGTGTATTCTCACTGGTCAAAGGACTTCAGATAACTACTACCAAATCCAAAGTGATGCCTTTTGCAAATTGTCTCAATTAAGTGATGTTGAGGTGTGGAATCAAAAGCTTGGGCATGTCAACTACAAGATGATGGACAGGTTGTCCAAAGAAGAAGTTGTGAATGGGCTTCCTAAACTCAACACCAAGATCATCCCTGTTTGCGAGGCGTGTCAGAAAGGAAAGCAGGTCAGGGTGCCACATCCAGTATTGCAAAGTTTCACCACATCATCTTGCTCCGAACTCCTTCATATGGACCTTATGGGACCACTTGAAGTCGAGAGCCTTGGTGGGAATAGGTACGTTTTAGTCATTGTAGATGATTTTTCTCGTTATACTTTGGTAGAGTTTTTAAAAGAAAATTCTGAAACTTTTGAAGCATTTAAAGAACTTGCAAAAAGGCTGTGTGTGAGATTTGGTGTGAACATTGGTAGTGTCACGACCCAATATAAGATATAAACGATAAACACACATAGCAACTTCTTTATTTAAATATAAGAAGCTCGATGAGAGCATGCTTAGACAATCATCTATATTCAACGCCATAAAATAAAACTAAAAGCCATAGAAGTAGTCTGTTCATTATATATATAAACTAACAGGACGACAAGTCACCCATATATATTAATCCTTGCCATGTAGTTCTCGATCAGTCGCAATGTCTTCGTTATCTGAAAATTAATTTGGTAAACAAAAGAAAACAAAAATTTTGCGATTTTATTTTATTTTTG
>BMAC01000382.1:402633-440983 GCA_014905375.1 Phtheirospermum japonicum
AAGTAAGTTAAACTCCAAGAACACATAGATAATTCCTGTCAAAAGAAGATGCATATGCTGTTTATCAAAGTAATTTTCAGTTTTGAAAATATTAAGAAAACCCACTGTTTAACACTTTGTTCCGCGAATCCTCTCAGCTTGATTTCCTACAAAATTCCCAAAATATATTAGGCATAGTACAACAACCTTAAAATATAAAAACAAAATAAGGAATCAGACAAAAATTTTGCGATTTTATTTTATTTTTGATTGAATCGAAAGGATTTGAAATTTTCTTCCCTTTTACAGCGATTAATGGCCAGACGAAAAAGGAGATGGAAAATTGAGAAATTTCCTCCCCCTTTCCATGGCCGGCGATGATGCTAAAACACGACCCAAAATATTCTGAGAAGATCAAGGAAAAACCCCAAATTTTGATTTTTATAAAAATATGCTTTACTATGAAAGCCATAGATGGAATGAAGAGAGAGAAAATGAAAGGCTTTCACCTTGTGAATAGCTGGTAAAAGATTAGAATGAAAGTGCCCTTCTATATATAGGCGAATAGGTTCATTTGATCATTTTCAGATTATTTCTTATTTTTATTATAAATGAATATAAAGGCTCAATGTTTCAAGACCAAGAGAGATGTTGCTGGGCTTAAGACTTTTATCCAAAATATCACTAATGAGCTTTGACAAATATATTAAAACCATGTAAGTTAATATGTTAATTAATGAGTGTAGTTATATTTTAATAATGATAGTCCAAAATAATAATAATAATAATAATAATAATAATAATAATAATAATAATAATAATAATATAAATAATAAAAAATGAAAATTTTAGTTTTAATAACTAATTATCATCTTGTTACCTTATATATTTTAGATTTTCGGAGCGGGGTCTCACAGGTAGTATTAGGACTGATCATGGAAAAGAGTCTGAAAATGCATCGTTTTCAAAATACAGTTCTACGGAAGGCATAAGTCATGAGTTTTCTTCACCAATCACTCCCCAACAAAATGGCATAGCTGAACGAAAAAATAGGTCTCTAGCTGAGATTACTAGAACTATGCTCATTTGTAATGGCATTGCAAAACGTTTTTGGGCTGAAGCTATGAATACCGCATGTCATATAATAAATAGGGTTTATAATACACCGGGGTCATGTGCAACACTCTATGTATTGCTGTTGGGTAAAAAACCGAACTTGAGCTATTTTCATATTTTTGGATGTATTTGCTATGTGCTCAATGATAGAAATCATCAAGCTAAACTGGACTCAAAAAGTGACAAATGCATCTTCATGGGTTATTCCCAAATAGTCATGCATATAGGTTGTTTAATCTTAGAACACGTAGCAAGTTGAACCCATTGATCTTCATCAGAGGGATATCCCATCCAGAATTCAGAGAAACCACCTCATGGGTCAAATCATCAGAGACTTGGATGAAAGGAATACAAGAAGGCGGCAGATAAATTTTAAAGAAATGGTTAGGTACGTCTATTTATCTACTAACTGCTCCAAAATTTTGCGATTCTTTGTATCTGTCTAAAACAGAGCCCAAGCGTGTGGAGGATGCACTCAAGGATGATTTTGAATAAAGGCAATGCAAGAGGAGCTGGATCAATTTGTCAAAAATGATGTTTGGGATTTAATTACTCGACCAGAGAACTCTCACGTGACTGGAACAAAGTGGATCTTCGAGAAAAAAACCAATGAGGCAGGCAACATTGTGAGGAATAAAGCTCGACTAGTTGCATAAGGGTATACACAAAATGAAGGAATCGACTTTGATGAGACATTTGCTCCTGTTGCTCGCATTGAGTCGGTAAGACTTTTACTTGCTGTTACATGTCATATGAAGATATCATTGCATCAAATAGATATAAAGAGTGCTTTTTTAAATGGAGTCTTAAGTGAGGAAGTGTACGTTGAGCAACCTAAATGATTTTTAGATCTCCCAAAACCAAACTTTGTTTTAAACTAAAGAAAGTTTTATATGGTTTAAAACAAACTCTTAGAGCTTGGTATGAGAGGTTGACTCAACACTTGCTCTTTTTGAACTTTAAACGAGGAGAAGTTGACACAATCCTGTTTCTCTTTAGATCCAATAAGCACATCTTAATTGTCCAGATTTATGTAGATGATATTATTTTTGAATCCACTAATGAGCAGATGGTAAAGGAGTTTATCACTCGAATGTCCGACACATTTGAGATGAGCATGGAAGGTAATCTCTCATACTTTCTTGGTCTACAGATCAAACAGGTTGATGATGGGTTAAAAAATTTGGGTTAGAAAGTGAAACGCATAAGAAAACTTCTTGAGGTAAAACTGTGAAACTGTCGAGAGACGATGTTGGTAGAGGTGTTGATAACACCATATACAGGAGCATGATAGGAAGTCTGCTGTATTTGACAGCAAGTAGACCTGATATTATGTATGGTGTGTGTTTGTGTGCTAGATATCAATCTAATCCAAAAGAGTCGCACTTAAAAGCCATTAAAAGAATCATAAGGTACATTGCTGGTACAACAGAATTAGGTTTGTGGTATACTAAAGACACCGGTACTGAACTTGTGGGTTATACTGATTCGGACTGGGTTGGGGATGTGGTAGATATGAAGAGTACTACAGGGGGCTATTTTTTCTTGGGTAATAATCTAATCTCTTGGTATAGCAAAAAATAGAATTGTATTTCTCTTTCTACAGCTGAAGTCGAGTATATTGCAGCTGGAAGTGCTTGTACACAATCGTTGTGGATGAACCAAATGATAGAAGACTATGGTCTGCACAGTAGTATTTGACTGTGCTTTGTGACAATTCCAGCGCCATTGACATCTCGAAAAATCCAATCCAGCATTCTCGAATCAAATACATTGACATAAGGTACCACTTTATTCGGGACTTGGTTGAGAGGAAGATAGTTAGCCTTGAGCATATAGTGACAGACAATCAGCTTGCTGACATCTTCACAAAGGCATTAGATTTCAAGACCTTCTCTCGTTTGAGAAGAGATCTCGGTATGTGCATATGTCTGAGCGAATGTTGGTTTGTGATGTTGTGACACACCATATCAATATCAGTCACAACATCTGTATAATTTTGCATGCATTTTTAATTTTCTTTTCATACATAATCCAAATGCATTGAGTCTGGTTGAAAGTGCGATAAGGTCTTGTGTTTCAATAAAAGTGATGATAAAAAGACTAACCTCTTCTATTAGGTGATTGTGGAGCTTGCCCGCAGAAACTGGTTTTCTACTAGGTCCAAAAATAAGAGGTGTTAATAGCAATTGCTGAAGATAAGCTATTTCTCTTCAAATCTTTAAAAAGATGAAGTAAACCTGGATACAAATTGATCCAATTTTTAAATTTCACCTTCTTGAGCGATTTTGACGTAGTCATTAACTTGGGTTAAGGGGTAAGCCTCCATTGACTTCGCCTGAGGCAATGTTGGTTCTAATGTTATCAGTAATAAAAAACAACACTGATCGAGTCACTAAAACCGTAATATGAATTATTATAACCTTTTTAGGTCATGAATTTTAGGCATCCAATATGACATTTATACTTTGGAAGATGCCTTCTTGTTGTGCATACTGTTGCTTGTGTTTTTATTAATCTTGAATTCTCTTAATTGCGTTTTGGATCTAGTTAACTAAGTGTTTCGGTGGAGTTGTACTCGGACGACTGGACAGGTAATAACGAGCTTCATTTGGAGAGTGATAATTCATATTGCACAAGATTAATTCTACTGTGCTGATGGTTCAATTAATCAAGCTTTCTACTTCGGTTGATTTTGTAGAAGAGTAGTGCTATTTTTTTTTTTTAATGAGATAATGGTTGAAGTGGGTGTGATCACGTATCCTACATTAAGGGGGAGTGGTTTTATTTTAGAAAGGAAAGAAAATCAGGTTTTAGGCCCCAAATCTACTGGAAGGTAAATTAGGGTTATTTCCTTATTTCTTTTTTACTTCTCTCTTTCCTATGGCAACGGTCACTTTTTGAAAAGGATAAATACTTGATCTTCTTACTGTTTGCCCACTTCTCCCTAAGCCCTCTGCAATTCCACTCTCACGCTCTCACAAACTGTCCCTTCCATTTCATTCTTTTTTGTTGTTTTTGTTTTTGTGAAATTCGTAGGATGTCGAACCCATCCTCTTCATCATCTGTGCCTGAGTTACCTGCCGGCGTGCGCTGCTCCGGCGAACAGGCTCCTGCGCCCTATCCAAAAATTGGTGGCCTGGACATTCGCGCCGAAGTCGGTGGTGGTTTTTCTTCTAATCCCAATATCACCGCCTCCCTCGCCGCCGCGTGATTCTCATGATGTTGTTCCGGCTCCTGCGCCGATTGACGCCGCCCCTGAAGCACAGGTATTTCCAGGGCAGCCAGGCAACGAGATCGATATTGACAATCCACCAATTTTGGCGTTTGTTGCTGAAACGTTTGGACGGGTGGGGAACCCTACCCTGAAAAGATCCCGAAGGTTGGGCAATTGGTGCCGTTTGCAGTACCAAAGAGCCAAGTACAGCCGCGCCGCAATGTGCCAATTGAGCACATGAACCTTGCGGAGGATGTCATGGAGATGTCGGATCCTGATGACGATGACTATGTCCCTACTTCTCCGGTGGAAGGATCGGTGCCTCCTTTTGTTTCAGCTCCAAGTCTGATGGCGAAGAAGACACCTCGCCGGAAGCAGACTGTAAAGTTGGCCGACAAGAAATCTACCCCGTCGGCCATCAAGGTTTCTCCAGGTTCCACTGAAACTGAATACTCCTCACCCCCTTATACTATTTTAGATTTTATCTCCGGAGAGGTCACTAGTTCATCTAGACCGACTACTGCTAATCATCCTTCGTCTCTTGTTCGTGCCGATCAACCCGAGTTTGATCCTGACTTATTTGAGTATTCCCCTGATTCATCTTTTTGATGTGCCCCTTTGTGACATCATGTCTGCTCTGAAGAAAGATAAGAAGAAAAACAGGGCAGCGAAGAAGGCCCATGTTGGTTCCTCGAAACCAACATCACCGCAAGCCCGATCTGCTTCGACCTCCAGCTCTGCCTCTGCTGTTGCTGCTTCTCCAGCTCCTGCTTCGGCTCCATTTAACACCTCTGATCACTCTGATTCCTCTATTGGCACTCCCTCACGTGCCGTTGAACTTGAAGATATGGTGCCATTTTCCAGCAGGTTTTTGACTGCCGAGGCCGAGGAGTTGTTTGCTGAATACCAGACCCGGCATATGATCACTGAGCGCCGAGTCCCGGTTGAGTTGTTTGAGAAGCAAAACTTGATTGCTTATTTTCAGCATAAAGGTATATGTTCCACAGTCTCGACTGCCATGCCTTTTGTCTGTGAAATTGTTTTGGAATTCTTTGCCAATTTGTTGCCATCTATTGTTGATTTAAATTCTGTGAATTATGGCAACGTTTATGTGCGTGGCAAAGTGTTTAGTTTTACCCCTGATTTGATTGATGAGTTGTTTGGAACTGAGCCGTATCGGGTTGATTCGACTGTGGACGACATGAATGAAGTTATCTCATTCTTGTCTGGAGGTTTGGTTCATGCATGGTTTGAACAATTGCCGAGTACTCGTCTTTCTTCCCTTTATTCTGTTTTTCACAAGGTCGCTTTTGTAACTGGGTTCCCTCCAAGAACACTACTTTTGTCACGCGGCCTCAGGCCAAGTTTCTGTATAAGCTCGGGAGGGGAATCAAGTTTAGCTTTGGGTAGCATGTGTTTGGCATTGTCACTAAGTTCGCCACCACCAAGTCCGCGGCCTCGTTGTGTTTTCCCTCGTTGATCTTTAGCTTACTGGAAAATCAGGGTTTGACGCTTCATCCAGATGATGTACTCACTGGTGAGGCTGATTGGTTTGCTTTGAGGGGCCAACATATTACAGGTGCACGACTTATTGATCTTCCTTGGCAGGCGCCTTTCCGAGCCAATGTTGCTAGTGGTGTTGGGACCGGCATTCCCAACATTAGTCCCAACATGGTCCACATATCTGCGCAGGTTCTTCGTGCGCATGTTGCTTGGATTGATACGCAAATGAACCAGTTGCAAGCACTTCGTAGTTCGATCTTGGAGGCCCTTTTGCCTTCTTGTCAAAAAAGGGGAGATAATGGCAACGCGGATAAGGATGATGCTGGTGAGGATACTGTTGCTGCCGAGGCCTTGGCGAGTCTTGCTCGAGAGAAACGTAGGAAGAGGATTCGTTCTCGAAATAAAGCCTTGAAGAAGATGAAGAGGAAGCAGTTGAAGAAGCGAAAGGATCGAGGTGAAGGAACTTCGACATCCCCTCGTCGTTCGAAGAGGGTTCGAAGTCAATAAGTTCCTTATGTTTTGTTTTGATGAGTAGAAGTGAACAATGTTGATTTGTAATGTTGGGTTGATGTTTTAATAACATTGGGTATTTTATTTAGGGGGAGTTTTCCAGCTTAGGGGGAGTTAGTAGTTTTTGTTTGAACTTATTTTTGCGTCGTAGTATTTTGTCCAAAATGGCAAAAGGGGGAGATTGTTGAGAATTTATAATTGGCAATAATTCCTATTTTGTTATTTGCCTTTCTTGGGCACAAAATAAATTAGGGAACTAGATTTAGAATTTTATTTGTTTCCTAGTTTATATATATGACTTTATTTAGTTTCCTATATTGTGTTTATAACTTGTTTACTAAGTTTAGAATTATAGGATTGTTTATTTAAGACAAGAGAATACTAAAGTTTGAAGACAATCCTTACGCACGGAATCAAGGACGCACGGAATTTGTGAGAAGACGCAAGCAAGCGACGCACAGCAAGGAAAGAACAACGATTACTTGGAGCCACTGTTCGAGATGAAGGTTTTCGAAGTTGCGTGACCAATGGAGGAGATCTTTCATCTAGGCGACAAGTATTTAGTATCATGTTTTTTGATACTTTAGTTTTCATATATTACTTCAGATTTTTGCATCGATCGTGAACAAGAAAGTAATATAATTTTCGGGTTTGTACACCCATGTTCACAAGTACTTTTACTTGTGAAATGAATTCAATTTGTTGTGTTCTTAAGTTTTATTTCCGCTGCATATTTTTAGTTTAACTCTGGTTGATGTTGGTATTCAGTGTTGGTTAACATTGAAAGCAACATCACAAACTGATACTTATTTTCAAAATCATGGACCTTCAAATTTCACAAAATACCTTGAAATTTGGGCTAATTAACAAATGAAAAAAATGTTTTAAAAATCACAAAAACCTCCAAGTTTGAATTTTCCTTACAAATAAAGGGTGACTGTAATGTTTCTACAAATGTTATTTTGAAATATTTTAGCTCACGTGGGGAGGCTATGTAAAGATGGAATCAAACCTGATGGGTATTCAAGTCTTTATTCAAGTCACTTTTACTGGATATCCGTTGGTGCCCTGATTGGATTTGCAGTGCTCTTTAACATTGCATTTACACTGGCGTTAACTTTTTTAAAACGTAATGATTTTACTGAAATGCATGGATAGCGCATTTGAAATACTTCTAATTACTCTCCAAAATGTACTAGCCTCTGGTTCTCGTGCCATCATTTCAAGTGAACATCTATCAAAGCTAAAGGAAATAATATAGAAATAAAAAACAAAGTATCTTCTCCTACAGGTTAGGCAATATACGACCTTTGAATATGCTGCTTTTTACGATTGTAAAATTTTCTAGTGTTTTGCAGACATTGCAGATAGAATGGTATTGCCGTTTGAACCTCTAAGTATGGTATTCCATGATGTGCAGTACTATGTTGACCTTCTACAACGTATATTCTAATTTCGATTCTAAAATAATAACTTTCTAGAACGTACAATTTGAATATCCGTTCTAATATATTACGTTCAATTCAAATATTTGTTCTTAAATATGACATTCTAGAACGTAGAATTTGAATATACGTTCTAAAATATGACATTCTAGAAAGTATATTCTAATATCCGTTCTAGAATGTATTATCGAGAACGGGCAGAGCCAAATGCGACTTTTCAGAACGGGTATAAAACATTCTAGAACGGATAAATAACCGTTCTAGAATGTCAGACATTCTAGAACCGATAAAAATATTGGGCTCAAAAAAGTCCTTTACTCATATCCATGGAGCATGAAAACCCCTAAGAAGCTGGTGGATCCACCTCGGCGGCTGCATAACCGTGGTGTAGCTCTGTTGATTAAAGAAATCAGAGAGGCGGTGATGAAGCTCCGACAATGTGGATCCGACCCGCCTGCCCTAATTAACCTTGTGGTTGAACCAGAGGTGGAGCACCTTGCTAAATCGAAGAAATATGCTACCGAGATAAAGCTTCCAAAAGAGTAAGTGGATTCTGAAATATCTTCAGTAAATAACAAATTGATGAATTTTTTTCAAGATTCTATGGTATACGATTGTGTATTCTGCTCTCGAATCTACTAATTTTGTGTTTCTATACCATATTATAAAAGAACTTTATTTGAATACATGTTTAGAGTAGTTTTGTTTGTATGGGTCGTATATAGAAGATAGAAATTGTTTCTTTGTTTATGAATATGATTGGCTTCAAGATGTGAACCAAGAAATACTCAATCTTTTGCCTAATTAGTATTCTAAAGTTGCAATGTGAAAGGAAGTAGGTTATTACATTTAAACACTGGTTGAATTCGCAATCTAATAATTTGCTTGAAAGGAAGTATGTTGCTTGAATTCGCAATCTAATAATTTAGTGTGATCAGTTCATTCTTGCATGTTTTTGGGCTTATGTTATAGTGATTTTGTTCACTGATTTTTTTTCGTTTTTTGAAAAATCAGTGGGGAAGATCAAATTAAGTTTCTTCACATTCAAACTACTGTGGATTACGTTACCTAGATGTTCATTTCATATTTCCAGAATATACTAATCTCTTTTTCTTGAATGTTAATTTCTGATTTCTGATAAATTCAACGGTGAAGATCGAATTTAGTTTCTTCACAATCAAACTAGTGCAAACTTTGAATGCCTGCATGAAGGCCAGGTATCTCACAGGCATTTCCACATTTGTTTCTCTTAAATCTTTAGGTTAGTAGGTTAATTGGGGTAATTGATTGAACTTTATAGGGTTGCAATACTGTTTTGTGAAACCAACCACTCGAACAATTGATATTTCTCATGCATGGATTATGGTAATCCTAACTTCCCATTTATAGAAGAACTTTTAATATATTGTGTACACTATAACGTTTATATCATTATTGTTGTGTAATGTGTATGTTACGTGAACAGAAAATTGCAATTATACTGGTGGTCTTGCCAATGACTGTGGAAGCATAACTAAAATGCCGAATAAGTATGGTTAATTTTCCTGTATTTATCTTAGTTTGTCATTGATTTCCTTTTTGGATGCTTTTAAAATTATTAGCAATATTATTAATTGCAAAAACAACATAGTCAGGGATAAATCAACTGCTGAGTTATTTTATGGGACACCACTCAAGTTAACACATGAATAAAAAAAAGTGATCAGTTATGCATTCTAACTAATCGTAGATAGAAAAACAATGATATTCTTGTCCAATCAGACTAGCATGTTTGCAGTGTTGGGACCTAAAAGCACCAAAGTATAAGTATTGACTTTCATGATTATGTCTGTATGTCTTCCGAGATTATTATTACAGGAATACGCGCGTACTAATACATAGCCACTTTGACTATTTATTGATTGCACTAATATGACTATTTATTTCATGTTTCAAGTATACTTTAATATTTTAGAGGACTTGGATATCACATAAGGCGTACTACTCTAGAAGCGCATGCCAGAAGGTTCAAGTATGACTCTTCCTCTATTAAGTTTCTTTAACTCGAATATTATCTAATGTGTATATGCTCGTCCAGGGCAGTGTCCTGTAATATTGATTGACCATACTCGAACTATATAGTGTGCATGCATAGTTAGAGGTGTTGCCTAGAGCACTAACAACATAACTACAGAATCTACATAAGCTAATAAGCTAATTGATGGCATTAATAGGAAGTACTACTTACTAGGATGAGTTTTTTGTTCTTATTTTTAAATTATACAGATAAGAAGATTTGACATCATATACACCTAGCTTGATGAAAGAAATTTTCTCGGTGCGGACCCCTTTACTACATTCATGATTTATATTGTGGTAGCGAAACTTGATTGTGATTTCTTTTGCCGGTAAATCAACCGAATTCTAATTATAAATTCATGAACATTTATAAATAATTTGTGATAAAGCCATTACATGACAGAATCAGGCTGGTCATACACCATCAAATTTCAGAAAGGGGACGTGCAGCACACACTTTCTAACTAATTTTTAGTTTCTGCTTTGTATTCACTAAATTGATATTTTTACTTAATGTTACGTAACTTGTGTACACATTATTAATTGGTCTATATAATATATTGTTGGTGCAAGTTTCATTCACCAGTAAAGTTAGACGAGCGAAAACAAAGTTACTGGAAATGATATGAGGCGAAGAAGCCTTAGCACGACTTCTGTACTGAAATAACAATACTTTGGCAGCTGAAACACTTGTTTCATCTTTCATTCTGTTGTAAGTAATGAAACAGGATGTCCTATTTTTATTTTTTATAGTGTTTGAACTAAAACTTGGTATACTAATACTATGATGTTTAGATTAATAATAAATGTGATTGATTTTTTAATTTGTTAGATCATGGGTAATGATATATTTTGGTTATATTGATATAAGCTTGTGATTATCTTGCTTTTAATAAATTTTAGTGTATTTATTGGTTAATTGGGTATTGATGATTTTGGTGTATTTTTATTGGAAACTACTTTCATTTTTAATTTTTTACCACTTTCTAGAATAGTTTTACAAAAAGCCGTTTTAGAAATCACACTTTTTGGAACGGGTTTACGAAAAGTTGTTCTAGAATCACACTAATCTAGATTGGGTTTTGAAAAGCAATTCTAGATATCATACTTTCTAAAACGCTTTTTTAAAACCCATTCTAAATATCATACTTTCTAGATTGACTTTTCAAAACTCATTGTAGATTATTTCTTTCTAGAATGCTTTTTCAAAATCAGTTCTAAATATCATACTTTGCACAACGCCTTTTCAAAAATCCATTCTAGAAAATCACTTTTTAGAACGAGTAAATGCCTTTTCTAGAATGTGTTCCTAGCCGTTTAGAAAGTTCGAATTTCTAGAACAGTTCGATCTAGAACACCGCACGAACCGTTCTAGATTAGCGGCTTCCAGATTGCTAATTTCGCACTAGTGCTTGTCCCATATTCATATTACACACAACCAATTATAACATTCCAAAAAAATAACGGTAATTGATTGCATATTGTACATATTTGTATGTATTTTCTTGTGTTTTTGTGTGTCATTTTATGTGTTTTGTTTGCCTTTTAATCTCGTCTGCACTCGTATTTTCTTATTTTTCAAATTTTGTGCCAATTGTTGTTTTATGCTCATTTCGCATTTATCGTTAAGTTATAAGTTAATCGGTGTATTTAGACATGAGTGAAATCAACACCTTACTCAAGTTCAGGGACGAGCCTATAAATTTTGGTACAATAGGCGCAAAAACAAAAACAAGATAAAAGTTAGTAAGACAAATTTTACTCTAAAGCAAAAGGCAACAAATTATATTAGAAGTTTCTTAAGTAAATTTATTGGTTCACATGTGTAAATCATTAATGTAAATTGATGTTTATGGGGGCACATTTTATATTTTTTTAACTAATTAATACATGTTTGAAAATAATACACACACGCGTGCCCGAGGGAACGTGCCCTCGTAGTGGGAGCCATAGCTCTGTCACTGCCAAAGATGGAGGAAAATAAGCCATTGTTGATTGGACATTCTATAAAATGCTCGAGCAACAAATGACATTGAATGATGTCAGCGAGGTCAATTGTGAAAAAAGGGTTGACAACGAGGTAGAAATTCAGGCGGTCTTGGTATATTCTTGGAATGTCAACATAAACACAGGACGTGAAAAAAAAAAATGCCGCCAGGCCAAGAATAGCGAGTCGTGCCCGACATCCACTAGTACAAAAAACACATTCTAGAACGAATATTTCGTTTACCTTCTACAATGTCTGTTCGGTGGCATTTTTGTAATTAAAATCGTAATCCTAGCACGGATTTTAAAATGTACGTTCTGAAAATTTTGAGGCTGACCACATTTAGAAGGTATTTTTTAATATACGTTCTAATATGTATCATAGCTAGAACGTATAAATAATAATTCCTTCTGGTAAATTAAACATCCCAGAATGTATTAATATTTATACGTTCTAGCTATTAAATACCTTAATTAAATAATTGGACTAAAATTTTATCCACACAAATGTTATTTTCCTTTCTCTCTCCACAACCATATCTTCCCCTTTCTCTCTCCTCGTACCCACAGCCCTTGGATACAGCTCCCTCTTTCTCATCTCTCTGTGTTTCATCGATTCCTTCGCCAAATTCACTAGTCCATGGCGAGTCTATGGCGAGCCGCGATGGGCTCGGTCCAAGCCGGAGCCGACTATTACGACGGCGTGGAGTTCTGGGGACCCTCCGAGCGCGCCGGCTGGCTCACGAAGCAAGGCGAGTACATCAAGACCTGGCGCCGCCGTTGGTTCGTCCTGAAGTAGGGCAAGGTCTTCTGGTTCAAAGAATCGATGGTCACCCGCGCCTCCAGGCCACGTGGCGTTATCCCGGTGGCCAATTTGCCTCACCGTCTTGTCATTTATAGGGTTTTGGATAATCTTCTTGTCGAGCTTCAAGATGAAGGGTATGTTTCCCGTCTCGGCTCTTCAATTTAGCGACCCATTTAAGCATATCTATTCATTATATTGTTTGTTTGTTTTTTTGTGTAATTTCTTTATAGAATGAACAATATAAGTTGACAATATTTTTTTGTATTTTTTATAATTGTTTTAGGGGAACCCAATAATTCCACTAAAATCACAAATTTCTGCTACTTAAAGCATAAATTGACACTGGTGTATAGATAACCAGGCTTATTAAAATAAATCTAGGACTACTATCCCTACCAATATGCCTGCAAAGTCACAATGGACAAAATAAAACAATGCATTACAAATTCAAATTTGGAGTTGTACAAAACAACATTTCAAATTCTAGAATGCAGTAGTACTGAATTACACAATTTAATACAATCAAGATTGACGCAGTTTGATCAAACCCAATTGTCTGGGTGCACGGATCTTCCCAAATCTAAAGGCTCTTTCACTTGAAAACCGCTAATGTCACTCAAGCACTCGATAAATAGAGTGCTCCTTAGCTCTCCCCACGGCTTATGGATAAGCATCTACTACTCTTGTCCAACTCCTTTGACAATTTAATTTCCTCTTATTTTCGATTTTCCTCTTACCATTTTTGGATCCAACTTCATGGTCTCCCCTTGGGGATTTTATCCAAAATTTTGCTGAACTAATGGGAAATTCAATCAGTAAATCTTGTAGCATGAATAATGTTTCTGGATTAGTCATCGGCAAGTTTCTCTGAGTTCGAGTGGAATAAGCATTGAGTCGGACTCTTTGTTGTGTTATACATGTTGAGCATGAGGGTGAAAATACCTCTTCTTGAGTTATGAATGACCGCTCGATTCTGCTACCATTGCGGTCGCATTGGACACATCTTGAAGGATTGCGAATATTTGAAGATATATATAACCTTTAAAGGGTGTTTTGAATGCATATTTCAAGTCTATACCAACACAAACACCGTCATCATCTAAAGAATGGACCTTCTTGTCCTCATTCTTAGCCACTCTGTAATTTTTAAACACCTAGTAGTTGTTGTAATTATCCTATTAGCATATTCTGTAGTTAGTGTAGAACTGTAGATTTATTAATTGATAATAAGATGCTTGTTTTTGCTGCTACATTTCAATTTTCTATATTTATTTGTTTATGATCTCTAACTGATTATAAACTATGTAAAGATGGGCTGGGCAGCTCGTGCAGATGTACATGAATGGGCCGAGAGGCAGGGCCACGCGAGGAGGATAGTAGAGAGACGACCTTCGAACAATGGCGATCTAAAGTCCGTCACTATCGAGCTAGAATTCAAATTCGCGTATGGTTACCTATCGGGGGAAAGTGGAGTCTACTCCATGATAAGAAGTCTCGAAAATATTTCTGAGGTATGAAAATTAGTTTCTCTAAGACCCGCATCAGCTGTCGTTTAGCTCTAGAAACTACCCTTGATGTTTGACCTAATTACAAAAAGACCCAGTTTTTTTTCAAAATTACAAATAAGCCCCTGGAGGTTCTTAACAAATACTCCCTACTATGGGTGCAATTTGTATTTGCAATTAGGATTGTTAGAAATAGTAACCCTTGAGGTTTGACGTAATTGCAAATAAACTTTGACTTACTTTCGAAATTACAAAAGATACCTCTGAAGTTTGATTCAGTGAAAATTAAGGGGCTAGCTTGCTATATTTTTATAAATGTGGATTTTGAAAGTTTTTTACTTATTCAGGGTCATTTTTTGTAATTTTAAAAGTTAGATTTTTTTTTTTAGTTATTACTTATGAATGCCATGCTTTGGTTAAGTTCATTGAATCTTATTTGTTAAAAAGTGATTGGGTTGCTCTATTTGTGCCTCAAAAGACTTAATTATTTTTCATTCCACTGCAATTATTTTTTTGGCTAGCTTGGCATCTGTGGATGTGATTCCTCTATTCATTGAATCGTCTCCGGACCTCTTAATTGATGATGAGGATATACTAATTTCACACCCTTTGCATCGCGAGGACGATGCACGTAGGGATTTGTCGACAGTTCACATTCGGCATTTACCAACAGGTTTAGAAGTCCAATCGACCGGTAAGCAAGAATTCATGAGTGTAGATTTTGAATACTAATTGTTGTTGCAAGATTTGAAAATGGGAATATGGTGTGTGATTGTTGTGGGGATTTTATTCACCCAATTGGGCGTTGAAAGTTTTGGTGAGACAAATGGAACAGATGTGTCTTTTATGGAGTCTATGTCTTATATTGAGCCTATGTACGGCGGGTCTGCCGCAGCTGCGCCTCCTGGTGCTCTCATGGTGGCTCTTACTCTTATTCAAGGAGCTGCTGCTAAAGGAGCTGGTACTCTTTTTTTTTTTAAATTTTATATTTAATTTCTTTTCTTGATGTTTTTAATTTAATCTGGGTTGCTTGTTGAGATGGATATTTTAGTTGTACTTGAATTTTTCCATTTTTAATCATGTTAGTGGTATTTGGTAAGATGGATTTGGTGTGTGTAATTTTGTGTACCATCTAATTTCTTTAAGAGGTACAAAATGACATATATATTTATTTATTTAATTGAGTTGCATTTGTTGTACTCTTGCATTAATGTTACTTGACCTATGAAATAGGCACATCAAATACGGGTATGAGTATTAAATTCTGTTGATCTGTCTTTACGGCTGGCTATTTCACTTGTTAAGCAAATGAATGCTCTGTAAATAATTTGTGTAAAAATCTGTTAATTAAAATGTGAATCTAATTGTAAGATGGACATTCACCTAGGCGGCACGCCTATTTCTCGACAAGTGTCAGCGTCTTGTAGGGCTTGATGCACAAAAACTCGACATCAATGGGCATATGTGTGATAAAATACGAGGCACTGTGCAATAATATCTTGACGATCACTAGTGCAGAAACAGACATCCTAGAACGGATAAAACAGGCAATTTAGAATGGATTCTGTTGCGTTCTAGATGCAGCCGTTCTAGATTGTCAGAGAATTTTAGAACGAYTATTTTTTATCCGTTCTAGATTGTCTAACATTCTAGAACGGATAAAATGTCCGTTKTAGAATGTTTTATACCCGTTCTAAAAAGTCCAATTCTGGGTCTGCCCACGTTCTCTATAATACATTCTAGAACGTACAATTCTAATATACGTTCTAAAAGGTCTGACATTCTAGAACGTTTATTAGAAAATACGTTCTAGAATGTCATATTTTAGAACATATATTAGAAATGTGCGTTCTAGAATGTCATTATTCTAGAACGTATGATAGAAATACGTTCTAGAATGTCAACCTTCTAGAACGTATATTCTTTTTATAATGACATTCTATAACGTATTTTCTAATATATGTTCTAGAATATCATATTTTAGAACGTACAGTTCGAAATATACGTTCTAGAATGTCATTATTTTAGAACGGATATTAGAACTATACGTTCTAGATTGTCATAATTTAGAACGGACATTAAAAAAATACCTTCTAGAAAGTAGAAAAAAAATAATAAAAAAAAGAAATGAAAGCAGGTACACCAGAATTGCCAAATACCGGATATTTGAATATATTGCAACAAAGTGAATAGCTTAATACATATGAAATTAAAAAATAAATCTAAATCCTTCTTTACCTCTACAATTTTCTCTAGAAAAGGAAAAAGAAGAAAAAGAAAAAAAAAGTCAAAATAAATAGAAACCCGGAGATGTGTTCTTACTTAGCCAAAAACAAAAGCTACTCTATTCCGTCCATGCTTGTGTATATCATCTATATTCATTGGCATTTCACGAATCTGTGCACTATAGTACTGCTCGATGTCTCTTAAGATTTTGATGTCATTGCATTTCACAAAATTTATGGCGCAACCCTACAACATCACCAGGTAACACAAATCACAAATCCATCAGTACAAACGATTGCATATATATAGCATGTATTAAACTAAACGATATTAGATTATTGCTAATAATTAATTTAAAAGGAAACACTTCTAAGAAACACTTTACCCAAAATGAAGTAGAAATCCACATGTAGCTGTAAGTAAAGTTCAATAATTCTCACACATAACGCAGCTACACTGCTAAGTGCAATGTTATTGTCATCACTTATTAAGCACAATACATCAAGCAGCAAGTATTGTTACAACTTGAAGTCATCTTTCCGATATGAAACCGACAGAAGGAACTAAATATTAGGGATATTTGTTAGTTATTACACAAAACAATTCTATTTTTTCCAAGTAAAAGCACAGTAAAACTAGACTGACAAAGACCGACGACTTTTGAAGACAATAAGGGTGTGTTTGTGTTAAATAACTCAGATAAATACTAAATTTCATGCTTCAATAATAATAATAATAATAATAATAATAATATAATAATAATCAATCAATCAAAATGGTTCATATTATTAACATTGGTAGAAAAACTAAAAACAAAACTAYCTAATTGYAATATAAATGGCAAAACCTTATTTTCACTATCCCCTGCAAAGGAGGCTCCATCACAATAACATATCTTTACTCTGTTCCAGTTATAAAAATCTGAATGTGGAACAATTAGATAAAGAAAATCATGAAAATAATCAGGAAAAACAGGAATTTAAAATAAAAATTAGAAAAAGAAAATTTTGCAAATTCGAACCTGGGTTTTCGGAAGCCTTGTTGCTGAGTATCACTGTAAACCGAATTTGCTTTTCGAAATAATTCGACGATCCGCGTCTCGTCGTTTTACGGTACAAAAATGTTCTTATGTTATTGCACCACCCACCACCCTGCCACATATTTCAAAATATAATTTTAAAAAAATTAATAAACTGAATTTTGGTTCAACAGCTACAGCTATAGACCAAATTGCCACAAACCTCTAAGTTGACGATCCAACTGTTTGCTCCTGACCCAAACCCGCGATCCAAGTGATACCCGGGTAATGATCCATCCAAACATACTGAGAATTTATGCAAAATCAAAGATAAGCATCTTACAATTGGATTCACATTTTAATTAACAGATTTTTACACAAATTATTTACAGAGCATTCATTTGCTTAACAAGTGAAATAGCCAGCCGTAAAGACAGATCAACAGAATTTAATACTCATACCCGTATTTGATGTGCCTATTTCATAGGTCAAGTAACATTAGTGCAAGAGTACAACAAATGCAACTCAATTAAATAAATAAATATAGTGCACAGATTCGTGAAATGCCAATGAATATAGATGATATACACAAGCATGGACGGAATAGAGTAGCTTTTTGTTTTTGGCTAAGTAAGAACACATCTCCGATTTCTATTTATTTTGACTTTTTTTTCTTTTTCTTCTTTTTTCCTTTTCTAGAGAAAATTGTAGAGGTAAAGAAGGATTTAGATTATTTTTTAATTTCATATGTATTAAGCTATTCACTTTGTTGCAATATATTCAAATATCCGGTATTTGGCAATTCTGGTGTACCTGCTTTCATTTTTTTTTTTTATTATTTTTTTTCTACTTTCTAGAAGGTATTTTTTTAATGTCCGTTCTAAATTATGACAATCTAGAACGTATAGTTCTAATATCCGTGCTAAAATAATGACATTCTAGAACGTATATTTCGAACTGTACGTTCTAAAATATGATATTCTAGAACATATATTAGAAAATACGTTATAGAATGTCATTATAAAAAGAATATACGTTCTAGAAGGTTGACATTCTAGAACGTATTTCTAACATACGTTCTAGAATAATGACATTCTAGAACGTACATTTCTAATATATGTTCTAAAATATGACATTCTAGAACGTATTTTCTAATAAACGTTCTAGAATGTCAGACCTTTTAGAACGTATATTAGAATTGTACGTTCTAGAATGTATTATAGAGAACGTGGGCAGACCCAGAATTGGACTTTTTAGAACGGGTATAAAACATTCTATAAACGGACATTTTATCCGTTCTAGAATGTTTAGACAATCTAGAACGGATAAAAAAATACTCGTTCTAAAATTCTCTGACAATCTAGAACGGCTGCATCTAGAACGCAACAGAATCCATTCTAAATTGCCTGTTTTATCCGTTCTAGGATGTCTGTTTCTGCACTAGTGATCGTCAAGATATTATTGCACAGTGCCTCGTATTTTATCACACATATGCCCATTGATGTCGAGTTTTCGTGCATCAAGCCCTACAAGACGCTGACACTTGTCGAGAAATAGGCGTGCCGCCTAGGTGAATGTCCATACAACCGAGATAGCACTAGTGCAGAAAATCTATTCTAGAACAGTCAATCTAGAATGCCTCAGAAAAAGACGTTCTAGAATATAAGCCGGTGGCATTTTCGTAATAAAAGTGTCATATACCAGAACGCCCTTTTTAAAGACGTTTTGGTATATTAGATATCTAGAACGTCTTTAAAAAAGACATTCTGGTATATTCTATATCTAGAACGTCTTTATAAAAGACGTTCTGGTATATTATATATCTAGAACGTCTTTATCAAAGACGTTCTGGTATATTCGATATACCGGAATACCTTTTTGAAAGACGTTCTGGTAAATTAAATATCTAAAACATCTGATAAAAGGCGTTCTGATATATAGTATTGTTTAGAACGTATTTTGGAAGGGCATTCTAGTATATCATATTATTTTAAAATCATTTTACTTTACCTTTTTGGATAGACCTAAAACACAAAAACGACCATTCATCTCCTCTCCTCTGCACCCGATTCAACCCACCCTTCCCAACAACCACCGACGTTGTTGCAATCGAAGTAACCAAAATTTGAGAATTATATTCAATTTTTCTATTCCTGACTTTCCTGCTCTCTCACAAATTTACAATGGCAACAACAACAGCATCTAAAGTCGAAAACCCTACAGATCTCAAAGAGGGGAAAAATCATTATTTTTTTGTGACCATCGAAGTACATCGCCAGTGGTGGATTGAGGTGGATCTCGGTCGGAAAAGGTCCATTTGCGGCGGAAAGTTGGGTCTTTTTGTCCCGACGGCATCTACGTGTCGCCAATTTATTGTAATTACGAATCAAGATTCCTGAGCCGACAACCCTTGGAGTTTTCCCCATTCAATCTAGCTGGAATACTCAAATTCACGGCAATGGCAGCAGACCTTTATTGCAACAGGGAGTTTCTTCTCATCTTATTTAATTATACATTGAGTTTTACTCTCGGTTTATTTGCTGTTGTTCTTTTTGATTACAGACCGGTGGTCAAGGAGGCTGCTGAAACTAAAACAGGCCGAAGAATGGGCTACACCTGAGCAACTGGGCTGTTGAACCATTCAGGCCGAAGAATTTGCCGCAAGCTGTTGCGGCAAATTGAAGATTCAGGCCTCGTTTAAAGCGACTTCTGAATTTGGCTAATTACGGACTGTTGTCTGGGCCATTCGAGATTCGACCAACAAAGAAAAGCTCAGTTTTGATCAACTGGGTACTCTGTTTATAATTACTCTATTTATAAATTACTTATTTACTAGGTATATAGTTTTTCAATTTGTATTTTAGATTAAGGTTAGGGTTTGTAACTTTTGTCGCATGAAAATTGGGGTATTATAAATAGGTATTTCATCAAATTCTTTGACCGGAGAATCTTATCCTCACTTATGGGTATTCAGCAAATTAAAGTATTTATTTCTTTCCTGTTAGAAAACCTTTATTGAAATTTTGCAATCCCTTCCGATGTGCTTTTATCACTTAGAGGATACCAAGTTAAGCACATCAGGTTAACAGGCTTAAAGATTGAATTATTATTGTTTTAGAATTCAATTTAGAGTTTGACACATGATGGTTGAGATATTTGCTTCTTGGGTCATCACATTAATATCCATTTATGGCTGGCTGCACGGAGTGTGTTAAATAGAAGTGTTCCCATGTTCATGTGTACACATATATGGTGTTTCTTTTCCTTTTTATTCTTTTTGTTGGTGGATGAAATTTATCAGATAGAAAATCAGGGAGCATAAAGGGTGTAGATATCAAGTTCGTTTAAGTTTCTTATTGTTTAAGAGTGATTTATCAGATAGAAAATCAGGGAGCAATATAGCACTTTACTGATTTAAAAGTAGACATGAAATTCTCGGAGTGAAATTCAATCGCACCATTAGTATTGTGAATGTATATGAGATGAGATGTAATGATTATGTATGATGTGATGTTCTCTTCATGGAGAATCATGTTTGATATGAGATTCTTTTTGGCATTTGATTAGACTTTTCTAGGGATTTTTTTCTGAATTCATAATCAGATCCTTTCTCATTTCATTCAAAAAGCAATTAAAATAAATAATAACTCACGTGGGAAATTTGTTTGTTTTACTTCCTTGCTTGTGGTTTTAAGCTGTTTTAATATGAATTAGAGTTTACAAAGCAGTCTAAAATTTATCTAGTTTTCTGTTTGTTGTACTTCCTCTGTGATAGTTTATGTTTACCTTTAAACTCTTATGACTATAAATGTATATTAAAATTTTAGTTTATGTTCTTGCAGTTCTATGGTTCCTGGTTCAAGAAATCCCATATGGGGGGAGGAGTTCAAATTTTCTTTTGATGAGCTTCCTGTGGAGGTATTTTAATTTATAGTCACTTTTGGCTAAGACTGCAAAACATAATGCTTCATTTAGACCCATGTGTGAATGAGCTGATGTCTACCTTTCAATAAATCTCTTAAGGAGATTTTTTGTAATTTTGATTGAACTCACTTATCTTTTTTCCGTTTAGTTTGTCTTGTTCATTCCTTTATTCCCTTATTCTATGTGAAATGAGGAGCACTTGATTGTTGTCTTTGGTCTGACATGTCTGAGTCAACTACGAGCAAACTGTACTCTTCCTCTATTTCTCTATCCACGTTACTTTCTACCTTTTCTCTCAAACATCATTATTATTTTCTCCTACTTTTTTTTAGCATATCTCTTTATTTTGTACAACTTCCTTAAATATTGTTTATATAGTTTGCACGACTTCAATCAAGAACATATCATGTTACCAGAATTTCCACTATTGAATAACTTTGTGTTTTTGTCTATTTATCTCTATGCATTGACATCGTCTGTGTCACACCACAATTGCGAATACCCTTGTCGTTGTCTTGTAGAATTTATCTAATTTAATTGATAAAAGAACTTTCTTGTTATTGACTTCAGTGTGTACTGGAAATCTTTATCTCCCATTTTCTATTGCCAGCATAAATTATCTTGGTGCTTTTTCAGCATTGTGGGATAAAGGCTATGTTGTTGTACTTTCCATAAGTCTAATTCTTTTGTCTATGGGAAGATTATTTTCACAATATATGATTGGGATATAATTTGGAAAACTGCAGTTCTTGGGTCAGTGACGATTTCTGTTGAACACGAAGGTCAAACTGTTGCTATATGGCATATATTGGGTAGTCCATCTAGGCAGGTAGTAACATGTCTTCTTGGAGGCCTATAATTTCTTTCTATTAATTATTTTTTTCCTTTAAATTTGGTTTGTTTTTAAGGTCTATCTTCATATTAAACCCCTTAAACTCCAGAGGAATTCTTCCAGGTAGGTTTTATCCTTAGTAATTGCATTTCTCCTTTTTCATCGTGGTGCTTCATCTCATTATTTGTCAATCTTGTTGTCACTGTTAAAAATTCTTTTATATTGTTAACTCTTTGGATTTTGTTGTTGACTGAGCTAGATTTGCTTTTATAGCCTCATATATATGCATGAAGTCGTTTGCTTGTGTAATCACTGGACGCGTCTTGTTGGACCATTACCTAAGAATATGCTTTCTGATTTGTTTATTATTTATTTATTCTTATCCGGGGAAACACTCAAAATTATTCCTATTTTTCTTTGTGGCTTCTCTTTATCTCAGCACTTTAATCATGTATTAAATCTTTTCGTATCAATTCTTGGTCTTGGTATGTGTTAGTCGAACAACTTAAACGCTTTTTGTGCTTTCGTTTTTTTGCTGACAGGCATTTTTTCTAAATGCAGTTCTCTCTATCTTTGGCCATCTTCATGTGATACACATGTGAGTTTTTTTTTTTTACAGTTTGCATTAATTTTAGGGTTAATTACGAAAACTACCTTTAAAGTTTTACCTAATTATATAAAACCCCAATTATATTACGAAATTGCAAATATTCCTTGACGTTTGTTTCTTTTAGGTAAATACAAACCTTGATGGGGGTGTTTGTACAACTTTAAGGAGATATTTGTAATTTTCTAAAATAAACGGGGCGCCTTTTGTAATTAGGATAAACTTTAGGAGTATAATATATTCGATTGAATATTTTATACTCAAGCAAGAACAAAAAGAAGAAGGACGATTTCCAACTCATTATCTGATTTTTTAGTTTTATTTTTAATTTTAATCTAAGAGGCTTCTGATTATTTAGTATCGAACAAAATGCACTCCACAGACTGTGTTTTTTTTTTTTTTTTCCCAATTCGTGCAGATTCATCGTCAGTGGATAGCTATTCGTTGCTGTTACATTAATCCTTTGTGGAATGTTTGTAATTCTGGATAAGTAAGATTTCTAGTTTTGATGTATTTGTTTTCATTTATGTTTTATTACTCGTCTTGTCTGGATGGTCTTTTGACGGCCCTAAATACCACATTCGGATCTCCCATTATTCCTACGGTGTTATATAGTGAATACACTAGGTGAAAACTACTCCAAGGTTTATTATAATTACAAAATAAACCCCAAAAGTTTTTGACTATTACAGAAAAATCCCCTATGCTTGATTCTGCATTAAACTTTACCTCCTTAATTCATAAGCAAAACATTTCAAGCCTTAGGGGTAAATTTGAAAATTTTAAAACTTTCTTCTTCTTTTTTTTTTTTTTGGTGATTACCCAAACCTCAGGGGTCGGTTTTGAAATTCACCCCAATAATAACTTATCCGATGCACGTCGTGTATAAGAAAGTCTAAATCATTTTGTTTTTTGAATTTTAGCACCATTTCGGTCTAATATTTTTTTTATTGTTTAATTAACATATTTCTTACATCAAAAGGTTTTGACCTTAAAATTAATGTTTCCAGGTTTGGCTTGATATTTAGTTATTTTACTGTTATTTATTATAATATCAAACTATGACATTTGACTTGAGATAAAAAAAAAAGGGTGAATTTACATGAATTAGTATTTTATTTCCTATTCTAAATAAAATTGATCTCCCAAATCTTCAGGAGGACCAAGAGACGGCTGCTAAATTAACTACTACAATGTATAACTCGCTAAAAGGGAGGCCAGTGCAGGTAGTTATAAGTTATACCTTATTGTTTTTTACGACATTAGACAAATATGCAAATTGTGCTTCTTGTTCTTGTTGGGGAAGATTATCGAGTAGTATTATTCGGCTTTGATCTCTATATCAGCCTACATTCGCGATTAAATTTATCTTTCTTTTTTTGTATAATAATTTTGATAATTATAATTCACCAATACTTAATACTGATTATGAAGGATGGCTGTGTATATTTGTTTATGTTTGCTGCATGTTTTTGATTGTTGTGTAGCTTTATTATAATATGCAACAATTGCATATCTCTTTAATCTTTTGTTGTGATTGTGTAAACTGTCTACATATCTGCTTCTGAGTAGGTACAATAAGTTTTTGTGTCTCTGACCCCAATATAAGCTCAATTCCTATTTCTCTCTCTTCAGGAAATATTAAGTAAACTTCAAGATCAGTGAATATATCTCACTTCTGAAAACATGAAAATTTTGTAACATCTGAAAATAAAAGTCTGAAGAGATAA
Organism: Phtheirospermum japonicum; assembly: GCA_014905375.1. Taxonomy (NCBI): domain Eukaryota; kingdom Viridiplantae; phylum Streptophyta; class Magnoliopsida; order Lamiales; family Orobanchaceae; genus Phtheirospermum; species Phtheirospermum japonicum. The sequence goes on from BMAC01000382.1 coordinate 427,095, forward strand.
GTGAATATATTTCTCATCAGCAGAGACTTTATTTGTGTAAACACGAAACCCTTTTTTTTTCTTCGTCTTCTTTTTTTTTAAGTGGTCCTCACCTCATCACTTCAAGACCTTCAGCCTCACCTTTTTATTATAAAGAAAAAAAAAACCTATATTTTTTTTAAAATTGTTTTTTTTTTCTCCTCTTGCTTTGATTTCCTCACAATTATTATAAGTCCCTTTTCTTGATATGAACTTGTGATAAATAACTGTACAATTTTTAAAAAAATTAGATACGCAGGAGAAAGGGATGAGCATGATGGGGCCAAGTGGAGGAATAAACGATGTGTCCATGGCGGTTCCCGGCGAGCTGAACCAGCAGCTGAAGGCAAAAATCATCACCCACCCCCTCTACGAGCAGCTGCTGTCAGCACACGTGGCATGCCTACGTGTGGCCACACCTATTGATCAGTTGCCCCTTATTAGTTCATAGGAGCCTTTATTTATTTGTTTCTGAGTCATGAGATATTTGTTGTTAATAGGAGACTGGAAGGAACAAACCTTGAGGGACCAATTCCAAGCAGCTTTGGTGGTCTTACCATACTGGAGGAGTTGTAAGGATTTTCATTACCTTATCATCAACCATTCTATGAATATCTCGCCAATATTACATTTCCTTATTTATTTATTTATTTAAATTTTAATTAGGAGAATTGGTGATCTTGGTGGAATTGTTGATAATTCGCTGGATTTCGTGGAGAATATGACTAGTCTCTCCACATTGTAAGTGTTCTTGAATCACATTAGATCTTTTTAAATGATACATTTCATTTATAATATTTGACTTGGATGGACAGATCCTTGAGAAACTGTCGCATTGGTGGCCAAATTCAAGAAAAACTAAGCTCTCTCCTTAAACTGGAAAGATTGTAAGTGTTTTCAGTTGCAGTTAATTAATACACGCCGCTTTTGTCTTAAGTTTATTTAGACTGGAGTGGTTTTATCATTTTAGGGACTTGAGCTTTAACAAATTGACCGGTCAATTCCCAGCTTCATTCAAAAACTTTTCTTCATTACAATTCCTGTAAGTGAGCCATTGCTTCTCTGTATGAATAAAACGAGTAAATTACAAACCCCCTGAATCATGAGATTTTCTGCATTCGATGCATTTGAACATTGGTCTTTGGTTTCAGATTTCTTGGAAGTTATAGCCTCAGTGGCGAGCTTAATCTACCATATGAACCAGAAAACAACAAATTGGCTAACCTGGACCCTAAAACTCGTTCAACTGTTGAAAAAACGATGGTAATTTACCTTTTTAGGCCATTTATTCTGTAAAATGTTTGTTCTTTAATGTGTATATTAATAACATTCAATTGTTTCCCAGAATTATCTCTTCAGTTTGACCAACGGCGAAAACAAATGGGCCCTCCGACAAGTGATGAGATGCAGAAACAGGAGATAATGAAGAAGTTTATGGCTGAGGTGAATGCTAGTGATCATTTTTGTCTACCCACTCTAATTGTAGTTTCAAACTATTTTTGGATAACTTGAATGGTAGCAAAATAGGCACACATCATCTTTTGGTTATTTCTATTTTAACATTTGGCGACTTGTGTTGTTTGTATTAACATCTTTTGGTAAGTGTATTATTGCGATTAATGGATATTTTGGGATTATTTAAATAACAGGTGTTTTGTGAAAAAATTGTGATTTAAATAGGTATTTAAAATTGTGATTTATGAGGGATGAACAGATTTGAAAAAAAATCTGGAATTCCAAAACTGTCAAATCTAGAACGTTTTTCTTAAAGGCGTTCTACAAAATGTATATTTTAGAACGTATTTTTCGGAAAGACGTTCTGGAAAATGTATATTCTAGAACTTCTTTTTCATAAAGTCGTTCTAGAAAGTTTATTTTCTAGAACGTCTTTCTCAAAGGCATTCTAGAAAATGTATATTCTAGAACGTCTTTTTCGAAAAGACGTTCTGGAAAATGTATATTGTAGAACGTCTTTTTCGTAACGACGTTCTAGAAAGTTTATTTTATAGAACGTTTATCAAAGGCGTTCTAGAAAATGTATATTCTAGAACGTCATTTTCGAAAAGACGTTCTGGAAAATGTATATTCTAGAACGTCTCTTTCGTGAAGGCATTCTAGAAAATTTATATTCTAAAACGTCTTTTGTAACCGTTCTAGAATGTTATTTTCTAGAACATATTAATCGGGAAAACTGTTTTCTAGAATATCGCATATTCTAGAACGCATCAGAAAGCTATTTTGAAAAATTAGATATTCTAGAACAGCTCTAGTCAGAACGCCTGGGCAGGTCGTTCTAGAATAACTAAAACAGAGCGTTTTAGAAAACTGTTTATGCACTAGTGTAGCATGTCAAGAGCGACGAGTTTACGAGCCTCATATGTGCCGCTTAGACTCCCTTTGCATGCCACCTAGACTTCCCATGTGTGGAGTCCATGGTTGAGCATGGTGCCGCTCAGGCTGGGCAGCACTAAAAACTTCCCTCTACCCTGGGGGCCGTTGGGGCTAAGTTTCCTATAAATACCCCCCTTAACTCTAGTGATTCATATAAACTTACTAGTCTTTATAGTAACATGTAACCTGAATGATTATTTAAGATGCTAGTCTTGGGATCTTATGCAGTGTCTCCATTTCTTCCAAACTCACTAAGACTCTCTATGGCTGAGAAGATTTCAACGAAATTGGTCTTGGCCAAGAAAAATATGGTGGTAATATGAGGAATTCATCTCACACTAAAGCTTTTCACGACGCCATAAATGATTATGCATTATAAGACCTTCATAGTGGAGTAGAACCGAAAGACTTGGGGAACATTGAATTGGTAAATACTATATCCTTCTGCTTAGTCTTACTGTCTTGGTTTTTTACCACTCTAACCATAGGCCCATTTGGATAGATCTTAGTTCTAACCAATCTACCACTCGTCTTTAGGCGTTCTTGAAAAAGATTACAATCGTTTATAGAGAAGAGTTAGCACATGGATAATACTCTTTTATCAATCTTAGAACGGCTACATATGTGTAAATAAAATCTTAGGACAAACTCCTCGACTAATCCAGGACAAACGACACCAAATTAATCATTTAAGTACATTTGATCAATGACATACAAAAACAGATCGAATCATCAACACATAATTGGAACTTGAGAAATTATTGTATTACGATGAGCTTTATTGGGAACAATAGAGTAGAGTATATTAGTTATCCTTTGAAGATTGGAACACTGAAGTTTTTCATGCTCGGGCTACTAATCACCGAGCAAAAAACTCATATCATGAGTTTAACTTCGGCTTAGGTGACTAGTGTACGGAAAATATGTAACGCCCCAATTTCACTTTAGTCAAAATAGGATTTATATTTAAGAAAAATATGACGAAACCTTGGCGTCACAATAAATGTCAAAACTTTTAAACTTTACGCAGCGGTCATATTCATAGTATAAATAACCAAATCACCATCAAAGGAAATTATAATTCAAAACGCGTCTTTATGTCTAATTCAACCTTTATTTAAAACAATGAAACAAGTTTAGAAACACAAAACCAACATCAAAAGTTTTATTCCTCTACTCGTCTCCCATCCGATCGACATCTTCGTTCATACCTGAAAAAAATATTGTTGATTTGGGATGAGCTCAACGTACTCAATAGTTACATCGACTTAGCCCATGCAAAATCATACAACTCAAAAATAGTACAATTGACCATAGAACTCATAGTTTTATCGTAGAAAACAAGTTGACTGCAGCTAAAACGCGCCGGGATATACCCGATGACTCTTTTCCCCGGTTACAGACACATTAGGTCTCTGGTTTTAATTCGTGGTTATAGCACGCTGGGATATACCCGATGACCCTTTTCCCCGGTCACAGACATATTTGGTCTCTGGTTTTAATTCGTGGTTATAGCACGCTGGGATATACCCGATGACCCTTTTCCCCGGTCACAGACACATTTGGTCTACGGCTATATTAGTTTTTGTAAACATAGAATCGCATGATACACATAGCACATAAATTTGAGTACATAAAATTTAACATAGGCAAGTCAATGGTCCCTACCTCGTAAATATGTCGTGGAAAATTGAGTGGTATGCACGTAGTTGAAATCCTAAGTCCCCTTATTGCTCGTCACCTAATCAATTAGAAAATATATTTAATTAGTATTTTTCATATTTAAAATTCATAATAATAATAATAATAAAAGTAATAATAATAATAATAATAATAATAAAATAAAAATAATAAAATTGGACTGGAATGCAGTTTTATAAAAAGTCTTGGGTCTGGATTGAGGTTTTTGGCAAGCTGTGGGTTAAATTGGATAGAGGCTAAACTGGTGGGGGTCAAAGTGGAATAGGGCAAGGTTCTGGGGTCAAAGTTGAATATGGAAAAGTGGGCTAGGTATAAAATACAGAACCCAACCCCATTTACTCCTCAAACAAAACCCGTCTGTCCTCTCCTATCTTTCTTCTCCAAAAATTTTAGAAAATACTCGGCAACAGCAAGCAACGCTCCTCCTTCGGTCGTCGGCGGATGGCACCCGGCGACGGCAATTGGGCGGAGCTCCGGCGGATTGGTGGTGATTTTCTTCTCCCAACATCAGGATCGGCGCATCACGCCCCTCCTTCGGTCGTCGGCGAACGGCGATTGGGCGGCGTAAGCGACAGCGTGGAAGCGGAGACCTCCTCTCCTCCTTCGACTGGATTGCGATTGTGGTTGAAGGGGACGGTGATGTTGATGGAGGGTGCTGGGGGTAGCCAATCGAGATCGCCGATTAGCCGCGGTTGCATCGGACGGCGGCGGGGTTCGGGTATGATCGGTTATCTTCCTTCGATTGACCACGGCGGTGGTTCGTCGAACGTCTCCTAGGCGGCGGCGGTCATGGGCATCAGTGATGTGGCTCGATTGGTTTGTATGGGGCCACTGGGTCTCATTCGATTTTCAGAACTCGGCCAATCGGGTGGCTTTTTGGATCGCAGGGTGTTGGGCAGCAGGCGTGGAGATGGTTTGGTGATCCGGTGGTGTGAGATTTGACGTGTCTGTTGTGGTGGCTCGGCGATGGGTTGGTGATGGTGTTGCCGTTGTTCGGGTCCAGAATTGGTTTCAACGTGGGTCTGGCTGGTGGCGATTCATCGTAGCATAGTCGGGTTGTGGAATTCAGAAATGATGGCTTGACCTGACTCGGCCGATCGATTGGCGGCACGGCGACAGGCGTGGAGATGCTGGCGGTCCGGTGGTGATGGGTTATTGTGGTTGTGGTGGCTGTTTCGGTTTGGACAGGGGTCCGTTTTGAGTTTCAGCCGAGAATCGTCGGGAATTCTTTTGGTGTTGGTGATTTGTGATATTGGTAGGGTTGAATGGGGTCAATCTCTTTGAAAAAAATTTAGAAAACAACCAAGAACTGATCTTTACCTTTGCTTGCTTGCGGCTGGTTTTCCAGAAAAGTCAAGAAAAGAAAAGTGGGAAGGCTGCAGATGGTAAACGGCTAAAGAGAAAAAAAGGATTTTGCTTATAAACCAAACATGAGTTTATATTTGGAAAGCTAGGGCTAAGGTTTAGTGGACTCGGGCTAGTCATTGGGCTCGTTTTTTTTTTTGAAGTTCGACAAGAATCGACCCAATTGACGACTTAAGTTTAAAACTAAATAATTCCGTTGTCAACCCAATAGTATTTTATAATTATTAAAATAATTATAATATAAATAAATGTAATAATTTTAGAAATCGAAATTATTTCATAGACGACTCAATAGTAATTTAAATAAACTAATAAGTTACTAAATAATTATAATAGTATCTTAGATGTTGATAATATATATACTTTTATTTGAAAATGAACTATAAATTCGTTTAATTAGAATTCTTGGATTATTTAAAACTAAAATAGGAATTTGTTTATGGCGACGAGCTTGGGACTAGAATTATATTTTTAATGCATGATGATAAATAAATAACTAAATAAATATGCATTGGATGTATGGATGTTACAACCTACCTCCCTTAGAAAACTTTTGTCCTCAAAATTCCACACTTACTCGAAATGCCAAAATTTGGATATTTCGCTTTGAACTCTTCCTCTTGTTCCCAAGAGGCCTCATTCATCCCATGACGTCTCAATTGTACTTTGACCAACGCTACTTCCTTATTCCTTAGTTGGTGTATCTTACGATCCAAAATCGCTTCCGGTGCTTCCTCATAAGTTAAATCCTTATTAACATCAAGCTCTTCGTAACTCACAATGTGGTGTGGATCGTAGACATACTTTCTTAGCATTGACACATGGAAAACGTTATGAATGCTCGACAAACTGGGTGGTAGCGCAAGCTCATAGGCCAAATCTCCAATTCTCTTAAGAATCTCAAACGGCCCTATATACCTTGGCTTCAACTTCCCCCTTTGACCAAATCTTACTATACCTCGGACCGGCGCTACTTTTAGAAACACCTTATCGCCTACTTCAAAATGCAGATCTTTCCTTTGACGGTCCGCATAAGATTTTTGTCGATCCTGCGCAGTCCTAATTCGATCTCGGATCGTGGCGATGTGTTTAACCGTCTCTTGTACCAGTTCGGGGCCCAAAATCTTTCTCTCACCTACTTCGTCCCAGTACAAAGGAGATCTACACTTTCTTCCGTACAAAGCCTCGTATGGAGCCATACCAATGGTGGATTGGTAACTGTTGTTGTAAGCAAATTCTACCAATGGTAATAAACCTTCCCATTGACTTCCCAAGTCAAGTATGCAAGTTCTCAGCATATCTTTCATGACCTGGTTAGTCCTCTCAGTTTGACTGTCTGTTTGTGGATTATAAGCCATACTGAACTTCAATTTAGTGCCCAGAGCACTTTGTAGGCTCTTCCAAAAGTTCGAGGTGAACCTCGTGTCTCTGTCCGACACAATCGAGACCGGTACTCCGTGCAACTTAACAATTTCCCGAATATAGATTTGGGCATATTGTTCCATGTTGAAGGTCATCTTGACCGGTAAAAAGTGAGCCGACTTGGTTAGACGATCTACTATCACCCAAACCGCCTTGTTACCTCTCGTCGATGGTGGTAAACCTACCACGAAATCCATCGAAATATGCTCCCACTTCCATTCCAGAATCTCTAGTGGTCTTAGCAAACCTGACGGTCGTTGGTGTTCAGACTTGACTCGCTGACAAACTAGACACTTTCCCACAAAAGTGGCAATGTCTCTCTTCATGCTCCTCCACCAAAACACTATCTTCAAGCCTTATACATCTTGGCACCACCAGGATGTCCAATGTAAGGAGTGCAATGGGCTTCTTCCAGAATTTCTTTCCTTAGATCCTCGTCTTTTGGAACACAAATTCTTCCTTCGTAATACAATATTCCATTGTCTGCTAAAACAAAACCTTTGATGGTTCCTCTCCGCACTTTCTCCTTCATCTTGCTTATGAAACCATCCTGGGTTTGAATTTCCTTGATCCTTTCTCTCAAAGTTGGTTGCACCACTAAGGATGCTAAGATCTCCTTCGTGTTCTTTGGATGTATCACCATTTCGATCTTCATCTTGGCGAACTCCTCAACCAGCTTTTCTTGTTCGCAAAGTAAACTCGGCAGTCCTTCTTTACGACTTAAAGCATCAGCTACCACATTCGCCTTCCCTGTATGGTAGCTAATGGTACAGTCATAGTCCTTAACCAATTCCAACCATCTTCTTTGACGCATATTCAACTCCTTCTGAGTGAACAAATACTTCAAGCTCTTATGGTCGGTGAAAATCTCACACTTGCCTCCATACAAGTAGTGTCTCCAGATCTTCAAAGCATGAACTACGGCCGCGAGTTCCAAATCATGCGTAGGGTAGTTCGTCTCATGGGTCTTGAGTTGTAGTGACACATAAGCCACTACTTTCCCATGTTGCATCAAGACACAACTCAAACCTTGTTTCGACGCATCACTATAAATAACGAAGTCCTTCGTTGTGTCGGGAATTGTCAAGACGGGTGAAGAAGTGAGCCTTTTCTTTAGCTCTTGGAAACTCTCCTCGCATTTCGTGCTCCACACAAATTTCTCCCCTTTTCTTGTAAGTCGAGTCATCGGCACAGCTATCTTAGAAAATCCTTCGATAAATATTCGATATTAGCCTGCTAGACCCAGAAAACTGCGAACTTCACTCGCATTCGTGGGGGTGGCCCATCCATTTATCGCTTCAACCTTAGATGGATCCACTTCTATCCCTTGAGCAGTGACGATGTGACCAAGGAACACTACCCGGTCCATCCAAAACTCACACTTACTGAATTTCGCATACAACTTCTCCTTGCGAAGTGTTCCCAACACTATTCATAAGTGCTCTTCGTGCTCTTCTTGATTCTTCGAAAAGATCAAGATGTCGTCAATGAAGACTATGACGAACTTATCCAAGTAGGGGTGGAAAACCCTATTCATCAAGTCCATGAACACTGTTGGAGCATTGCTTAGCCCAAAAGGCATAACAACGAGCTCATAGTGTCCATATCTCGTTCTAAAAGCAGTCTTCGGAATGTCACTCTCTTTGATCTTCAACTAATGATACCCCGACCTTAAATCGATCTTGGAGAAGACACTCGCTCCTTTTAATTGATTGAATAAGTCTTCGATTCGAGGTAACGGGTACTTGTTCTTTATTGTGAGTCGATTAAGTTCTCTATAATCGATACAGATCCTCATTGACCCCTCTTTCTTCTTAACAAAGAGGACCGGTGCTCCCTGAGCCGAACTTTTTTTTTCCTTTCAAAATTAAATTCCGGTTAACAAGTATGCGTCTACATTTTGAAAGGGTTTTAGTTCGCCCGCAAGAGAACGGGGTCACTTGTAGACTGGTGAGTCAACTCGAGTCGATCTCTCGAGGAACGGGAATCGGATTTAACGATGTTTATTATACTACTATCACAATTTCATCTAAAAACACACGGTCAAATGGGGTTTTTAAAATGTTTCATTTCAACAACTTAAAATAAAAGAAAACGAACTCTTCTTGTCTCGAGGGCGTCAACCTCTCGACAAGTTATAAGAAAAGCGACTTTCTTAATTCAAATGACTATATATAATTCTAACGATTGTAAACAACGATTACGGCTATCAATCGAATCACTAACAATTTTATCGCATTGCAGCATACTAAGTCATTTCAAATACCAAACAAGTTCTGAAATAATTCAAGTACTTAAGATGCTTCAAGGGAGTAACTAAATCAATCACAACTTGATAATCAATCCAAAACAATTGTTCAACCAATATCAATACCCAACACACGATAGCAAAACTACGAATAACCAATACTCTAACTAGTGATCAACGAAACATCATCAAACATGTTCTCAAACCATTCATAACAAATTCCAAATCAAACTTCTTCAAAAACATCATATCAAAAGACGAGTTTCGAGATTACTAATCATTGAATTAGATTCAACGAGTGATGATGACGATCCACAAATTACTCCGAATTAAAAGTCGTAGAGTCCTCGGGCTTGTCACGAACCCAGCACCTTAGCCACGAACGAGAATTGCTGCAAATCGAACCTTGATACGGTGTTGCACAAATTTATCTAGAGGTATGAGAGATGTGTCAAATCTCTCAACCTTTGAGTGTTCTTTGTGTATCTCACCCTCTCTTCCAGCCCCCGGGACTGATTTATCGAACCCTAGACGCCTCTGCCATTTTAAACATATTTGCAGCCGTTTCGTAACTGAAAATTCCCAGAAATCTACATTCGTAATGCTCTTGTCCGACCGGTCATACGCCTTGTCCGATCGAACGAAAGCTACTGTACCCGGGTCCGCTCGGTGCGCCAGGTTCCCAGTCAGTGTGCATGTTAACAGTTGCACCGATCGGTATACATGAGCTGTCCGATCGGTGTGTGTTCTTTTGGGCTACTTGTGAGTGTCTCTCCTTCAATCTTCGTGCTTTGAATCCACCGAACACTCTAGCTGTATGAGAAAATCACATAATTATTCTCGTTTGGACCAAATATTGATCAATAGGTCAGAAATTTAAGTAAAGAGATGAAAAATGAAAAATGATGCAATTCAACTCATTCTTAACCCGAAAAAGAAAATAAAAAGACTAAAATAAGACTCAATTATGTACAGATTCGTAACAAAAACGTACGAATCAACTCATGCTTAATTGGTTTGTTCGTCCTCGAACAAACGAAAGAATCAAAATCAAAAGAAGTGACAAAGGTAAGAGCTCAGAGTCATGTTGTGCATATAGTTTAGTTTTGCAATTATAAACACTTTGTCGAAATCCATGAAGCTAACTTGTATTACTGTTTCACCTTGAAATCTAAAGAATGCGTCCTCTCAAAGGGGAGTATATAATGGTGCACTCATTCGCTCGTGTTTTCCAAAAGGTAAGTGTATACGCTCGGATCAACATAGACATGCATTCAACGACTCGTGAAAATCAAAGACTCGTACATCGCATATGTGGGCACATTTAATCAAGAATCGGATTAGGACTTTCTAGGATTGTAATGTAGGCTCTTTGGTAAGGTATGTCATATATAAAGATGTGTGTCTAAGTTGCGAACAAACGCAATCAATAACTCACTCAATCTAAAATTTTAAGCATAGATCATAATTTTGCTCCTCATTCTCCCCAAAGAACCATATACCATTATTTTTAGCCTTTAAAGCTAAGGCTATTTCTATCCCCAAAACCCAAATATTTGCCTTTATAAATAGGCTTTATTTTTAACATCTAGATGCTCTTATGAACTTAAGCACCCTTAATTCCATTTTATATATATATTTTTTATTTTTTTTATAGTAGCATCCCACTAATTTCCACCTTGCAATCCTCATATCTCAATAAACCAATAAACTCTCATCTCACACACTTAAACAAAATAAGAGCTACAAATAAGCTCATGGCTAATAGAGAGATGGAATAAAGGCTCAAGGGGGCTCATTAGGGGTTTTTAGTGGTTTTTATTTTATGAATAAAGCCGAAAACAGGTTTTATATGTGCCTATCGTCATTTCCAACACCAAATGTACACATGCAACTTTAGAGTCTTCTCAAAACACTTATCGAATCAAAGCCTGAAATGTTGATAAACACACAAGGCTTCTTACAAGGTTTAATTCAAACTTTTGAAAACGAGGTGATTGAGCTTTAAGAGTTTTGCAAAATTGGTAACGACAAAGTGTTGTTTTAAATACATATAAGTAGTTTTTGAAAACTTTGCACTTAGAACAAGCTCAAAAGACTCTAAACCTTATAACACATAACAAATGATTCCGAAAGGCATGTCAATACAAACACAATTAACCAAGGGCAATATTCAACAAAGTTGAAGTAAATGGTTGACCATTGTTATGTTACGAATTTGTGACTGTGTTACTCAAAAATGGTTCAACTTAAGCATGTATGGACTCAAAATAATCACTCGAGGACTGTGCACTTGTCCGACCGGTCATAGAACCACACCGACTGGACTGTGGTCCATTGAGTTTTGACCCTATGTATTACCGACCGGACGGCCTGTCCCCTCCCCCTGTCAAGGAAAAATAGCAATCTCCTGGTTGCTATAACATGAACCTGATTTATAGGGAATAGAAAAATGTCAATAACCCCACACATGCAAATGAATAAACCACGAGTTAACCAAAGTCATCACCATGCCAACATAAAAGAAAATAATGTTACAAAAACCCGAATAAATGTCAAATATCGTAGAAAGCGATAAAAGTGGGATAGAGTGGTGATACAGTTGGGGCATGGGCCCACCTACTGGTCCATGTCGTCCGGGAGTGGAGGTGGATAACGTTGCTCGAAACGGGAAAGACGCTCGACAATTTGAATGAGGTGTTGATGATTTGCCTCAACGCTTCCGGACAATCAGGTAAGATGCTGAGAATTTTCTGCCCAACTGTTGCCCAAATTCGTCAACGTGCTCCGGAAGTAACGAGCCTCCTCTCGAGCTTCCTCCCTCGCTGCCCAAGCGTCCTGTCGAGCGTTCCTCGCGTGCTCCTCTTGGTGGATGCGCAATTTTTCTATTTGAGCAAACATACACGCTTGAAAGTCCTGCTGCTGCTGCCACTGCTCGTCGGACAAATAAACTCTGCCTCCATAGTCATCATTCTCGTAAGTATGGGAACCGGTGTTCCCATTCCCTCCATTTCCCTCGTTCATAGTCTCATCCCCGTCACCCTCCTCATTCTCCTCGTCATTATCATCCTCATCGTTGGCATCGTCAATGTCGGAATTATCAACTAACTCGGCTCGCTTTTTATCGTTGATCATCATGAACGTCGGAATAGAAACGCTCTGTCCGTTACTCATTCGGCTGTCGACTATCATCCCCACACTAGGGTAAACGATGTCGTCGTCAGAAGGATCGTAGCCGTGGTGCCATATGAGCTTCGTGATGAAGGCTCCCAGAGTGAGATTCGCCGTTTTCTTCTCCCTTACTTGTTGGACGTTCTCGATAGCGGCGATCAAGAGTTGATAGATTCTTGCGTTGCCGAGATTGTATGCAATCTATAACGCTTTAAACTTGGAAGAATAAATTCTCGTGGCGTCCTCTTTGCCCAAGAACACTTGCACGAAAAACTTATACGTAAGATACACGACGTTGGATCGTAAGGATGACGAGTTGAAACGGCACCCGGGTTCTGGTGGTGCACCCGAAAGTTTGGCCCACCAATCATTCTTGTTGTAATCGTCGATTTCGAAACCCAGTCTCGGACTTGTCTTGCTATCAATCCCAAAGATTTCATCGAGGTCACCAATCGATGTGTGGAATGTTTGGTTCCAGAAATGGCACTCGAAACTCCCATCGGCTAATTTTTGAAACATCGTGAAGAACTCGAGCATAAGAGTTCAATACCCATGTTGGTGGACACCGGCCCACTTCCTTAGTTGTAGGGCGTCGATGCCCTTGAGGAATTTTTCCACCATTTTATCCCCACCGTCGGCCTCCTCCTCCCAAAACTCGAGGCTGGTGAAACGGGGTTGGTAGACATCCCGTTTAATGAGGGATTTGTAAAGTGTGACCTCGCGTTCGTCTTTGAGGTCGAAGGGGGCTAACTCTCCCCAGGTGTTGCTCGGGACACGGATCGATGTCTTTCCACATTTTGGTCGAGATGACGATGTCATGGTGGGTATGAATTCTCATATTAAACAACTGAGTTCTCATAGACCTTTCGTCGAACACATGATGTACACCTTAAGAACTCAACAACTTCAAGTTAATTTTGAACGAACCTAACTCCAATTCAAGACAACACCTGCAATTCTAACTCCCAAACAGTTCAATATAGTTGAGTTACATCCATTATACCTCGAGTTATTCGTTTTGGAGATATTGGGGAAAGCTTGTTGCGATTTGGGCTATTGGTGCTTGATTCCCAAAATCTCGGGCCGAAAACAATTGGGTGTGTTTAAGTCACCGATCGGATACGTTGTTGGCCTTGAAATTTCGAGTGGTAAAGTTGCAAGTGCGAACTTCATGTTGTTGCTCTGCAAGGGAAAGAAGTTTTGAGTTTGGGGTTGAAACGATTTCGTCTGAAATAACAGACTTTTTATAAACTGGACCGTCGTCCGATCGGTGTATGCTGTGGTCCGATCGGACTGGAGTCCAGTGGGCTCTGCCCGATCGGTCTGGACCCTTGACCGGCCGGACTGTGGTCCAGTGAGTTTTGACCGATCGGTTGAAGTGTTTTGACCGGCCGGTTTGCACTGTTCTCCGTGTTTTTTTTATATATATATAACATTTATGTATTGCGATGCCCTACAAGAATTCAAAATCGAGAATCAAATAAGATCAATACAATTCATAAAATATTTATTTATTTATTAAATAATTCGAGCAAATTTGCTCGTTTATTCAAGACAAACACTTTAACACCCC